>CM022949.1:39810848-40386447 GCA_012931725.1 Litsea cubeba
TAATTTCTTTTTTTTTAAACTCATGTAAGGGTCCTTCTCCTTTCCATCTCACTCTGAACAGTGTGAGGTACGCATTATGCATTTATGCCTACCAAGTTATTAAAGTTGAAGTCATTTTGAAACTCCAACCCCGGTCCTTGGTCCATACGTTTAATATTTTTTTTCACACTCAATCCAACAGTCTAATTTCAATGGATCAGTGCAGGCCCATTGGATTTATGAGATATAGAGGGAGCTTTTTTGCAATGGAAGTTGACGATATCGTCAACTAGGTTGATGATATCTTCTTTTTTTCACTCTATTTCATCTTATTTACCCCTAAATAAATCGGTCCAAAAAAAAAGTAGAGAGTAGAATCAAACACCAAATGCTCTTATTTTCAAACCTCTACCCGCTTTAAATATTTAAGCAAACAGAAGTTGAAAATAGAAATGCCAAACATGTGCTTAGTGATGGAGATCACAGAGCCTATGTGGCCCCCACCTGATAAGTGGCTACACTGGTGTTGCCCATCGTAGAGACCAATAGTGGCTGTGAATATATTAAGAAGAGAGAAAAATACATATAGAAAGGCTCCTGACAAGACACACCATCTCTCATCACACCATGTACGAAACCCAGTAAATGAGCGAGCCAAGTAATCAAACAAGCCATCATCACACTAACAGTCAAAATTGTGGTGTAGATATTAAAATTATCGTGACAAAATGAACACCGCTCTCTTTTCCTACAAGAAAAGGAAAAGACGACGAAAGTACCCCTTCAGATTTCTTATAAATACCTCGGTATCTTCTCCTCTCTCAAACTCTTTCAATCTCTCTCTGTCTCTCTGCAATTTAGGAACTTTCTACTCCTTCAATGGCTTCCGCTAAGAAGATTACTTACTCTGAATAGCTCGGACCACGAGATATTCGAGTAGATGAGACGGTCGCTCTGCAGTCAGAGACCATTAAGCACATGATCGAGGACGATTGCGCCGACAATGGAATCCCTCTCCCCAACGTCACGGGAAGATCCTCGCTAAGGTCATTGAGTTCTGTAAAAGCATGTAGAGATGCCCAACGATGCCGATGACCATCCCACCAAGGAAGAGCTCAGAAATGGGACACTGAGTTCGTCAAGGTCGATCCGTACGTGCTCTTTGGTCTCATTCTGGTATGAATGAATCCCCCCCTTTTTTTCATTGTATATCCATCTGGTCTTTGGTTTATGATTATGGGGTGGTGTTGGTTTGATTGAATTTGGGGGGTTTTGGTGCATTGGCGTTGGCGTTGGCTGTTTTCTGTTTTCTGTTTCTTGGTTTGTGATGATGATGGGTTTTAGTTAGATTTTGGAACTAGGTTGGGTTTTTTTAGTGTTTGTACCTATTCTTTGATTTCTGTTTCTGGGGTGTTCTTGGTTTGGTTCATTTGTTATTATAATTGTATTTAGGGTTTTTGTGTTAACGATGGTGAGTTTGTGTTTGTGTAATTAGACTGGGTTTTTGAGTTTTAGGGTAACTAATCTCTCTATTGTGGATTCACAGTTGCTGTCTTGTGTTTCTTGATTGTTGATAATATTGGGTTTAATTTTTTTAAAGGGTTTGTACCTAATCTTTGATTTCTATTCCTGGGGTGATCTTGGTTTGGTTGATTTGTTATTGGAATTGGATTTAGGGTTTTGGTGGATTGACGTTGGGTGTGTTGACGGTGGTGAGTTTTTGTTTGTGGAATTAGACTAGGTTTTTACTTTTTAGGGTTTTTGTACCTCTAATCTCTAATGGTGGATCCACGTAAAGAAGTGTTGACAAGTTTTTAATAGGTTGGATTTTAATTTTCTGTTTGTTTTCTAGTTTTCTTGATGGGTTTTGGTAGTGGAATGGATCTTTAGATCTTTGTGGGAATATTTGTGTTCTTAGTTGATGAACAACATGTGTTTTTGTTGAAATCAGATTGGAGATTCCTTTTTTTTTTTTTTTTGGTTTTAAGGTTTTTCTTAATCTCTATTGTACACTGCCATCTTTAGTTTCTGTTTGTAGTTCTCTTCATTGTTTGTAATGGGAATGGAATTTAGGGTTGTGTTGAATCTTGGTGGTGAGTTCTGCGTTTCTTGATATTGATTGATTGTTTTACTTTTTTATTTATCCCTGTTTTGGTGGGTAACCTTTTAAATCCAGGACTATTAGTGTCACATCCCGGACCCGAATTACCCGGCCTAGGGTAATCCCCTAGGTGGGACACACATACTTCCGTGATATTGTACCGTCTCGAGTCAAATACAACACACGAAGGAGAAAACAACTTTTCCACTCGTGAGTCTAGCTCACTAGAATCTATTAATAACATTTAAACATATAGCGGAAGTTGTAATTACATACACATCATGGTACCATTCCCATTCGGTCCAATTTAAGCATTCAAGTTTACAAAAGAATTACATAATATATACATTCTTTTACAAAAGAGGGTTTATAGAGTACCCTACTATACCAAAAGTATAATGAAAAGCTAGGTGCGACCCACACAAAAAGGGGTTAGTCGCATCTACTGTAGAGCTCTCAAAATGTACACGACGCTCTCTGATGGAGGAGTATCTACATTGGCTCATATCCCGGCCACTCCTCTAGTCCTGGAGGAACCTCCCGGTCTCCTCCTCTCCCTCCTGGGCCTCCTCAAGGCCGGGAGCTGCACCTGTGTCTGTGACACCAAGAGTAGTACCTCAAATACAATGAATTGGCAAGTAAATGCATTAAATAGGAAGTACATAATGTTTCAAAGTGAATTACATGACAATTAATTATGAAAGTCATATCAAGTAACAACTTGGCAATTGTGCCAAATCGAATAATTCATGCTTTTGAAATCAAATGAGGAATGTACATACAAGTTGGCTACTACATTGAGCTCATCCTCTCAATAGAGAGCGAATCCAGTTGGGATGTCACCAGCGGACCGGCCAAAGGCTAGCTGGCTATCCGTTCTGGAGTTCGGTGCTCCAGACGACATAATGTAGTAGTATCGAGTAATTAGACCAAGTTCAACCCTGTCGGGTATCACAGGGTCGAAGCTAAGTAGTGCCAACTCGATCGAATCGAATAATAATCGAATTTGAGTAAGTTAATTTGAATTGTTCATAATCGAATCGAATAATAATCACAATTACACGAATACTTACTCAATTCCACATTTCCAACAAATATCGAAAACAATTGTGCAACAATTAAAACTACGAATTGGGGATAGATAGTCGAGTCATAATTGATGCTAGTAATGCAACCACTTAATTAACTAGACTTTGATATCAATAAGGAAATCTGACTTCCATATGAAATGAAATAGATTTAGAGGATCAAGACCTTTTTACTAACCAATTCTAAACTATCATTCATAGTCTCCCATTGTCCAATACAAGGTAGTTTCGGAAAATCAACGCACTACTATCTTATTGAGTGTCACTTAATATTAGAGATATGTTGAATTTCTAGATTAACCTTCATGGCATAGTTAGACTAATGATTTCCATTAGACCGTTGAAGGTGGTTCAAGGTTCCATTTTTAAAGGACATAAAGGTCTTCGAATTCCTAATAACCTATTGGAAATAAGGTGTGCACCATAATTATCTGTTAGAGAGGATTACGGAGGGTTAATATAGGTTAGGGATGATATTCCATCCCTTAATTGGGTCAAAAGAGAGACCCTGTCCAACAGTTACAGGTTTGCTCGAGCGGACCCATTTCTGCTCGAGCGGACGCCATCTAGAGAGCTGATCGCTTGATCGACCCTTTGATCACTCAAGCGGAGGTTGTTCTGGGAGGGTTTGCTCGAGCGGACCCTTGTTCGCTCGAGCGAACACTCCAGAATTCCTGATTCCGGAATTCTCATGTGTTCTTCCTCAATCATTCTTCCTTCTCACCCCTCTTCTATCAATCCACCTGCACTAATGAGCCTCTTTGCTCTCATTTGCAACATGCAACTCCTCCATTCATCTTCATCAATCAACCCCACAAAATAATCGAAACCATTCATTCCATTAAGAACTAGAATCATCAAGATAGGATTTGTGAATCAATAGAAGAAAAGGCAATAGGTAAATCCAAAGTAAGCTTAGTTGTCCTCCGAGCTTTCTAACTTCCTCTTACAACTTGTTCCAAAAGAACCCAAAACCCCAAATAACAAACCCTAATAAGGAGAAAATCCAAGGAGAAGATGATGAATGCATGCATATAGGAACATGAGTCTCCTTGACTATAATGTACTCAAGACCCTAAACCAAGGTTTTGATACTTACCTCCAAACAAGGATTTCGAATTTGAAAAAGAGTAGGAGGTGGTGGAGATGGGTCCTTTCAATAACTTAGCAATAGAAGAGGGAGAAGATGGGGAAGATGAAGAAGACTTCCACTCCTTGCCTCCAAGTGCATAAACAACCCCTCTCGGTAGATGAAGTGATGAGGAAGATGGAAAATATGGAGACGAATGAAATGCAAAGGTCGAGAGGTTTCCTTTTGGACCAAAGCAACTTGGGTAAAGTGTTTTAAGATATAAGATTGTCTCCTTTTTGCAAGAAGTCCAACAAAGATGTGTATTTCCATTTTAAGTCAAAGGTGGCTCATATCCATTGGTTGACCAAATGGAGTAGAGTCTAATACGAAAATTGACGTGCTCGACGAGATACACGCGATGATGCCAAATGATGTGTAAATGTTGCGAAATGCGAAAATCGATAATACGAGAAAGCCCTCGACTTTACTCTACCGAGTCAAACCGGTTCTAACTCACCTATCTTAGACTCAAGACTCAACCAACTTGACCCATAAGGACTAATTAACACTAATTCTATAACTAGTAATTAAGCATAATTAATTTAACTAAAACACGATTAATTAGCACTAAACTTGATTAGTTCAGGTCGGGGTGTAACATTTAGTCTAAGTGTAGTTAGATATTATTTTGTCTTTAAGGGCGATTGGTGATGTCCACAGGGTCTTGTCAATCCTGTACATAATGTGATAGTTTGGATTTTACTCTTGTTTTATCTTTTTTAAGAATAGAGGAAAAAGATCACACCCCTATTTTTTTTTTCAAGTAAAGTTTGTTGATATCTTAAACTATTGGGCTATTACTGATATTTTACTATGGATGGAAGATGATTGAATTAGAAAGATCTACTTATTTTTTTTATTTGTCAATATTTTTAGCGTTAATCTTACTTTTTGACCAAAAAAAAAAAAAGATCCCGCGATTTGCTCAATGATTTATGGATCTACTTTGTTTGATCCCTTGGATAATTTGCAATACAATTTGATTTTCTAAGCAATGACTGCTCATCCCAAATCCATCTTTGTTATATTATATGGTCATTTTAAATTGTCTGACAAGTACTGGTTAAAATGTTCTTCAAGGATGGTACTAATTTTATATTTGAGGTCCCATTTACAGGTAAAGTTTCATGACTTAAGAATCCTATGGTACAATATTGTTTGATCCAATCCCATGATTCTGGTGCTTCACCTAGCAATAGTTAAATGACTTATTTTACTCTCTCTCTCTCTCTCTCTCTCTCTCTCTCTCTCTCTCTCTCTCTCTCTCTCTCTCTCTCTCTCTCTCTCTCTCTAACTTATTAGGTGTTTCATCCATGGGATACTGCCATGGATGAAGATGGATGATTTTGAACACTATTCTTAATTCTTATTATACTTGTACCAAAAAAAAAAAGGGTACAATTTGCTCAATGATATTGATTTCATTTTATCTTAATTTGGAGAAAGGGGGGTGGTCTCTTCTTGAAAGACAGGAAATCCTATGTAATTAATAATGGAATTGGAGAAGTTATGAATTAGGGCTTCCCTAAGTAGGGAGGGACTTATGTTGGTAAAAAAATTTGTTTTCTGTATTATTAATTTTTTTAAAGCAGTTTTCCATATTAATTGCAATTTAATTTTGTTGTTGTTGTTTTTCAGGCTGCCCACTATCTGGGCATCAAGAGCTTGCTGGATTTCTTGCTGGATTGACATGCCAAACAGTAGCAGACAAGATAAAAGGCAGGACCCCAGATGAAATTCGCAAGACATTCAACATTGTAAGATAGGATATCACAATATTTACCTCTTTCCAGAATTACCCCCCTTCCCACGTACCTAAAAGGCATTTGTCTTGAACGGTTAATATCAAACTATGTGGGATCCATTCTAAAGGATCCGGATTCCGGACTCTCACCGTTTTTAGAAAGTAGCAGAATGGTACACTTTTGTTCAAGTAAAACGAAAAAAACGAAAATACCCTTACCGTATTTGGAAAGATATTGGAAGTGAACGGTTCACTTGCTTGTCCTACAAGAAAAGGAAAAGACGAAACTACCATTCAGATTTCTTATAAATACCACTGTCCAAGATCTCACCCAATCTCCTTTTCAACCTCTCTCTCTCTCTCTCTCTCTCTCTCTCTCTCTCTCTCTCTCTCCTCTCTCTCTCTGTGTGTGTGTGTGCAACTTTTAGGTACTTCCTATTCCTAAGAAGATTACTCTGAAGAGCTCGGAACGAGATATTCGTCGTAGATGAGGCGGTCGCTCTGCAGTCAGTGGCCATTAGGCACATCATCGAGGACAATTGCGCCGACAATGGAATCCCTATCCCCAACGTCACTGGGAAGATCCTCGCTAAGGTCATTGAGTTCTGCAAAAAGCACGTAGAGATGCCCAACGATGCCGATGACCGATCCACCAAGGAAGAGCTCAAGAAGTGGGTCACTGAGTTAGTCAAGTTCGATCAGAACAGTGCTCTTTTGATCTCATTTCTGGTAAAATGAAAGATCCCCCTTTTGTTCATTGTATATCCATTTTGGTCTTTGGTTTATGATTCTGGGGTGGTTGTTGGTTTGATTGAATTTGGTCGATCAGGCGTTCTTGCAAAAAGCCCGGTAGTAGATGATGCCCAACGATGCCAATGACCGATCCACCGAAGGAAGAGCTCAAGAATTGGGACGCTGAGTTTTGTCAAGGTCGATCAGGGAGTGCTCTTTTGATTCATCTGGTAATGAATGAATCCCCCCGTTTTTCATTGTATTTCCATCTGGTCTTTGGTTTTATGCTTATGGGGGTGGTGTTGGTTTGGATTGAATTTAGGGTTTTCGCTGCGTGCATTGGCGTTGGCTGTTTTCTGGTTTCTTCGGTTTGTGTATGAGTTAGATTTTGGAACTAGGTTGGGTTTTTTTTTTTTTAGTGTTTGTACCCAATCTTTTGCATTTCTTTTTCTGGGGGTTTTCTTGGTTTGGTTGATTTGTTATTATAATTGTATTTAGGGTTTTTGTGATAACAATGGTGAAGTGTGTGTTTGTGGATATTAGACTGGGTTTTTTGAGCTTTAGGGTTTGTAACTAATCTTTAATGTGGATTCACAGTTGCTGTGTTGTGTTTCTTGATTGTTGATGATTTTTTTTTTTTAAGTGTTTGTACCTAATCTTTGATTTTTAATCTGGGGTTATCTTGGTTTGAATGATTTGTTATTGGAATTGGATTAGGTTTTGACCTTGGCTGTTTTTGTGTTAACTGGTGGTGAGTTTTTGTTTGTGAAATTAGACTAGGTTTTTTGCTTTTAGGGTTTTTTCTACCTAATCTCTTAATGGTGGGTCTTACTACTACTTAATAGTGGGTGCACGGAAAGAGTGTTGGTAAGTGTTTAATAGGTTGGTTTTTTTTTTTTTTTTTTTTTTTTTTTTTTTTTTTTTTTGTTTTTTTCTAGGTTTTCTTTGATGGGTTTTGATAGTGGACTGGATCTTAGATCTTTTATGGGAATATTTGTGTTTCTTAGTTGATGATGACATGTGTTTTTGTTGAAATCAGATTTGGAGATTTCTATTCTTTTTTTTGGGGTTTTAAGGTTTGTTCTTAATCTCTAATGTACATTGCCATATTTAGTTTCTGTTTGTAGTTCTCTTGATTGTTTTGTAATGGGAATGAAATTTAGGGTTGTGTTGGATCTTGGTGGTGAGTTCTGTGTTTCTTGATTATTGATTGATTGTTTTACAGTTTTACTGTTTTATTTATCTATGTTTTTGGTGGGTAACCTCTTAAATCCAGGACTGTTAGTCTAAGTGTAGTTAGATATTATTATGTCTTAGGGCAGACGATTGGTGACGTTCACAGGGTCTTGTCAATCCTGTACATAATATGATAGTTTGGATTTTACTCTTATTTTATCTTTTTTAAGAAGTAAAGAGGAGAAAAAGATCACACCCCTATTTTTTTTTTTTTTTTTTTTGAGGATTTTACCGGAAAAAATACTTAATCCGGACGTGTTGCGCAATCAAACACTTTAGCAAGTGGGGCACCAATTAGAGCAATTGGGCTCGATTTTTTTTTTTTTTTACCCATTTGGCACATCGTCGGCGCTGACCTTATTTACACTGAATAAGGTCGGCGATGATCCTGTCCGCGACCCATATTGGGGCTCATATCCCTGTTTTTGCTCATTCTTCTCCTTTGCCCCTCAAAATGTAAGATGATAGGAAATTGGGAATCATTTCATGGTAGAGAAAGTGTGTGGTTAATCATTCTCCCTTTTTCTTAATGTGGGACACGTGGAAAGGATGGAACATGAAAACTTTTAGGGCAAGATGAAGTTGGTCATATGATAGAACTGGTTAAATGGAGTCTAATACGTTTCGCCCTTGTTAAAAGTGTATTAAAAAAAACCATGCATCAAAATGGAGTATGTATTGGAGTCATCGCTACTGGGCAGGGAATGGGTAAACCTTTTGTGAAATGGTCACTTCCAAAGGGCACTCTTGACATATGTTGGTAACCAAAAAGATAGAATCATACCTACATCAGTACGTCTATGCTTAAATTGGCTCTTTATCAGTACGTCTATGCTTAAATTGGCTCTTTCAATGATCTTCTGTCATCATATGGGGCAGATTTTTTTTTTTTCGTTCTTGTTCCTTGTATCAGCTGCCTTGTATACTCCCTTTTCACCAGTTTTGTTTATTCCCTCAGTGCATTTTGTGCAGATTCCAAAATTGTTGAAGGGAGTTTGGCTCTGGGATAAAGCGGAGCACCTCTGTATACTCCCTTTTCACCAGTTTTGTTTATTCCCTCAGTGGATAAACATAGTTAAGAAGATGAGTGTTTCCTTCTTTGCAGTAGTTATTAGTTAAATGACTCATATCCAATTTAAGCTGTCAATGAAAATTGTACATGTGGTGTGTTGTCGCTATCCAAACACTACCTAGTAGCAAGCCATTGCTTTTTTTAAGCGTAAAGTGCACTACTTGTATGTCATGGATGTCCTATGTCTATTCTATTTTTATATTACATTCTATTATTTCTTATACGAAAAATGGTCCTATTGTTGCCGGACCCGAAAAACTTAGGCCAACTTATTGTCAAGGTAATTTGTTGAAATTAAAACCGTCCCCTGTAGTCTTTAAATGACAACTCAACTGAATACTCAAATTGGACTATATATTAAGTTGTATTGAAACTCATCTTCCATATATGCTTGCAAACATTATATTCTGAGGGGCCAAAGAAGAGAAGAATGAGCAAAAACAGGGATATGAGCCCTAATATGGGTCGCGGACAGGGTCATCGCCGACCTTATTCAGTGTAAATAAGGTCGGCGCCGACGATGTGCCAAAATAGGTAAAAAAAAAAATGAAAATCGAGTTCAATTGCTCTAATTGGTGCCCCACTTGCTAAAGTGTTTGATTGCATAACACGTCCGGATTAAGTGTTTTTTCTGGTAAAATCCTCTTTTTCTTTCCTAGTAAAGTTTGTTGATATCTTAAACATATTGGGCTATTACTTATATTTTACTATGGATGGAAGATGGATGGATTAGAAAGAGCTACTTATTCTTTTTATTTGTCAATATTTTTAGTGTTAATTTTAACTTTTGACAAAAAAAAAAAAGAAAACTAAAGATCCCGCGATTCAATCAATGATTTATGTATCTATTTTGTTTGATCCCTTGGATAATTTGCAATACAATTTTGATTTTCTAAGCAATGACTGCTCATCCCAAATCCATCTTTGTATGTGATTGTTTTATTATATGGTCATTTTAAATTGTCTGACAAGTACTGGTTAAAAATGTTCATCAAGGATGGTACTAATTTTATATTTGAGGTCGCATTTACAGGTAAAGTTTCATGACTTAAGAATCCTATGGTACGATATTTGTTTGATCCAATCCCATGATTCTGGTGCTTCACCTAGCAATAGTTAAATGACTAATTTTACTCTCTCTCTCTCTCTCTCTCTCTCTCTCTCTCTCTCTCTCTCTCTCTCTCTCTCTCTCATTAGGTGTTTCATCCATGGGATACTGCCATGGATGAAGATGGATTGATTTTGAATAGCTACTATTCTTAATTCTTATTATACTTGTACCAAAAAAAAAAAAGAGTACAATTTGCTCAATGATATATGATTTCATTTTATCTTAATTTTGAGAAGGGGGGTGGTCTCTTCTTGAAAGACATGAAATCCTATGTAATTAATAATGGAATTGGAGAAGTTATGAATTAGGGCTTCCCTAAGTAGGGAGGGACTTATGTTGGTAAAAAAAAATTGGGTTCTGCATTATTAATTTTTTTAAAGCAGTTTTCCATATTAATTGCAATTTAAAATTTTTTTTTTGTTGTTGTTTTTCAGGCTGCCAACTATCTGAACATCAAGAGCTTGCTGCATTTGACAACCCAAACAGTGGCAGACATGATAAAAGGCAAGACCCCAGAAGAAATTCGCAAAACATTCAACATCGAATCCCATTGCACCCCGGAAGAAGAGGAACGGGTGCGGAGGGAAAACGAATGGGCCTTCGAGTGATCCAAGCTTTATGTGGAAATGGAATACAGTCTATAGGTGTCTTAATAGTTTAGTAATAGTTTAGTAATATGGTAGTAGTACTAGTAGGTTGATGATTCGGGCATGTTTGTGTAGCCCATTTCCATGGAAAATGAGGTGGATTTCTGCTTAAAACCTGCTTTTCATGTGTTTGGTGCAGTATTTTTTCATGGAATCACTTTATTGCTAACTAAGCTTTTTCCTTCCTCGGAAAATTGGAAATGGACTTCCCATGGGGGGGTATGGGAAGTCTATTTTCTCAGAAAACTGGCCCCCCTTTAAAAGCTTCATTTTCGACCTCCTTTCCATCCCTCTCCTCTTCTATTCAGAAAAAAATGCTCTGCCGATCAACTTCATTCCCTGAACCACTTCTTCATCTTCTCCGATCACCCAAAGCCACCGGAACCTCTTTCTGTCTCTCTTCCTCGTCGTGAAATGGGTTGCTTGGTTCTCTTCTCTGGGGTTTGGATTTTTTGGGTTCTCCGATCCCCCTCCCTCCTATATTTCTCCTGTATTGCTTCTGGGGTTTGGATTTTTCTGGGTTTTCCTCTGTGTTCTTGGTTCCTTCTTCCCCCAAAATGTAGATTCTGGTGTTGGGTTTGATTGAGGATTTAATACAATAGAGAATCCGAGATGGGCTTTGGCGAATTTGATTATCTAAACTATCTTTTTGCTGTTGTGAGTTGTGACTGGCCTTTTTGCCCCATTTGGCTGGCTATTTTCTTTTTGTTAGATGAAAAGGAGACGGCGGCGGCGTCGCGTCTACAGCGTCCGCTATCGAAGCCCCACAACACCAACATCTCCTCCTCAACCCCTCCGGCGCCTTCCAGCGTCCATGAGCTGCTAGAATGCCCCGTCTGCACCAATTCTATGTACCCTGCACCAATTCTATGTACCCACTTGATTGGCTACTTTCTTAGCCCATTTCCCTTTCTCAATTACAGAAATTTTAATCCATCTTCCATGGCATCTTAGCTCATCTCTATTACATTTTTGAAAGGCTCGTTTATTTGATATTACTGTGTTGATCTATGCTATTGTTGTTTTCCTCTCTACTGCACCAAACATGAAAACCACCGTTTCATTGGAGAAAACAATTATGCACCAAACAAAGATTTATGACAGCCACGGAAAACCTTTTCTATGGAATTTATTTACCACAGATTTTACTGATGTGGCAATTTCCCCATTCCACGGAAATTACCTGTATACAAACGTGCCCATATTAAGTGTAAATGGGTTGGTGCAGCAGACATCGAATACAAAGTTGCTAACCTCTTGAGTCTTGACACACAAGATATCTTTATTTTAGTAGTCAATTTGTTTTTTTTTTTTTTGTTTTTTTTGAAGTAGTAGTTGTTTCGTTAATATTAGTAAGTGTATATGAGTTGGTGCAGTGGAATTGGACAGACATTGAATATTAAATCTCTTGGACCGGATGTTATTTTTATTTTCGTCGTCAACTTTAAAAAAATACTGGGTCACATGAAATATTAGATAAAAATGATTGTTGACCGACTAATGGATGGGCCTGATTGTTTTCATTATAATATATAGAAATTGAATACATTGTGAATTCATACCATGCATGGTTAAATGTGAATTTTTAAAAAGTAGCATCAAATACTCTTTTTTTTTTTTTTTTTGTAGAAATAGGGTCTAAATATAAAGAAGATGGGAAATGAATAAGCCCTAGTTCAATTTCCTTCTTTGTTTCGATTTTTCAAAAAAGAAAAAGTTTGTTAATACTCATTTTTTTCAAAAAAATTTGCTTTTTTTTTTAAATATTAAATGTTCAATTGTATCAATCTTAAATATTCAATTCCTATCTAAAACAGTGCCCCAAATTTTATCTTTTTTAATCCACATTGGCCCCCACAAGCCAACAATGCAGATTCCATCAAAGTTGTTTCAACGTTGAACAAGATGCGACACCTGGAAAGGAGGGCCCTTGCGTTCAATGATTCAAATATTATTACATGGGATCAACAATGGATGGAAAGATGCCTTTAAAAGTTTCTCGACTCCATCTTTCTGGACCAAAGAAGTCACAGCCGGCTAAAGTCAAAGATGGTATTAATACTTTGATCCTAACTCCTAAACCGAAAAACCAATATTTTCAGGCCCCAAAATCCTGTTATTTTTTTTATAAAGGATTTTATCCGAAAAATCTTTTAAGACTTGTCAATGGCCAAAAGCACCAAGAACATCTTATAATGACCACAGTAGTCTCAAAAGCCTTATTTGTTTTTGTTTTTGTTTTTTTTTTCTTTTCTTCTCGAGCAGGAATATCCTTGCTCCTCCCAAAAACCCTTTTGCCTTTTACCTTATTCGTCTTCTTCTCTCCCTCCGTCTTTCTTCCTTTCTCTCCCTTATCTCCTATGGGTTAGCACCGGCAGCTTGCAGTTCTTCCTCTCCGATTTTCCTTCCTTTAATCTGCTGCAACTATCTTTTCCACTCTTGTAAGTGATTGGGACGTCAGTCCTAACTTTTCTCTCTCGAATTGCTACGAAAGATCGAAATCTGGGTGTTTTCGAGCTCATTGGGAAATGGGGTTTTGATATGGCAGCTGGGTTTTCTAGAACAGGAGCTTCTTCCATGTTCAGAATCTTATATTTTCGGAAGATGGTTTTTAAGGATTGAATCTAGAGTTCCCAGCTGGAATTTGGGGTTTTCCTGATTACAAAGTAGAAGGGTTTTATGGGATCTGCAAGGATTAAAAAGCTATTGTGCTTGGATTCATCATTTTGAGGGGAGATTTGGGTCTTTTTCATCTGGATTCGGATTAGAACCTCTTCAGTTGCAGAGATCAGATTCCAGAACGTCAAAGGAAGAAGAAGACAGTGCACGCCCAAATTAGTGATGTGAACAAGGATATCCCTGATTCTGTTAGTGCTGTGAGCGGGGATATCCCCGCCCACCAGAGTACTGTGGGTGCTGTCTCTCAAGGACTAGTTTCAGTTGGGACGGGGATATCCCCGCCCAAATTAGTGCTATAAGCCTATAACATGTGAGGGTTGCAGTCGGCCCTGAGCAAGCATAAACCTATCTTCTTCCTCTCTTCCCTAAATCCAATCCAATGATGGAGAGAGGAAATACTCGCTTGTCCGTTGTCCGCATTTATTCCCGTGAAGACATACTAAGTAGCTTGGCCGCATGTTTTTTCTTTCCACGTCAACAGCATGTCATGTTATGATACAGACCGTTGATCGAGTCTTGTGGCCGGGCCTCGAAGGAGGTTTGTTTTGTATTTTATGAAAAAAAAAAGGTGCAGTAATAGATTATTCCAGCAAGAGTGGCGTAAATGACATGTAGTTGATCCAATTTTTTATAATTTAGTATAAAGATAGATTTTGTGATGCTCATGATACATTGATTTTGTCCAAATCATAACTATAAATAAGAAAATCTCCCAATACATCAAACAAATGAAATTCTCAATAAGATGATTATAGTCGATGCTTGTAAATATCTTTTAAATTACTTTCTGCATTGGATCACTTACAAAGACCGAAGTGATATAGAAAAATTGTTGTTGCTCAATAGACCAGTGCTTTTAGTGGACATAATAACCTTTCAAATAGTTCTGATTGCTCTGCTACATGCTGACAGTGTTACGTCTGAAGCTGTTCAACCCAATTTACTAGTTGCTGATAATTTCTGTCTTTTACTGTTATGCTCATAGGGAGGGTTGTGTGATGACTTCCTCTCGCATTTGCAGTGTTGCTGCTGTGCCGTTGTGCAAGAATGGCGAGAAGTAAAGATCTGTGGGGTTCATGGTATGGGATTTCTACCACAAATCCATATTTAATTTATTGTTCATTCTAATGAGCCAAAGTTGCAAGTGATATTTGGTAGGTTTTGTTGGTACCTGGTCCATAAGTGCTGAGAAATAATCTTATGCTGCCATTAGTATATTGCACTGAAGGCAAACAAAGCCGCTCGTATTAAACACTGCCCGCTATAGAAATTGGACCAAAAGTTCATCTGGGTGAACCTTGGACCATTTCCTAAGCAGGAGGTGTGATATGACTATCTTGGATCACACAGATTAGGTTAATAAATTTATTCTACAATAATGCAGGCCCTGAGAAAACAAAAACAAGCCCTCCGCCATCTCAATATATGGAATCATGATTGATAATGCGAAACACGGATGATTAGGCTTGGGTGTTGTGTGTTTTCCATAAAGAATTGAATTTCAGTCAAGTGAAGACCCACAAAGGTACTGGTTGCTCAAGTAATTTGATGCTGTACTTGCATTTTTCTTTCTCTTAATCTTTGTACAAGCTCAGTTGTATACTTGAGACCTTATCATGTATCATAGGTTAAGTTAATTCTTTTTTGAAAGAATGTGTTGGAGGCTTATTCATTTATGACTTAGGAATGGTCGCACTGATTATTGTAAGATATACTTGCTTGTATTTTGTCCATGGTAATGCCTCTAATTCGACTGCACTGGAAGGGTTATACCAACAAAAAAAAAAAAAAAAAAATCCCAGTCAGGGCATTCCCAGTGTACAAAGGGCCTGCAAGTGGATGGCTAAATGGAGATTCCAGTGGTCTGTATTTAGCATAATTATGTCATAGACGGTCGATTGTCTACGATTCACTTGATGTAGGGCCTAATCGTGTGAACCGTTCTGTGGGTGTGGCCTATGAGATGATCGAGTGAGATGCATATCTATGTAGGGCCTTATTGTGTGACCCGTCCATCAATGTGAGATAGGATGGGCTGAATATTTTTAAAGGATTTTGAGTCTACAAGTGTCCTAAGATCCGACTGTTATCTCACTTGGAGAAGATTCACTTTAACGATGGATGGTGCTAAAATGATAATTTTGTCATATAGTGTTTAGATATCCTACGGTTGTAAGATATTACATGATATAATATTCATGGATAGGATATCACAATATTTACCTCTTTTCCTAAATAAAAAGGTTTCTTTTGCATTTTGAGCCAATAGAATTCTGTGTGATATCTTACAAACATAGGATATTCCATTGTATAATGATAAAATTGTCAATTTGGGATTGTTTGTTGCACGAATCATTGCCAAAGGATTGTTTAAACAAAAAGTCTACTTGGAGGGATTCTTGGGACCGATCCCAAGGTTCCATCCAAATATCATGATGGAACCTTGGGATCGGTCCAACGACCGGTCCCAAGAATCCCTCCAAGTAGAGCAGGGCTCTTGTTTAAATGTAAATGCCTTTGAGGTAAAACTCCAGTCTATAGATACTCTTACGGTCAAAACCCCTGCTTAAGAAAAATCCTAACCTCGGGACCTCCGGTCGCAGATGTTAGGACTTTTGAGGAAAAAAAAAAGTCATAAGATGAATGTTGACCAACATTAATTTTCTATCCACATTGGTCCCCACAAGCCAACAATCCAGATTACCAATGATCTGCACGTGGACACTCAAAGTTCTGCCCTTGCATTCCATGATCCAAACATTAAGGCATGGGACCCACAATTGATGGGAGGATGCCTTTGAATGATTTTCCTTCTAGTAAAAGATTCTATCCATCTTTCAAAGCCAGAGAAGTCAGGATCTTAGAAAAGGATAAGGTTTTTTGAGCTAGCAAAAGTCAAATAGGCATCTGACCATATTGATCCTAAAGCGAAAAAACACTATACTCCTGCCATATAAACGTTTTTTTATTTATTTATTTATTTATTTATAAAGAATGGCCGATGCATTCATGGATGAGTGGTATTGGCATATTGGTATCTCACACACATAAGATAGATGATAAATCTTTAGGTCTGTATATAGATTGTATTACTCCTGGCCACTCGGCTAATCTAATAAAAAAATTTAAAAGGATGCTTTTTCCACATTGGAGCAATTTAAAAAAAATGAAAACGCTACGAGGAAAAACACACAAGAAGAACCTTTACGAAAGTCAAAATAACGTAAGAATGGAAAAAAATGAGAACTTTTGAAAAGAATTACCGTAATCTATTTTTATTTAATAACTTTAAATCATTTAAAAGTAAATTATTTCTCAACATTAGCCAAAGAAAACTCCAAAACTGAAAATATCCTCGGACGTTTTCTTGGGACAATAATTTTTCAAAAATCATATTTGAGACATGATATTTCACTAATGTATTAAGATAAGTATGGTGGGTTTTATTAAATGAAGGTATCATTCCATTATAATATGTGGTCCCACTTTCATTCCAACATGATGATCACAAGGACAAGAGAGTTCATATATATATATATATATGGAAAATATTCAAGTGAGAACTAGTTCTCACCATGCTTCCGTGAGAACTATTGGTGGGGCCCACTTAGAAACCAATCCAAACCGTGCATAAACAGTGACCTCCCTTGATAGTTACTAATCCTGAGGTTTGACACCCATCCAAATGAATTGGGTCGTTGGATGGATGATTAAATTTTTGCTTAATATGAAGCCATTAAACTCGCGGGCAATGGATGAAGGGGTTCGAGGCATGAGATTAGGGTCAAACTTGATACTTGGGGTGATCTCACATAGATCTTTCCATCCCCTCTGGTCCCATCCCTAAAAGGGACCCATAAATGCGTCCCATAAAAAGTTCTCACGGTGACTATGTGAGAACTGTTCTCACTAGAACAAAGCCCATATCAAGTAAAATACAGTGTCGAGGCCAAAGTTGCATGCATCTTACCCATTGAAAATTAAGATTAGCAGTTCAAATTTCATCCAATCATTAAAATAAGTTCTAATTTTAGAGGTCCATGCCATCCATCGTTAAAGGGTCGTTTGTCTACACCCATTTATAAATATAAATGGTGAATATGCGTAATATTTACACATCAGTAATGTTTGTCTATAAGTATTTACGCATTTTATGTGTAAATCAGATGTGAAAATGAGCTCATCTTCACACCAAGATTTGAACACTTGTTCAGGTGGGAAAAGAGAATACCAAAGCACATAGGGGTGTAACAGTTCGGTTAACCGGTTGTTTTGAGAAAACCGTTAACCGAACCGTAATCGCGGTTTTTTGATTTCATTAACCGTAACCGTGAAGATAAAAACCGTAAAAAATCGAAACGCAGTTAACCGTATTAGACAGTTCGGTTACAGTTAATAACAGTGAAAAATTTTGATCATGCTTAACCAGTGGAGTCAGCTGATACTGGGCTTCAATGATATTGATGTTCAAGATAATTATACATATAACATAAGCTTATGGTGGGATACCTCATACCGCCAGCAGAATTTGCATTGTGAGATTAAGCACTGTGAATTGAAGTTCACCTGGAGCATAAATATCACCCAAAACTCAGAATTCAAAACTCAGAATTGACAGTAAAAAATGGGAAATTTTATCATATATGGGAAATGAGTTTTCCTTCTTCTGTTGGTTTCCTGTAATGATGATGCCTCAATTTTGAAAGGGGTAACTAGAAGAAACTGGTCAATGACTACTACAACTGTGGCCTCCTGTCGAATTTGAGTGGGGGGCCAAACCCCAGCTTGGACTATGGGTTCAAGGGGGCCGAGATCGCTTTGGCATCCTACACATCGGAGTTGCAGTACTTGAAAAATCCGTGCAGGTGTGGTCTCCGTCAAGTGTGGTCTCCTTGTACAAGGAAGGACAAGGGAGTCGTCTTCTTCTTCTTTTTCTTCTTTGCCTCCGGTCGGTGCAGCCGTGCAGGTGTGGTTTCCGTCAGGGAGTCGAGAGAGAGAGAGAGGCGTCTGAGGCGAGAAAGTGAGAAACGGAGGAGAGAAAGGGTTAGGTTTCCTTTTGTTAACATAACTTAAGAAATATTTCATTCAGTCCCTTATTTTTTTCCTTTATTTGTATAACGGTACGGTTCCGAACCATATTTTATGGTTCAGTTCGGTTAACCATAGTGAGTTATTATAGAAAACTGTAATTGAATCAAACCATGCGGTTCTTGGATTTCATTAATCGTAACCGTAACCGAACCGTGAAATACGGTTATTATCCGCGGTTGGGTTTGGTTCAGTTCGGTTAGACGGTTTTTTGGTTATTTTTTACACCCCTAAAAGCACATGTGATTTTAAACAATACCCATTGGAGGCGGACGGTTTGGTTTTGGGGCAGTTTCCGTTAAAGAGGTTCTGGGTTCGAAACCCCCCTCTAATGCATTTAGAAAAATAATAATAAAAGAGGCATTTCCATCAAATAGGTTTTGGGTTCGAAACCCCCCTCCAACGCATTTACAAAATAATAATAAAAGATACATCAAAATCGATGAAACCTATAAATGAAAACCCTCACTGCATCTCATCCCCTTTTATAAAGGTAACCTCTCTATTTATATCTCTTGCCTTACTAAAGAAAATTATAAAATCTATTTATTTTGTAGGTTTATTCTTTCAAAATTTGATTCTCTATCTTCTCATCTCCTATTAGATTTTCTTCCAATATCTCAATGAATTTTCTCAAATTATTTATTATTGTATTACTTTAAAAATATTTAAATATGTATAAATGAATGTAAGAGAAAAGGAAGAATATATTTTATATAGCATTGTGGTATCATTCAAAAATAATATATAAAAGCAATTTTATCTAACCATAATAAATTTGTGATACTTTTAATATAATTGGACTTAGCAATAAAATACTCATTTTAAGAAATTTCTATAATTGATTAATATTAGCATAAAACCGGTGAAATGCATGGGTTAAGTTTTATGCAAATCAAATAATGAATTAAGATAATATTAAACTAAATATTAATTAATAATAATCCTATTTTTCTTAACCATCCGACTATAAACTCTTATTTCCTTAACCAAACATGTTGGAATGCATTTTTTCAAAAGTTATCATTGATAGAAATATCTATTTTTGAAAAGTATATTTCATGTTGAAAAATATGTTCTTTTTTAGGGATCTAAAATGCAAATGAAAACTTTGATATAAATTAGACTTTTTTTTGTCTTCTTTTCATATCAAATAGTATAATATAATTTAATAATTAATAAGTATCTGTAAGAGCCTAAATATTACGGACTTTGTAATGAGGATTAGGGTGAGCTTGATGCTCCTTTAATGATGGAGAGTGGGAACCTGAAAGGGGAGAATATGAAACAGTCAGAGGACCCTGGCTGTGGGCAGCACAAGGCTATCCGATGCCTAAGTCGGTATAAGAACTAAACAGCAGGATGGAGATTAGGAAGAAGAGAGACAGAGTAACAGTTCTTTGGTTGTGATTGTGCGTACCTGAGATGGAAATGACTCCTCTATTTATAGAAGAGGAAACTGCATTGCACGGTGAGGCTCATGATGACGTCTTGGCATTCCCAGGAGTGTTGTCACGTCAGCCCATTATGAATTAAATGGCAGTCCGATCAGCCCATTATGCATTAAATGTCGGTCTAATCGGGCCTTATCCTGCTTGACTTTTGGGCCTAGTCCTATCGGGCCTGACCTGGAGCCATACCCTAATGGGACGTAGCCGTTGGACGCCGTTCTGCCAGGGATGATGGGCGGCCAAGATGGCTTTGTCAGACTTAGCTAGAAATCCGCGAAAGTACAGCTGTCAGCATCCATCTGAGCTAGCAGTCCGGCTCTGTTGCCGAGCTGCGTGATCGTGGTGAAGGCATTGTACCGAGGTTGGGGGAGACCGAGGTGAAAGTGCTATGCCGAGGGAGGAAGTGACCGAAGTGGGGACCCAGTGCCGGGGTCAGGAGTGTCTGAGACCGGGAACGATCTCGATCTCGGATTGCGCCTTGATAGCATTTCCGTGATGCGCACGGCTTAGGTTGAGGCATGATTAGCCGACACTGATGCCGAGACTAATATAATCCCAGCGCTTTGAGAAACAGCCCCACACACTATCATTTACAAAATCGTTACATATACACATATCATTGAAACAAACATAGAAAAATGAATCACATGTGTAAATGAAGCGAAAATAGTGTTATTAGACAACCGTTGTAAAATGAAATACATGTGTAAATGTTACATACTTAAAATTTGAATATTCATCTTTTACATGTGTAAATTATATTTACTTATCCCACGTGTAAAAAACAAACGACCCCCAAGTTCAATATATTCCACATATCGAAAAGGATGTGTGACAGGTCCAAATTGACCATGTACGCTAGTGGGCCCCACAGGCTACCCATCCTCACAAATAAAGTATGTTTCTCATATATGAACCAGGGTGGTTTATCAGGCAGTGGAGCCCACCTAAAATGAAACCATGGAGGATTTAACCTATAGAAATCCGGAGTTAAACTGTGGAACCCATGGTGGAACTCAACTATTAAAATTCAAATCGTTCAAAATAAATATTCCATAGATATAAAGGTTATCTCCATAATAAGTATAGGCCAACCAGAGTTTGTTCCATGGTTCAATTGACGATTATATCATATTAAAATTAAGTGTTTTAAAGCCAATTTTAAACATAACTACTGATTTGATTAGGAGTTACCCACCAACAACTTCATTTCCATCTCAAATTTCATATAGGTATTCCCTTTTCTTTTAACTAAACTTCTCTCGCTCCCTTTCTAACTCTTATATTAAAAAAGCGTGAGAGATATGGTGAAAACTGTCTTTTCTATATATTTTTTTGGCAAGTGTTTTATGTATGTTATTGTGACTTTTTTAGTAAATCATGGGCTAATGTGCCAGATTAATTAAGAGGAAAAAAGGATTAATCTAAACTTCCAGAATTACCCCACTTCCCACGTATCTAAAAGACATTTGTTTTAAACGGTTAAGATCTAACTACCTGGGCTCGATTCTAAAAGGATCCGGATTCGGAACTCTCACCGTTTTGGAAAGATATTGGAAGTGAACGGTTCACTTGCTTTTCCTACAAGGAAAGGAAAAGACGAAACTACCCTTCAGATTTCTTATAAATACCGCTGTCCAGAGAAATCCTAACCTCAGTATCATGTCATTCTCACCCAATTTCTTTTTCAATCTCTATCTCTCTCACTCTGCAACTTTTAGGAACTTTCTACTCCTTCAATGGCTTCCACTAAGAAGATGGCTTCCACTAAGAAGATTACTCTGAAGAGCTCGGACCACGAGATATTCGACGTAGATGAGGCGGTCGCTCTGCAGTCAGAGACCATTAAGCACATGATCGAGGACAATTGCGCCGACAATGGAATCCCTGTCCCCAACGTCACTGGGAAGATCCTCGCTAAGGTCATTGAGTTCTGCAAAAAGCACGTAGAGATGCCCAACGATGCCGATGACCGATCCACCACCGAGGAAGAGCTCAAGAAGTGGGACACTGAGTTCGTCAAGGTCGATCAGGACGTGCTATTTGATCTCATTCTGGTAATGAATGAATCCCCCTTTTTTTCATTCTATATCTATCTGGTCTTTGGTGTATGATTCTGGGGTGGTGTTGGTTTGATTGAATTTGGGGGTTTTTGGTGCATTGGCGTTGGCTGTTTTCTGTTTCTTGGTTTGTGATGATGGTGGGTTTTAGTTAGATTTTGGAACTAGGTTGGTTTTTTTTTTTTTAGTGGTTGTACCTAATCTTTGATTTCTTTTTCTGGGGTGTTCTTGGTTTGGTTGATTTCTTATTATAATTGTATGTAGGGTTTTTGTGTTAACGATGGTGAGTGTGTGTTTGTGGAATTAGAATGGGTTTTTGAGTTTTAGGGTTTTGTACCTAATCTCTTAATGTAGATTCACAGTTGCTGTCTTGCGTTTCTTATTGTTGATGATATTGTTTTTTTTTTTTTTAAGTGTTTGTACCTAATCTTTGATTTCTATTTCTGGGGTTATCTTGGTTTGATTGCTTTGTTATTGGAATTGGATTTAGGGTTTGACCTTGGCTGTTTTTGTGTTAACGGTGGTGAGTTTTTGTTTGTGAAATTAGACTAGGTTTTTGCTTTTTAGGGTTTTTTCTACCTAATCTCTTAATGGTGGGTCTTAATAGTGGGTGCACGGAAAGAAGTGTTGGTAAGTGTTTAATAGGTTGGTTTTTTTTTTTTTCTAGGTTTTCTTGATGGGTTTTGATAGTGGAATGGATCTTAGATCTTTTGTGGGAATATTTGTGTTTCTTAGTTGATGATGAACATGTGTTTTTGTTGAAATCAGATTTGGAGATTTCTTTTTCTTTTTTTTTTGCTTTAAGGTTTGTTCTTAATCTCTAATGTACACTGCCATCTTTAGTTTCTGTTTGTAGTTCTCTTGATTGTTTTGTAATGGGAATGGAATTTAGGGTTGTGTTGGATCTTGGTGGTGAGTTCTGCGTTTCTCGATTATTGATTGATTGTTTTACTGTTTTATTTATCGATGTTTTGGTGGGTAACCTATTAAATCCAGGACTATTAGTCTAAGTGTTGTTAGATAATATCATGCCGACGATTGGTCACAGAATCACAGGGTCCTGTCAATCCTGTACATAATATGATAGTTTGGATTTTACTCTTGTTTTATCTTTTTTAAGAAGTAAAGAGGAGAAAAAGATCACACCCCTATTTTTTTTCTAATAAAGTTTGTTGATATCTTAAACATATTGGGCTATTACTGATATTTTACTATGGATGGATTAGAAAGAGCTACTTATTCTTTTTATTTGTCAATATTTTTAGTGTATTTTTAAATTTTACTTTTTGAAAAAAAAAAAAAATAAAGATCCGCGATTCCCTCAATGATTTATGGATCTATTTTGTTTGATCCCTTGGATAATTTGCAATACAATTTTGATTTTCTAAGCAATGACTGCTCATCCCAAATCCATCTTTGTATGTGATTGTTTTATTTATATGGTCATTTTAATTTGTCTGACAAGTACTGGTTAAAAATGTTCATCAATGATGGTACTAATTTTATATTTGAGGTCCCATTTACAGGTAAGTTTCATGACTTAAGAATCTCCTATGGTACGATATTTGTTTTATCCAATCCTATGATTCTGGTGCTTCACCTAGCAATAGTTAAACAGTCCTGCTACTTGCACGGATCCTTGGGGACCGGTCCTTGGACCGATCCCAAGGTTCCATCCAAATATCATGATATTTGGATGGAACCTTGGGATCGGTCCAAGGACCGGTCCCCAAGGATCCGTCCATTTAGACTTTTTCTAGTTAAATGACTAATTTTACTCTCTCTCTAACTTATTAAGGTGTTTCATCCATGGGATACTGCCATGGATCAAGATGGATTGATTTTCAATAGCTACTATTCTTATTTCTTATTATCATACTTGCTCAGTAGTTTATGATTTCATTTTATCTTAATTTGGAGAAAGGGGGTGGTCTCTTCTTGAAAGACAGGAAATCCTATGTAATTAATAATGGAATTGGAGAAGTTATGAATTAGGGCTTCCCTAAGTAGGGACTAGGGAGGGACTTATGTTGGTAAAAAAAAAAAACTTGGGTTCAGTATTATTAATTTTTTTAAAGCAGTTTTCCATATTAATTGGAATTTAATTTTGTTGTTGTTGTTTTTCAGGCTGCCAACTATCTGAACATCAAGAGCTTGCTGGATTTGACATGCCAAACAGTGGCAGACATGATAAAAGGCAGGACCCCAGATGAAATTCGCAAGACATTCAACATTGTAAACGATTACACCCCGGAAGAAGAGGAAGAGGTGCGGAGGGAAAACCAATGGGCCTTCGAGTGATCCAAGCTTCATGTGGAAATGGAATACACTGTCTATGGGTGTCTATAATAGTTTAGTAATATGGTAGTAGTACGAGTAGTTGATGATTCTAATATTAGTAAGCGTAAATGGGTTTTTGTGCAGCAGACATTGAATACAAAGTTGCTAACCTCTTGAATCTTGACACTTTTTTTTTTTTTTTTGAAGTAGTAGTTTCGTTAATATTAATAAGTGTAAATGTGTTGGTGCAGTGGAAATTGGACAGACATTGAATATTAAATCTCTTGGACCGAATGTTATTTTTATTTTAGTGGTCAACTCTAAAAAAATACTGGGTCACATGAAACATAAGATAAAAATGATTATTGACCGACTAATGGATGGGCCTGATTGTTTTCATTATAATATGTACCATGAATGGTTAGAGGTGAATTTTTAAAAAGTAGCATCAAATACTCTTTTTTTTTTTTTTTTTTGTGTAGAAATAGGGTATAAATATAAAGAAGACGGGAAATGAATAAACCTCCCTAACAAGCTAGTAGTTCATTTTCCTTCTTTGTTTCGATTTCTCAAAAAAGGAAAAGTTTGTTAATACTCAGTATTTTTTCAAAAAAATTTGCTTTTGATGTTCTTTAATTATATCAATCTTACATATTCAATTCCTATCTAAAACAGATAGCCCCAAATTTTATCTTTTTTAATCCACATTGGTTGGCCCCCACAAGCCAACAAAACAGATTCCATCAAAGTTGTTCAACGTTGAACAAGATGCGACACTTGGAAAGGAGGGCCCTTGCGTTCAATGGTTCAAACATTAAAACATGGGACCCACAATAGATGGAAGGATGCCTTTAAAAGTTTCTCGACTTAATCCATCTTTCTGGACCAAAGAAGTCAGAGCCGGCTAAAGTCAAATATGGTATGGATACTTCGATACTAACTCCTAGCGAAAAACCAATATATTCAGGCCCAACATCTCTTTTATTTTTTTTATAAGAATAACAAATTTGCCCTACATCATTACATTCGCAATAACTCTCAAGCACATGATTAAACTTTATATATTTTGAAACATTCAAGAATCGAATTATAATTAATAAATAGATGTTATAATTATAATCAAGGGATTTTTATCACAAAAACAATTTATGTGGCTTGGTGAGGCAAACATGCACCTAATAGGAAATCCGTACAGAAAAATCAACTTTTTTTTTTTACCATTTTTTTGGGTAGTCGCTATCGATTTTCATTTTATGTGTTGAGGATGACAGTGACCCTTGCTATAATAAGTGAGGGTTGCAGTCGGCCCTGAGCAGGCATAAAGCCATATTCTTCCTTTCTTCCCTAAACCCAATCCAATGATGGAGAGAGGAAATACTTGCTTGTCCGCATTTATTCCCGTAAAGACATGCTAAGTAGCTTGGCCGCAATGTTTTTTTCTTGCCACGTCAACAGAATGTCATGATCCAGACCGTTGATCGAGTCTTGTGGGTGGGCCTCGAAGGAGGTTTGTTTGTACTTTATGAAAAAAAATGGTACAATAATAGATTATTCTAGTAAGAGTGGCGCAAATGACATGTAGTTGATCTATTTTTTTATAATTTAGTATCAAGATAGATTTTGTGATGCTCATGATACTTTGATTTTGTCCAAATCATAACTATAAATAAGAAAATCTCTCAATACATCAAACAAATGAAATTCTCAATAAGATGATTATAGTCGATGCTTGTAAATATCTTTTAAGTTACTTTTTGCATTGGATCACTTACAATGACTGAACTGATATAGTGTTTTTTTTCCTACAAATGACAATGCCCTAACTTAAAACATTCGTCGTGGAAGGAGCTTTGTGACAACTCTTCTATAGGAGAGCCCGCCTTGCATCATTAGTATGCAACTTGAGCAAATACTGGTGATGATTTTGTAGGGCACACCGGATTAGGGGTGGGGGTGGATGGGAAATGTAGATCTGTATTTTGATAGATACTGGATTAAGTTTTACTCAAATCCAGTCTTTGAACATAAGAGAAAATTGGCAATTATCTCATCCATTTTAAAAAAAAGTACGAGTCTCAACAGCTTATATGAAGGGGTAATTGCGATTGGATACAATAAAATTTATCCACACCCATGATCTTCCCTACATTTCACAATCCTTCATTAACTAGCACACATCAAAATGGACACACAAAAGTCATCTCAACATCAGAAGGGCACACGTCTCAGAGTGTGTTTGTATATGCTCCATCATTGGATTGAGTTTGGGGAAGAGAGGAATAAGGAAGAATATGAGTTTATGCTCGACCCTCACTTGTTATAGTGAGGGTCGCCTGCTCAGAGTCGACTGCGACCCTCACTTGTAATAGAGAGGGTCGCCGTCGACCCTCAACACATAAAATGAAGGTCGGTTGCGACCACCCAAAAAATGGTAAAAAAAAGAAGTTGATTTTTATGTACGGATTCCATGTTAGGTGCATGTTTGCCTAATGTTTCCTGTTTGGCGCACTGGCTACATAAAGTGTTTTTTTTTTTTTTTTTAAAAACCCCTAACATCAATTATAAATACATGTGTTGATTGTTATTCTGATCAATTTGGATTTTAATGAAATGGACTCCCTATTGATAAAAATATACTAATAACTTATGGTAGTTTCAAGGTTGTTGATTTTAGGGACATGGAATGTATTAAAAAAAAATGGAGATGTAGTACTAAAAGCTAAAACCACAAGGGCCTACTTATAAATCCCAGAAAACTTAGGAAGTATATACAAAATACTCTATCAAAAGAATATCTTTGCCATATTGGTGCAATTTGATTTTAACTAAAAGTAAAAAAAAAAAATAATAGTCAATATTATCTACTTGTGTGAGATTATATCGATCTATTTTGGTCATACATATATTAATTGATAAATACTACAGAGAGTGAAAAACTTATAGTGTCAGCTAATATGTCTGCTAGGGATCGTTCCCTGGCAGGGTGGGTAGCCTTTTCCTTTCTAGGCCACTGGGCCACCTCGGGGAAAAAAAATAATCCTCCATAAAAAATGGTTTTGGAATATCAATTGTTAAGAACACCCAACAAACATGCAACTCCTAGATATTATATTCTTGCTACTTGTCATCACCATTTTATTGGCAGACATAGCCAATAATATTGCAGACTTTAGTTGAGATCAAATTTTGTTTTACCAATATGATAAATATGTCAAATTTTCTGCCATAAGAGTATGCAGAAAGAAGGGAGAGTATTTTCAATTTTTACCGATGACAAAAGCGGGAGACCGTATAAGAAAATTACCTTGATGAATATAAAATAGATTTATGGTAATTTTGAAATAGAAAAGCGCATTCCTTTCTACCTTATTCATGTGATTTTTACGCAAAAAAAAGGAAAACCCCTTGAGAAAAATGATTGAGGGCTCAAAGACTTCATAATGATAGCAGAAGGCCTCCTCGCCATATTTTTTTTTAATTTTTAACATATTTGCACCCATTCCATAATATCACATAATGTTAGGTTATTTCATGACATTGTGAAATGTTTTTTTTTTTCATGAAACTTTAATGTCGGGTTATGACATATTTCTATGGTATTAGAGATTGTCTAATTCCGTAATATTGTGGAATGGAGGCCCACTGCCGTTGTTTTCAAGTGTTTGAATCCTTTGTCATTTTTTAAAATTTAAATAGGATCTCTTTTTTGTAAAAAATCTCTTATTTAATTATATTGTTATAGGATAAATGTTGTTGTATGTTGTATTATTTTCCAATGGTTTTATTTTTAATTTATTCATATTCAACTGCAGTTTCTTATAAGCCAGATTAAAAATATCTCAATATCCCAATGTGAAAGTTTAAAAAAAAATTTCATAGTAGAAAACTACCTATTTTCACATTTTTACTGTAAGGATTATGATCGACACTTAAATGTGCAACGCTTAACGACAAAACTACGGTGTCATCAAGTAGTAAAGGACTAAAGAGTCCGGATTATCAATCCCATGAAGAGAGGATGGAACAAGCAATGAATCCAATTTAAATAGAATTGAACTAAGATATAGCTAACATAGACAATGAAGTGAATAATTAAAACTAATAAACTATGCAATGTAAATAATTAATTAACAATCTGAAAATATGAAGTTAATTATATCTAAGTTAATCTAACAAGCTACACTAAACTAATGCGTGAATGGTGGTGGAAATGAAAGATTTAAGGTGAAGATGTGATATGAAATGTGTAGGATTTAAAAACAAGTTATGTGAGAGTAGATCTAACAATCTAGAATTGAAAATAACAAATCAAACAAAGATTAAAATTAATAACAATCAAGATAAGAGATCAGGTAATCCAAAATCCACTAAGTATGTAATTAATTCAAACAATGCATGTTTTAATTCAACTCCCAAGTCTACAATCTAATTAGGAATCTCTTGCCTAATTGGATTGGTTGATATAACAATGAAGATCAAAGTAAAAGAAAATCAAAGGCCAAGATCCAAGATCATCATCTAACTACCCTAACAATAAATCATCAAAATCAAGTTACAAAAGATCAGAGATAAGGGCTCTAGAGCATGCTATGTGAGAGAACTTAATCCAACTACAAAGCATCAATTGAAATTATCCGAGCATCAAGTGTAGAGATAGAGCATGAAAAACTAGAGAGATTAGCACAACTAGATCTAAAACCTATTAATCAATTAAGGCACAAGTAGGGAATTTAAACTAAAACATGCATGTAATTGAACTAATCACATTACTTAGCTTCAAAATGAGAGCCTAATTCAAGAGCTTTAGTCACTAAACATCAAGAAAGTGCTCCAAATCTTCATTAATGATCTTCAATTACACACACTCTCTCGAGATTAGTTACAAAGAAGCTCCTAATTATATTCTAAAAGTAAAAATAAAATTGCAAAAAGACTAACTTGCCAAAAGATCTGCTATTCTCTACAAAGACATTCCAATTATAGAAACTTTGAAGATATTTGATTGGCTCATTTCCATTCACAAGGATTGCAACTTGAAGGCTTTTGATTTGCTCTTTTGCTTTCACATGGATTGCTTCAATTTGATTAAATATTTGATTGGCTCATATCCTTTCACATGGATTTGTGGAGAGGTTAGAGTTGGATGAAATATCTTCTATGTAAAAAAAAAAGAAAAAAGAAATGTAATTGTTCGAGTTTAAACCCATAACCTATTTCATAGGAACTCAAGCTCTAATCAATACACCAACCACTCCTTTGTGTTAGAATTATGACTTCTTTTATGCTTAAAGTCTTACCCTCTTATTTTGGAATTCTTCAACACTTCACCATGATTTCTTCATGTAACTTCTTTATTGAAATCTCTTCTTGATGCTTCAGGACACTAGCCAGAAGGTTGGGGTAGTCGTGTGGTCCACCTACACAAGAGAAATTACATAAAAATGCGCTATAAATAATCGGATTTATGCATGATAAAATCTCTATGTAAAGCAAATGATATGCATATCAGATGCTTATAAAACCTGGACTAATGAGTGGTAAAATATGCAATATTAATTAACACTCTTCAGATTGTACCTAAAAAAAATACTTTCTAGGTATTATACATTTAGTTTTATCTATTTATTAAAATTATTTTATGGTTAATATTTGCTTTTTAATATATTTTTATACTAATAACTTGATAAAACTTGAAACTGTAAAGATCTCCATCATTAATTTGATAATATTTCTTGTATGTGATGATTAGCATAAACTACATGCTATCGAATTGATAAGTTGAGATTACAAAATAAAACACGAATTGATTTGATAGGATATTTACTGTGGATTCACCTGTTTGACTCCATTTTTTTTCTTTTTTCATTTATATGAATTCAAAGGACACATTTTCATGTAGAGGATTTTACTGGGAAAATCATCTTAGACTTTATGAAGACCAAAAAGGCCCCAAAGACCAATATAGCCTAAAAAGGCCCTTCCAACACTTTTTTGGTTTTTTTTTTTTTTTTTTTGGCTGAGCAGCCAACGTTTCTTCTTCCTCTCTTTTCCTCTGTTTTCTTTGTTTAAGAGAGAAGATTTTATTGGAAAATTAGTGGGGAGCTCTATTGGCACCACACTTTCTGCTCTTCCTACCGCGGAAAAAAAAAAAAAAAACCTTTTCCTAAACTACCCCTCCCCCTTTTTTCCCTCCTCCTCCTTCTCCCTCCTCCTCCCTCAACCCTCCCTTCCTCTCCCAGCCTCCACTCTTCCTCTCCCAGCCTCCACCCTCCCTCACCCCCCCCCCCCCCCCAGTCGCCGGTGGGGAGGGAGCCCCGGCCGGCAGCCGGCTGGCCTCCCTCCCCCTCTCCCTCTTTCTTCCTCTCTCCCTCTTCTTTCCCTCTCTCCCTCTTCTTTCCCTCTTCTCCCTCTCTCCGTCCCTCTCCTTCCCTCCCCTACTCTTCTTCTCCCTCCCCCTCCCCTCCCCCCAGTCGCCGGCGGGGAGGGAGCCCCAGCCGCCTGCTGCAGCCCGATCTCCCCCTCCCCCCCCGGCCGGCGACTGGGAGGGGGAGGGGGAGGGGGAGGGAGAAGAAAGGAGGGGAGGGAAGGAGAGGGAGGGAGAGAGGGAGAAGAGGGAAAGAAGAGGGAGAGAGGAAGAAAGAGGGAGAGGGAGAGAGGGGGAGGGAGGCCAGCTGGCTGGGGGCTTCCGCCGTCGGCTGCCGGCCGATCTCCCTCCCCGCCGGCGACTGGGAGGGGGAGGGGGAGGGGAGGGGGATGAGGGTGGAGGCTGGGAGAGGGAGGAAGGAGGGAGGAGGAGGGAGGGAAGAGAGGGAGGAGGGAGGAAGGGTAGTTTAGGAAAAAAAAATTTGTCTTGTAGTGCGGTGAGGAGAGAAAAATTCGTGGTGCCAATAGCACCACTCAAAAAAAAATCTACCGATCCGGCATCCACATGGTGTATCCACCGTTCAGATTCAATGGCGAAGCCCGTGAAATCTCTTGCCATAATATACATACCTTCCCCCAGACTCCATCTCTTTAGCCATTCCACACGAGAAAACTCACTTGCCCCTTTGAATTAAGCAACAAAACCATAACTCTTTTATTTGATCAGTTTAAGTGGGTTGAGTTTTAAGAAAGAGATGATGGTTGTGATTCATCGTTGCGATGCGGTTGGATGGAAGGAGAGATGATGACATGTGGTATTTGGTTTTGGATTAGCTATGCTAGTTTTGCTGGGCAGTGGCGGCTGCATAGTATTGTTGGTGCCGTGATGGATTGATTCTAGTAGAGATGAAGATGGAGAGAGAACATTCAGATTTAGTTGGAGTGGATTCTGATAGGTGGGTAGAAAGAAGATAAAGGTGAGCAGCGATGTTCCTGCTCAACAAAACAAGTGATTTGCAATATCGCCGCTCAACGAAATAATAAATAGGATTTGACTGGCAAACCTATATCTTCTTCTTCATCACCTTCTTCCTACCCATCTATCCGAACCCACTCCAACCGAATCTGAACCTTGTTCCTCTCCTTCACCATCCTTCTCCAACACTATAGCCCACTTGTCCATCATCAAACCAAACTCCAATTTTGTCTCTTCTCACCTCCCATGTACATCCAAACACCTTCATCATATAATCGTCCAAACCAAATAGCTCTCGTGTCTCCTCCCAACCCATCTTCTCTACTCAACCAGCTTGAAGAAAACATCATCTCTCTCTCCTCAAAATCCTCCAAACAAATACTACGCAACCAAGCCACTAGACCGGCCCTTTAATTTCATCTTCACTACAACCACAAATCACAATCATAATCTCATTAATGAAACCCCTTTTTCTTGATTCAGCGATTACTTGAGAAATAGAACAATGGGATTGTTAGTGGAGAAGCGAGGAACAAGAAGAAATAGAAAAGAGGGAAAATGGGGTTAGTGCTTGTGAGGAGTGGAGAGATCCCCGCTCGAGGCCGTTTTGGTCGATATGCCTTTTTGGTCGATATTGGAATTTGAAGATATTGAAATTTGAAGACCTTTTTGCTATTCACAAAGACTAAGGGGTTTTTTTTGGTAAGATCCTCTTTCATATAAAGAGAATCTCATCTAAAAATATCATTTTAAAATAAGAAGCTTCTTTACACATAGTTAAGATTGCCTAATCAATATTAGTACTCTTTTAATGTACACATCATAATGAGCCCATTTATTCTTGGGATATTTCTTTTAAATAACTCATGGACTCTGAAATTCCCTTGGGTACATACATTTTGCAAGTTTAGGCAGAAGAACTTATACACATAATGGAATGAAAATGCTCTTTCTTTTATATATGTATGGGAAAGGACTCCCACATGGGGAACCTCAAGTCCATTGTATTTAAATGGAACTAGGCTGCTATGATGAATCTCGTTTGATGTACTAGTTTGAATATATGAAAAAACTTGATTTTTCCTATATCAAAAGAGAGAATCTTTAATATGTTTTTTTTATTATTCTTTTTCTCACATATTCTTTTTCTCACATGGAAAAATGAGATCTTCGATATAGGGAAAAAATGATTTTTGATATGACAAAAGTTATTTTTGATATGGGAAAGTGAAAGCTTAGGCTTTCCTGCATGGAAATTTTTTAAACTAAAAGCAATACCCTCCTTTAGGGGGTATTTGGAAAATATATGTTTTTAAAGATATTTCTATATTATCTTATTGTTTAGAATATAATCTACGCACCTAAAAACTAGGTGTTTGAATAACTTAAAAGATATCCAACAATATCACACTTTCTTACAAAAACTTTTATACTAAAATATTAAAGTATATGCTGTTTAAAATATATCTTTGGGTAAGGAAACTATCCAAAACAAGGGCTAAAGTTTTTGCAAATATGAGTGGTCTTACAAAAACCATTATTAAACAAATAAAGTATATGCTATATAAAATGAATCTTTGGATAAGAAAACTATCCAAAACAAGGGTTAAAGATTTTGCAAATATGAGTAGAAGTTCATGAGCAACTACTACCATTGCGGCACGTTACATTTTTTAACATTGATGTTTCACTATAATTTTTAACATTGATGGTTTTAATAGGAGTTCTACTATGACTCTTAATATTAGATGGACCCTTTAGTGTTTAAAAATTTTATGTGGGCCCCATAGCCCTGTCTAATTATATTGTTCCCTTGTTGATTACTAATATTGGTGGGTCCTACAAATGTCACATTAGATGATTTCTATCATGATTACCCATATTTAGTGGGTCTCATACTACCAATATTAGGTGGGTCTCATACTAATTATCAATATTTTTATTATGTGATTAATTATTACTTTGTTATCATTAATTGAGTCTCATTATTTAATGGCCCTCTAGTGATTTGAATCTCATCATTTCATGGGTCCCACTTTGATTTTCCATAAATGGATTCCTCAATGGTGTCTAGCACTCGATAGAGCCCTATATTATAATCACCATCGAATGAATTACATAGTGGTTACCAACAATTGGTGGATGCAAATTGGTTAAACAACATTGCTTGTGGTTTTTAACATTTAGTCTAGTGATTTTTTAATTATATGGGCCCTACCATGGTTACTAATATTAAATCACTCTAGTGTGAGGACTAGTTAATGGGTTCATTAGGTCAATCATCCCTATTTCTTTCTTCATTTATTGTTTCGTTGCATCATTTAGTGGAAATCTTATAAATTGCCAAATACTTTAAAGGTATATTGAAATTTATAAAAATTTCCAACACCATAAGTGGCACAACATTATAATATAACACTATTTTATTATGTGATAATGAAATCTTACAATATTCAAATATGATATATTAGATTGTGACTTTATCCAAACAGCTTCGTAAAGGTCTCATTATATTCTTTTCAAAGTATATGTAGACCGTTGGATCCCACAACTTACCTTCTTGGCAAATAAACGTCTGGCCTAAAGGTATATTGGGTACCCTCAAGGGTGGGTTTATGAGGGTGGAACCCCAAAGTAGGGCCTGCCCACCTAAACTGAAAACATGAGGATTTAACCATTAAAAAATCTAAGTTAATGAGTGGAACCCCATGGGCGGGCCACCTACCAAACTGTTCAAAATAAATGCGTTATAGGTATATAAAGTTCTCCTGATAGTTTACATTAATTAGAGCTTCTTGCACCGTTCGATTGGCTGTATGATAAAAATTGAGGGATTTTACCGGAAAAAGATCCTTCAAGCCTGGTGGAGACAAAAAAGGCCCTCAAAGGTTTTTATGCATCGGACTGGTCCCAGAGACCCTTTTCGGGATTTTTTTTTAATTTTTTCTGTACCAAGCAGCGATATTGCTTCTCACTTGTATACTATTGCTGCTGATTGCATCACCTTCTTCTCCACTCCCTTCACTCATTTTAGTGATTAAAGACCCACATTTTTTTCTTAAATCATCTCCAAACCTGCAAATCAAATAAACAAACAAACTTGGCCAACCCACTCGCAACTTGGTCATCAATGCCAAATGCTCACCTACAAACACCGACCCACATTTATCATCTTCCAACCCCTTCTGGTTTCTGCAAATCTAAAACAGTGCTTCAATTTTGACTTTGAAGGACTTGAAAGACTTTTAAAGCCTTAGTCCTTAGGGCTGCACAGAACCGGACCGCAGACCGGACCGGACCATAAAACCGGACCGGACCGATTCAATCCTTATCGAGACTTTGAAAGATTTGTAAAGAGCTCGATTCAATCCAGTCAGATCTGTTCAAGTTGCTTATGAATTCAATGAGAAGGTGGTAAAACTTGTAACAATTTTACAAAATTTCTTTTCTCTTCTTATCGAATTCGATGAGAGTTTTTGTTTCAATTCGAGAGATTCATCTGTGAGAAAGAGTTTGAACAATTAGAAGCTGTGCGAGCAAATCAATCTCGTCAAAGCTTGGCAACGGCCTCAAACGCGAGTGTAAAAGAAAATGACACAAGCAACGTTATATACACGAGCAGCGATATCACTAAGCAAAATAACAAAAAAATAAAATAAAATAACGGGATGACTTTTATGGTTTATATTGAAGTTTTAGGGCATTTTTGGTCTTCAACCACTTTAAGGGGATTTTTTTTTATAAAGCGCCCTCAATCTCATTCATATTCATTATCATGTTTTCACCAAACAAGTCAATCCAACCAGCAGTAAAAAAATATTTTCCATTAAAATTAAAATTCCATGACCCTATTTACATGGAGGGAACTTACTTTGAACGGTTCAGATGTGGGCCCCACTATGGAGTTCTAACTTCTTAAAATAATTTCTATACTTACATCATAATTAATATCTCTCATATCAATTAAGGCAGGTACACTCAGGGGCGGACCTATGTATGGCCCCCACAAGCCTAAAAAAATGCCCATTAGGCCTATATGGGATGGTTGGCCCAGCCCCCATGGAACAAAGGCCATCAGCCCCCATGAAACAAAATCTATCTCTCCCTCTAGAAATCCAAAATAAGTGACAGATAACCCCTTCTGGTTTCCTTGTTCACCGCGGTCTCTCTCCTCTCCGTATCGGTTCTAACTAATTTTTAGGTGTTGCAGGGTGTTGTTTTAGTAGAGATGCTTTCTCTCAAATATATTTTTTCGAAACGATGATGTTAAAAATGGGGAATTTCTAAAAACCCTCCATCTTCTGAAAACCCCCATTTTTTAAATGGGTTCTCTTAATTCACGAAAGATTTTTAAGAAATGGAGGATTTTCTTTAAAATCCCCATTATTGAAATGGGTTCCCTTAATGGAGTTGGATTTGATTTCAACAATAAAAAATAAGAAGATATTCAGATTAGAGACAGGGAGGATAGATGCTTCTAATCCGTCATAATTGTTTTTTAGATATTGATGTATGTTATTAATTGTTAGCTAATTTTATTTAATTTTGTTGCAATATTTGGTTGTTTGTAATTGTAATTTGTGTTAGTGTTTTAAGAAGAAGTTTTAGATTGAATTTTAGGAAGTTGTTTTGGTTTTGATTTAAACAAACAAATGAATGGAGATCAAAGGATATTTTAATTTGGTTCAAAGTTTGTTTTCAACTAAAGTGCCCAAACAACAACGGGTCAAATCCATGAAATGTTTTCCTAGCTATTCTTTTCAACAAACTTCATGGATTTGTTTTTAACAAACTTTTCAAAGTACTAGAAAGCTTTTCAAAGTGCCCAATCTCCAATTTCTCTAGATTTACATACTTTCTTTTAAAAAAATGACAAAAATAGAGGTATATTGTACATTAGCACATCTTGCAATAGAATTGCTACATATACAATTTAACTCGGAAAGAAAAAAAGTATTGAATATCGCTTTATTCTAGGGCAGATAATAAAGAGGAGTCAATTAACAAATGATGTTTAATTTCATCATCTATAAGGCTGGAGACTCTAAGTTCGTCTTACTTTTGATTAGACTCTAGATTCTCACTAGATAACTCTCGTCCCATCGTGAGTCCCCTTCGAACGAAATCTTAAGTCCGCCACCGGATACACTTTCCTTTTCTGCAAGGAAAACGAAGAAAGAGACGAAACTACCCTTACCCCCATTTAGAGTCGTAGTAGAAGTAGGACGCTATACTTTCTTTTACAACGAAAAGGACGAAACTACCCCTTACTTGTTTTATAAATACCAGCCAACCACCTTGCTTTTCTTCTCCTCTCCCAAATCCCAATCTGCAATTTAGGGTTTCTGACTTTCCTCTTCTTCTCTCGATCTCTCTCTCTCTCTTTCACTCCTTTCATGGCTTCGACGAAGAAGATTACTCTGAAGAGCTCGGATGGCGAGACATTCGACGTCGATGAGGCGGTCGCTCTGCAGTCGCAAACCATTAAGCACATGATCGAAGACGATTGTGCCGACAATGGAATCCCTCTCCCCAACGTCACCGGAAAGATCCTCGCCAAGGTCATCGAGTACTGCAAGAAGCACGTAGAGATGCCCAAGGATGCCGATGATCGAGCCACGGAGGACGAGCTCAAGGCCTGGGATACAGAGTTCGTCAAGGTCGATCAGGCCGTGCTCTTTGATCTCATCCTGGTAATGGATCTTCTTCTTATTTGGTTTATGATTATGGGGTGGTGTAAGGTTTGATTGAATTTGGGGTTTTTTGGGGCATTGCTTGTGTTTCTTGATTTGTGATGATGATGGGTCTTTGTTGAAATTTGAAACAAGATTGGGTTTTTTTTAAAAGGTTTGTACCTAATCTTTGATTTCTTTTTCTGGGGTGTCCTTGGTTTGGTTGATTTATTATTATAATTGAATTTAGGGTTTCGGTAGATTGACGTTGCTGTTTTTGTTGAATCAGACTGGGTTTTTGCCTTTTAGGGTTTACACGTAATCTCTTAATTTGGGTCTACGGAAAGAAGCGTTTGGGTAGATGGGTTTTTGGTACTGGGATGGAACTTTGATTTTTGGTAGCTGTTGGTGGGCATATTTGTGTTTCTTGGTTTATGTTGATCATGGTTTTTTGCTGAAATTAGATTTGAAATTCCTTTTTCTAGTGTTTGTTCACATTGAAGGGTTGTTACGTCTGTGATCTTTGATTCTGTTTCTAATTTTTCTCTACTAGTTTTGTTGTTGGAGTGGAATTTAGGGTTTTGGTAGATGTTGGTGGGCAGTTCTTGATTAATTGATGATGGGAGATTGGGGTTGTCTTAGCTTTTTTGTAATGTATACATCATTTGCGTAATTTGGGCAGTTTACTTAGATATTATTACGTCTGTGGCATGCATTCCTTGCAGAGTTATTACGCAGGGTTTTGTTGGTGATGTTTCACAGAATGATCTGCCTATTAATTTGAAAATTTCAACCCATCTTTTGTGGTGGCAATGTTAGAAAGGTGCACTTAAATCAATTACATGTAAAGCAGGGCCTACTTGTTTGGATGATCTGAGCTCTCTGTAAGTGGTAGTTGCTGTGTTCTTTGCCTTAACCAACTATAGGTACACGGTGTTGCAGGTAATTGGATTTGCTCTTCACTTAGTGCTTGCAACTGAGTTCTGAGCATCCAAACAGAGCCCTAGTGATTGTATATTTACTGTGCGTGTTATTGGAGGTGTAAAGATCCTAGGATTTACAGTCCATACAAATTCCTAAGGAATAAAGATTTGTAACATGACAAGTCCTATTTACAGGTGAATTTTTAGGATTTAGGTAAGAATCATGTGCGTGCACGCACGCGCACACATATATTGATCGAATCACATGTTTCAGGTGCTTCACCTAGGTAGCACCTAGGTAGGAGAACCGATATCTCAATGACTATTATAGTCATTTTTGGCTTTTTTTTTTTTTTGGAGGTTATCTAGATTGAGGAAACCTCTTAAGATAAGAATTTGTGGGATTTAGGAAGATTTTATAGAGAAAAGGTAATAGGCATGCAACTTGAGTGTTCATCAATGAGTTTCTTCCAACACCCGGCATTTACCTTTTCTCTCTTATGTTTTCACATCACTTCTTAGACCTGCTTTCTAATCATGTATGAATATGTTTTTTTCCCTCTTTTCTTTCATTTTTTTATTTGGTAACATGACTTGGACCCATACCTCAATGTTTTGATTGTGAGCACCTTCCATTGGTTCAGGAGCTCCAGTCCATCATCTTCATAATATGGTGATTTGGGATTTTTTTTAAAAAAATTTAGAGAGCACAAAAAGATTACTATTGGTTTATTTTGTTCGGGTAACATTGATGTCTTTAACATATTGGACTGTTACTGAAATATTATTAATTTTATGTTGATGCATGTCAATGTTCTTTGATGGATTGATTATGAATGGCTACTTATTCTTCTTATTTGCACATTTTCTTAGTATTTATTTTACTTTTTGACAAAAAACTAAAAAATCCTACTATTTGCTCAATGATTTATGGAGACCTATTATGTCTGATCCCTTAGATAATTTGCAATACAATTTTGATTTCCAGAACAATGATTATACTCATTCTCACAAATCCTGATTTGTATGTGATTGTTTTATTATATTCTCATTTTAAATTGTTTGTAACTGAGAACTACTGGTTAAATATTCTTCAAGGATGGTGCTATTTTTATTTTTGAGGTTCCATTTCTAGGTAAATTTATGATATAGATTAGAGTGCTACAGTTCAATATTTGTTTTATTGAATCCCATCATTCAGGTGCTTCACCCAGACAGGAATAGAAATAGCTAACTGACTATTTTCAGTCATATATTTTTTACTTTATTGGTGTTTCTACCTTTTGAGTTTACCTATGATTGAGGGACTTTTTAAGATAAAGAAATTGTGGGTTTTAGAAAGAATTTAGAGAGTAACAAGTAATAGGCATGCAACTGGAGCGTTCATGCATGAGTTTCTTTATACATTCGTTGTTTTTTTTTTTTTCCTTTCCTTTTTTATCACATCACCTTGTTTTTTCTTTTTCATTTTTTTCCGTTGATTGGTGACTTGACTTTAACCCATAACCAAAGATTGCGATAGTGAGCACCTTTTGTTGGTTCATGGTCTTGTCAATCAGGCATGTTATTATTGATGATATGGGTATCTTTTTTTTTTTATAATAGATTTAAACCGTACAAAACGATTTCAACTGGTTTAATTTTTTCTGGTAGCGCTGATATCTTAAACATATATTGTGGTACATATCATTTATATTATATTGATATAGATAGATGTGGGTTTTAAGATAACAAATTTGTGGGTTTGAGGAAGAACTTAGAGAGTAACAAGTAATAGGCATGCAACTGGAGTGTTCATGCATGAGTTTCTTTATACATTCATTTTTTTTTCCATATCACCTTGTTTTTTTTCTTTTTCATTTTTTCTCCGTTGATTGTTAACATGACTTGAACCCATAACCTTTAGGTTGCGATAGTGAGCACCTTTCGTTGGTTCATGGTCTTGTCAATCGTGTATGTTATATTGATGATAAGAGTATCTATTTTTTTTTAGATTTAAACAGTACAAAAAGATGACAACTGGTTAATTTTTTCTAGTAGCGCTGATATCTTAAACATATATTGGTACATATCATTTATATTATATTGATGTAGAGAGATGTCAATTTCTTTATGATTCTATTATAGTCTTTCTTGTCACTTTATTTATACTACTATGGATGGATTATGAATAGCTACTTTTTTCTTATATGTAAATATTTTTAATACTTATTTTACTTTCACAAAAAATTTAAAAAATCCTACAATTCCCTCCAATGATTTATGATTCTATTTTATCTGAACCTTAAACAATTTGCAATAGAATTTGGTTTTCGGAAAAATGATTTTACTTGTCACAACTATTATTTGAGGTCTGGCAGTAATTGCTTTAAGTCCCAACTACCAATAGAATTTGTGCATTTATGTGTTGAAGGGTAAATTAAAAAAAAAAAAAAACTTATACAGTGCACGTGCAGACGTGCTTGTGAATACCAAAGCCTTGTCTTACGGTTAATAAAAATGGTAGTATTTGTATATTTGAGGTCTGGCAGTAAATGCTTCAAGTGCCAACTAGCAATAGAATTTGTGCATTTATTTGTCGAAGGATAAATTAAAAAAACCTATAAAGTACACTTGTTAGTGAATATCAAAGCCTTGTCTTAGAATTTTGATTAACAAATGGTAGAGGCTTAGGGTTCAGGGTGTTTGTGAAATGGGAGGTATCTGTGGTAGAGACGAAAATTTGTATAGGTTCAGGGTGTTTGTGAAATGGGAGGTATCTGTGGTAGAGACGAAAATTTGTATAGTTTTTCCATGTAGCTCCTTTTTATATTGTTTGGTGCGGCACGTTTTTCTTGAGGAAAAGGAAAACAATGAACTGATTTTCCTCGATATAGAGGATTTTGACTTGATATGTGAGGGGTGGGACTAGGGCTGCACATCGGGTCGGGTTCCGGGTTATTGGACCGGGTTTGACCTGACCCGGTAATTTTTTAGACCTCTAAACCCGGTCCGATAACCCTGTTAAAAAAATCGGGTTACCGGGTTCGGGTTTCGGGCCGGTAACCCGGGATAGAAGAAAGGATCGAAATCGGTGAAGCGAAACCCGAACCCGGGACAGAAGAAAGGATCGAAATCGGTGAAGATCGGAAGGATAGAAATCGGTAAGGAAAAGGCCTGTAAGCGCTTTCTTTGTTTTCTTGTAAGCGATTTCTTCTCTTCAATCAATTCCCTTCTCTTCTCTAAAACCCCTTTCCCTTCTCTTCTCCAAAACCCCTTTCCCTTCTCCTCCTGCGCGAACACCCAAAAACAAAAAAAAAAAAAAAAGGTGGCAGATGAGCACGAAGACCCTTCCCAAATGGCAACTCTGGAGCTGACCATCCTCTCCGCACAAGATTTGAAAGACACGACGACCTTCCTCGGCAAGAAGATGAAATCCTTTGTCGTCGCATGGGTCGACCCCCGCCTCAAGAAATCCACGAAAACCCTAACCTCCAAAAACCCTTCCTGGAACTTCAAGCTCTCCTTCCCTCTCCTTCCCCAAACCCTCCAAAACCCTACCTCCATCCACACCCTCCAGATCCTCTCCTCCCACTCCAGAGTCGTCGGATCTGCAATCCTCGCCATCTCCTCCATCAGACCTGACATCCACACCTTCACCTTGTAGCTCTGGAGGCCGTCCAGTCGCGCGCAGGGATTGCTTAGGGTATCCGCGCGTATCTCCTCCTCGAATCCTAGGGCTTTCGCATTTCATGGCTGTGTGACCGGAATTCCGCAGCGATGATGTGATCTATCGAGGTGGGGATCCAGCGAAGAACAGATGGCCAAAGAGACCTGGAAGAGGAGGAGGAGGAGGAGTCGTCCTTGGAGGGGGTGGTCCTTAGCACTGATCTTGGTGGTGGTGGTGCTGCTGCTGATCTCTTCGGCTTCAGCCACTGATAATCTAAATCTCCTCCTCGCGACGAATCCTCCAAGGCTGCTGCTTGTGCTCAACCACCGCCTGGCTCGTTCAAATCACGTCTTCTTTTCTTCTTCTTTGTTTCGACGCGTTTATTAAAGATAAAGAGAACGGTGCGGTAGACTGGATTTTATTGACTTCTTCTGACATTTCTTATCGGGTTATCGGGTCCCGATAACGTGTAAAATCCAAACCCGAAACCCGGACCTGTTAAGCAAGGTCCGGGTCGGGTTTGACCCGGTCCGATAAATTCTTTATCGGGCCAGCCCGATAAGGTACGGGTCGGACCGGGTTTCAAGACCCGATGTGCAGCCCTAGGTGGGACTGCAAGATTCGTCTTTCGCAGAAATGGAAATCCACGGAGAGCAAAATCCTATCGCTGTACAAACGCACCCATGGATATATAAAAAATGAAACCAATGTATGATTTCGTACTGCTCTGCTAGTTTTGATTGGCTGCCATGGAAATTGCTGAGAATTCCATTTGCTAACAAATTTATATACATTAAACTAATTGTGTAAACTTGATTTCTTGCTGCTCTGCTAGTTTTGATTGGCCTCCATGGTTGACACTGTTATGAATTCCATATACTAACAGATTTATCTACATTAAACTAATTGTGTAAACTTGAAATGCAGAGCATCATTACATGCTTTATTTTTATGGGCAGAGAAAGAACTAGTAGTGAGTGAGTTTACTATTATGGGGAGAGAGAACATTAGGGGAAATAGGAAACACTTGGGAACGTAATTCTCTTTGATGGAATTACTTGAAAGAAGGTGAAAATCCCTAACCAGGACATATAGAAGAGACTATGGAATGTCCTGGTATGTCTGTTTAGCTCATCATTATATTTCTCTTGTACTATCTTGCCTTTTCAATGTAACCTTGTTACCATTCAAAAAAAAAAAAAAAAGAAGAAGAAGATTATAGAATTTAAGAACTAGGAAGCATGTATGGGAACAAAAGGTCACAAATAGGGGGTTATTATAAAGAACATAATATCATAGAGGGACACTTTTCTTGTATGCACTGTGCACTGCAACATTGGTCCTATGCACTGCTCCTATGCACTGTGCACTGCACATTGGTGCCGTTTGTCATGCGGGACTGGGTGAAATTCATAGGGAGTCCACCTTTGGTGACCCGCAGATCACTGCAAATAAATGGGAGGGTGGTCTCTTATTGAAAGATCAGAATCCTTTATATTTGAAGTGGGAATCGAACCTTTTGCTAGTGCTTCTACTAAAAATGGCATAGCTGCATGGGAGAAGTTATAATTATGGTTTTCTTAACTAGGGATGGACTAATGTTGCTTTCTAGGGGAATGTTCCCCTGTTTTAGATTGTAGCAGTAAAAGAACAGTAGTGTTTTATTTTTTTTGCTCCATATTAATTTTTTAAAACAGTTTTCCATATTAATTGCTTTATTTTTGGTATCATGTTTTCAGGCGGCAAACTATCTGAACATCAAGAGCTTGCTCGATTTGACATGCCAAACAGTGGCAGACATGATAAAAGGCAAGACCCCAGAAGAAATTCGCAAAACATTCAACATTAAAAACGATTTCAGCCCGGAAGAAGAGGAGGAGGTGCGGAGGGAAAACCAGTGGGCCTTTGAGTGATCCAGCTTATGTGGAATATGCGTTGGCCCGTTTAAATGAGCACACTGTTGACAGGTCTCTTCAAAAAAAAAAAAAAAAAAACTCTTAACAAAAAAAAAAATGAGCACACTGTTGACAGGTTCTTATTTAGTAATGGTAGTAGTAGTTGTTAAGTTGCTAGTAAGTGTATATAGGTTGGTGCATTGGAAATGGGTGCAGACAATGACGACTATACCAACCTTCTGTTTTTATCGAATTCAGTTCATTTCTTGTTATGTCTGTATTGAACCTCTTTTAAATCTTGAATTTACTTAATTCAGTATTGAACCTCTTTTAAATTCTGACTCCGAGGAGATTGACCGGTGTTTTAGATATCATTTGTTGTTTTAGTTGTGGGTTTGGATGTTAATGGTTATTTTGGAAGATTTTCTTCACCAGTGAATGTTTTGTGGTGTTAGAGACTATTGTTTGCGCACTTCTTAACAGGGTTGAATGCAAAGATCTCATTCCGTTACTGTTTCTGCTTTCATATCCTTTTTATTACCTTCACAACATAGTTAGGCTTGCTCCTTTGCATCAAGAAGCATGTCAAATCACTTCTGGCTGGTTTAAGGCATATTAGAGTGGATACTTTTCATCTCCCTTTTGTGTTTTCTCATCAAACTCATAGTTAGTAGCAAATACTTTCACCTTATTTTATGGAGTAATTCTGTAATTGTACCATAATTGCTGACTATATCAGTTAATTTATCAAAATAAAATATTCCCAGTAGTTCACATAGTTCATGCAATGCAACCCACCTAACCTCCCCTTGTGTGTGTGTGTGTGTGTGTGGGGGGGGGGGGGGGGGGGGGGGGGGGGGAAACGGTCTCATCAGCTCATATAGATACACCAATTGAAAAAAGGTAATACTGATGGATGATAACAAAGGAATTTTCTGGAATTGTAGGGGGAGCTAAAACAGCTACAACTGTCCTCCAATTAAAAAGATTATGTCGTGAATTCTAGCCAAATTTTTTGTTCCTACTTGAGACCAAGTCTAATGAATGATGAGATCAAATACGTAGCCAAGAAAACCAAATTCCCCAATGTAGCCAACTATAGCCAGAGGCCTTGCTTTATTCTGGAACTGGAATGAACAATTGGGTATAAATGTGTTAGAGAAGGATAAATGGTGGACCTTGGCTCTGTAGGTCCTTCTTTTACTTGGACCAATAAACGTTAAAGGCCTTGCTCATATTAATTATTAAGGAGAGGTTAGACAAAGCTACAGGGAACATGGACTGACAAAGAAAATTTCCGGAAACCCTATTTGCAGTTCTAACTGCTGGAGGATCGGACCACTCTCCTATCTTTTTTTATTGATGGGCCTAATAAAACTATAGTCTCAATACCCTTGAGGGATGAGCAATGCAAAAATGTCATTTAGAAAAGTTGGCCTAGGTATAAAAAAATCAACATAGAAAATATAAATGAAACCCTTCATGGTCTTGGGAAAGATCTATTATTATATCGGAACAAGCACAATCTTGGAAATGTGGAGGCTATGATAAGGGACACTAGAGCCAAATTGGAAGATATTAGATCCAAAGGCCCTAATAGAGATGACATTGATTTAGAGTTAGACCTTGGTAGAAAACTAGATGAATATTTAAATAGGGAGGAAGAATTATGGAGGCATAAATCTAGGGAATTATGGCTAGGGAACAAAAATACTAACTATTTTCATGCTAGCGCCATTAATAGGATAGTTAAAATAAAAAAAATAAGCTTTGCAATTGGATAGAGGGGAGAGAAGAGATTGACAATGAATTAGGGACTATTTTAAAGACCTTATGTGGGGACCTGTGGAAGTTGGGATTTGAGTGGTATCAAAGATTTGTTTAGCCCCATTGTGAGTTTAAAGGAAAACATTACTTTAACTAAAACTCTTTCTGCTTCGAAGATTAAGGAAGCTGTTTTCCAAATTGGACCCCTAAACTGCTTGGGTCTGGACGGATTCCCTGCCATTTTCTATCAACATACTGGGGAGTCCATTGGCCATGATATTACCTCCATGGTGCATGATTTCTTTGTGAATCGAACCCCACTAGACAAAATTAACAAAAATCACATTACCCTCATTCCTAAGAAGAAAAACCCACAAAGAGTGATTGTAGACTCATCAACTTGTGTAATGTTACCTGTAAATTAATTTCTAAAGTCCTGGCTAATAGAATGAGAAATGTGTTGGATAGAATTACAGAACCCTATCAGAGCGCCTTTGTTTGTTAGAGGCAGAATGATTTTAGATAACTACATCATTGCCCATGAGGTCCATCACTCTTTCAAGAAAAGAAGAAAAACAAAATGATGGGACTAAAATTAGATATGTTAAGGCCTATGAACAGGTGGAATGGGATTTTCTTGAAGCTGTTTTGGAAGCCTTTGGCTTTCATAGAAATTTTATAACTATGATGAACAATGTGTCTCTTCTGCCTCTCTGTCTATACTTCTTAATGGGTCCTCCCTTGAAGAAATTATTCTTTCAAGGGGACTTTGACAAGGGGATCCTCTTTCACCCTTTTTTTTTTTTTTTTTTTTTATTCTTTGTAAAGAAGTACTCTCTCATATGATAATCAATACGGAAAAAAGTTGGATCTATTCATGGAGCAAAAATTGCTAAGAAGGCCCCTAGTATTTCTCATTTATTTTTAATTGATGATAGCTTTATTTTCTGTTATGCCTCTATGGGCGAAGCTAGAGCTATCAAAGAAATTCTAGGGAATATTGTTTAATTTATGGATGATTGGTCAATATTGAGAAATCGGTGGCCTATTTTAGTAAGGGTTGTCCTCGAAGGCATAGGGCATTAACCTCCCTTCTGGGAGTTACGATGATGTTAGATTCTGAGAGGTCCCTCTGTCTTCAAACTTTCCTAGGAAAAAAGTTAAAAGCATAGAATCAATAGATGGGACATCAATTTAATTAAACGTACTTTCAATGATGTTAGAGATGTGAAGGACATCATTAAAATCCATATTCCTTATTCCCAACCACCTGACAGGAAGGTTTAGATTTTTTCCAAGAACGGCGAATTATCCACTAAATCATCTTATTAGACTCTAACTAGCAAAATCCCGTGGATAACCACGAAATCACCAAATGCATAGACTGATATGAATTATTTTCAATAAATTTATTAATTAGTAAACTTATGAGACCTTTTTTTTTTTTTGCTAATTTGATCTTTATGTTTTTTTCCAAGTGTTTTATTCTTTAGGTGAGGCATGAATTGATTAAGAAAGATCAAATGATTATAGACCTAACAAATTGACCTGATATATTTAAGTGGGACCAAGATGAATGGGTCCATCATCTCTATTCTAACCGTTCATAAAATCATATGATGCGGGCTGGGACCCATTAATTGATTGATAAAGATCAAATGATCAAATGATCATAGACCTCTCAAATTGACTAAACCTAACCTATTTAAGTGGGACCCCCAAGATGAATGGGGTCCACCATCTATATTCTAACCGTCCATAAAACCATATTATGCGGGATGGGACCCATGAATTGATTAAGAAAGATCAAAGGATCAAATGATCGTAGACCTAACAAATCGACCTAATATATTTAAGTGGGACCCAGATGAATGGGGTCCACCATCTTTATTCTAACCGTCCATAAAATCAAATGATGTGGGCCGGGACCCATTAATTGATTGATAAAGATCAAATGATCATAGACTTCTCAAATTGACCAAACCTAGCCTATTTAAGTGGGACCCCCAAGATGAATGGGGTCCATCATCTATATTCTAACCGTCCATAAAACCATATGATGCGGGCTGGGACCCATGAATTGCTTGATAAAGATCAAATGATCAAATGATCATAGACCTTACAAATTGACCAAACCTAACCTATTTTAGTGGAACCCCCTAGATGAATGGGGTCCACCATCTCTATTCTAACTGTCCATAAAACCATATTATGCGGGATGAGACCCATGAATTGATTAAGAAATATTAAATGATCAAAGGATCGTAGACCTAACAAATTGACCAAATATTTTTAAGTGGGACCCAGATGAATGGGGTCTACCATCTTTATTCTAACCATCCATAAAATCAAATGATGCGGGCTGAGACCCATGAATTGATTGATAAAGATCAAATGATCATAGACCTCTCAAATTAACCAAGCCTGACCTATCTAAGTCGGACCCCCAAGATGAATGGGGTCCACCATCTATATTCTAACCATCCATGAAACAATATGATGCGGGATGGACCCATGAATTGATTGATAAAGATCAAAGGATCAAATGATCATAGACCTCACAAATTGACCAAACCTAACCTATTTAAGTGGAACCCCCTAGATGAATGGGGTCCACCATCTCTATTCTAACCGTCCATAAAACCATATTATGCGGGATGAGACCCATGAATTGATTTAAAAAGATCAAATGATCGTAGACCTAACAAATTGACCAAATATTTTTAAGTGAGACCCAGATGAATGGGGTCCACCATCTTTATTCTAACCGTTCATAAAATCAAATGATGCGGGCCGGGACCCATGAATTGATTGATAAAGATCAAATGATCAAATGATCACAGACCTCTCAAATTGACCAAACCTAACCTATTTAAGTGGGACCCCAAAGATGAATGAGGTCCACCATCTATATTGTAACCGTCCATGAAATAATCTGATGCGGGCTGGGACCCATGAATTGCTTAATAATGATCAAAGATTAAATGATCATAGACCTCACAAATTGACCAAACCTAACCTATTTAAATGGAACCCCCCAGATGAATGGGGTCCACCATCTTTATTCTAACCGTCCATAAAACCATATTATGCGGGATGGGACCCATGAATTGATTTAAAAGATCAAAGGATCAAATGATCGTAGACCTAACAAATTGATTAAATATGTTTAAGTGAGACCCAGATGAATGGGGTCCACCATCTCTATTCTAACCGTCCATAAAATTTATGATGCGGGCCAGGACCCATGAATTGATTGATAAAGTTCAAATGATCATAGACCTCATAAATTGACCAAACATAATTTATTTAAGTGGGACCCCAAAGATGAATGGAGTCCACCATCTATATTCTAACCGTTCATAAAACCATATGATGCGGGCTGGGACCAATGAATTACTTGATAAAGGTCAAAGGATTAAATGATCATAGACCTCACAAATTGACCAAACCTAACCTATTTAAGTGAAATCCCCCAAATGAATGGGGTCCACCATCTCTATTCTAACCGTCCATAAAATCATATTATGCGGGATGGGACCCATGATTGATCAAGAAAGATCAAAGGATCAAATGATCATAGACCTAACAAATTGACCAAATATTTTTAAGTGGAACCCAGATGAATGTGGTCTACTATCTTTATTCTAACCGTCCATAAAATCAAATGATGCAGGCCGGGACCCATGAATTGATTGATATAAATTTAGCACATCTGGCGTGTTGGCTTATTTAGGGATCTCATGGAGAGATTTTAGGCTTTTGAGTGTAAGATGATTCTTAATTGAGAGATTTTAGGTCTTTTGAGTGTGTAATAGATATAGAGATTTTAGGGATAAGGGCAACTCCGGAAATGGCATTGCAAAAAGCTTGAGGTTGTGCCAAGTGTTTTTATGTGAGAAAAAGTACATCCCTTTAGTAATATATATACTAGCAAAACCCCGTGGATAACCACGAAACCACCAAATGCACATACTGATATAAATTATTTTTAATAAATTTATTAATTAGTAAACTTGTGAGTCCTTTTTTTTGTTGCTAATTTGATCTTTATGTTTTTTTCCAAATGTTTTATTCTTTAGGTGAGGCATGAATTGATTAAGAAAGATCAAATGATTATAGACCTAACAAATTGACCTGATATATTTAAGTGGGACCAAGATGAATGGGGTCCATCATCTCTATTCTAACTGTTCATAAAATCATATGATGCAGGCTGTGACCCATTAATTGATTGATAAAGATCAAATGATTAAATGATCATAGACCTCTCAAATTGACCAAACCAAACCTATTTAAGTGGGACACCCAAGATGAATGGGGTCCACCATCTATATTCTAACCGCCCATAAAACCATATTATGCGGGATGGGACCCACGAATTGATTAAGAAAGATCAAAGGATCAAATGATCGTAGACCTAACAAATTGACCTAATATATTTAAGTGGGACCCAGATGAATGGAGTCCACCATCTTTATTCTAAGCGTCCATAAAATCAAATGTTGCGGGCTAAGACCCATTAATTGATTGATAAAGATCAAATGATGAAATGATCATAGACCTCTCAAATTGACCAAACCTAGCCTATTTAAGTGGGACCCCCAAGATGAATGGGGTCCACCATCTATATTCTAACTGTCCATAAAATCATATGATGCGGGCTGGGACCCATGAATTGCTTGATAAAGATCAAATGATCAAATGATTATAGACCTCACAAATTGACCAAACCTAACCTATTTAAGTGGAACCTCCCAGATGAATGGGGTCCACCATCTCTATTCTAACCGTCCATGAAACCATATTATGCGGGATGGGACCCATGAATTGATTAAGAAAGATCAAAGAATCAAATTATCGCAGACCTAACAAATTGACCAAATATTTTTAAGTGGGACCCAAATGAATGGGGTCCACCATCTTTATTCTAACCGTCCATAAAATCAAATGATGCGGGCCGGGACCCATGAATTGATTGATAAAGATCAAATGATCAAATGATCATAGACCTCTCAAATTGACCAAACCTGACCTATTTAAGTGGGACCCCCAAGATGAATGGGGTCCACCATCTATATTCTAACCGCCCATGAAATAATCTGATGCGGGCTGGGACCCATGAATTGCTTGATAATAATCTAAGTATTAAATGATCATAGACCTCACAAATTGACCAAACCTAACCTATTTAAGTGGAACCCCCCAGATGAATGGGGTCCACCATCTTTATTCTAACCGTCCATAAAATCATATTATGCGGGATGGGACCCATGAATTGATTTAAAAAGATCAAAGGATCAAATAATCGTAGACCTAACAAATTGATCAAATATGTTTAAGTGAGACCCAGATGAATGGGGTCCACCATCTCTATTATAACCGTCCATAAAATCATATGATGCGGGCCAGGACACATGAATTTATTGATAAAGTTCAAATGATCATAGACCTCATAAATTGACCAAACCTAATTTATTTAAGTGGGACCCCAAAGATGAATGGAGTCCACCATCTATATTCTAACCGTTCATAAAACCATATGATGCGGGCTGAGACCCATGAATTGCTTGATAAAGGTCAAAGGATCAAATGATCATAGACCTCACAAATTGACCAAACCTAACCTATTTAAGTGAAACCCCCCAAATGAATGGGGTCCACCATATCTATTTTAACCATCTCTATTCTAACCGTCCATAAAATCATATTATGCGGGATGGGACCTATGAATTGATTAAGAAAGATCAAAGGATCAAACGATCATAGACCTAACAAATTGACCTAATATATTTAAATGGGACCAAGATGAATGGGGTCCACCATCTTTATTCTAATCGTCCATAAAATCAAATGTTGCGGGCCGGGACCAATTAATTGATTGATAAAGATCAAATGATGAAATGATCATAGACCTCTCAAATTGACCAGACCTAGCCTATTTAAGTGGAACCCCCCATGCGGGTCGGGACCCATAAATTGATTGATATAAATTTAGCACATCTGGTGTGTTAGGCTTATTTAGGGATCTGATGGAGAGATTTTAGGCTTTTGAGTGGAAGATGATTCTTGATGGAGAGATTTTAGGTATTTTGAGTGTGTAATGGATATAGAGATTTTAGGGATAAGGGCAACTCCGGAAATAACATTGCAAAAAATTTGAGTTTACGCCACGTGTCTTTATGTGAGGAAGTGTATACATCCCTTTAGTAATATAGATATATATAGATAGATAGATAGATGTGGTTGCCCACCGTTTGGTTAAATTGAACTTGGCTTCTAATTTTGATTCTTTCTGGGTTGGGGAGTTCCCAGGGTGCATGTTGTGTTTCTTCTTCTATTTTTTTTAATGAATTCTTTTTCTACAAAAAAAAAACTTGCTGATATTGTACAGCTAGATCTCACGTTTTGCTCCCACATTTTCTTTGTTCTTTTTTTCTTACGATAGATTCATATCAAGTCACTGCTCTCGATTGAAGTGTCTCAATGGCCAATGCTATGCCTTCCATCAATTGAAGTAATTGATACAAAAGACTCTCTTTCTGCTAGATGATTACTTTGATAGCTTACCTTTCTAAGTGAAGTCCATCACTTTCAAATATAAGCCATTTGGAGATTTTACAATAGCTATTATATATATTGTTGGGTGATCTACACAAATATTGGTAACTGTTCTCTTCATTGCAATTGATGGATAGTTTAGATTGGAGACCAAACCTTACTAAAACTGTGGGGCATTGGGATTTGGAACCCATTAGGACAGCTATTTTGTTTTAGGAAAGGGGAAAAAGAAAACGGTAGGATTTCTATTTCAGTTACATGACTCCAACTCCAATTGTAATTTGTGTTGTTTCTTTCGCCATAACTGCTTTCAAACTCTCTGTTGCAAAACTTGAATCTTGTTATTTAATGCCTTTTTTGAAATCTCTTTGTAAAGAGAAGTGCCTTTTTAGCATGGAGTATGCTAACTTGTATTGATTATATGGTTGATCCGGATCACACCATGACTTCATGTTTAGTTTCTAAGCTTTAATTGCGGCAACTACATGCAGTTGTTTAACTCTTTAACTACTAAATCATAGGATAGAAACCTTCATAATGCAGTTAAAAAAAGATCAATGCGAGTATTAAAGTGGCCCACCAGAAAGTAAAATAAGTAGTCAGAAAGGAACCAATTTCGGTTCGGTGACGGTTTTTTTTTTTTTGCACTCCTATAATCCTTTAGATATCCACAGCACAGCCTATATGTTTGAAAATAAAAAATTTCTGTGGACTCATTAATGGTACCCTCAATCACTTAAGATTTATATTGTAACATTGTTATTAAAAATGTGATGCAAATATAGGGGAAGGGGTGTCATGGGCCGGATTGAGCTGGGGTGAGCAGCATCGAGGCCCTGCCCGATGTTTAAGCAATAGGCCCAAGCCAAGTCCCAGCCCGACTCGGGCCATAAGGGCCTGGCCCGAGCTCCTTTTTTAGGGATAAAAAAGGCTTTCTACTAATTGATATGAGCTCAGCTGGTTGTGACCTATATGCCTGTAATTGTTTTTGCTTAAATTGTATTCAAGCAGGTGGGAATATGTTGTGATAACATTTCATGGTGAATAAAAGAAATTCTCATCTATGCATGGGCCCACTTCTTAGATCTAATTTGCTAAAAGCAATTCACTCAATCTGATTCAGCAACCAAAGAAATCTTAATCCCGTCACAATTGAATCGTCCACTAGATTGATCCTACGTACATAGGCATCATTCGAACCGTTTAAGGTGAATGCCTATCTCCTCCAATACTATATTTTCAAGTTTCAGCTAAAAAACGAATAGGTCCTGCTACCCAATTAAGTTTATGTTATGGTAATCGATTAGATGGTGGGACCCACTCCATTTTAGTTAAAAGTTAAAGGATGTTTTGATTGGAGGGGATGACATTGAGTTTGAACTGAATGTTTTGAATTATATCTACGTGAGCCCCAAGATGGAGTTAAAAACAATTGTATTAGATAGGTCCGCATGCGCAGAGGATAACATTAAAACATCCTCTCTTACTTGCTCTCCTTGTTGTGGGGCCACCTATTGAAAATTAGACATTGAATATGAGTAGACGGAGCATGTAAGTTACAGATGATGATAATAAGATTCTAAAACCGCGTGATAACGGCGTTAGGTACTTGAAACCTCCAACTCCCGCCCTTTATAAATAAACGTGTCCCGTCCCTCTCCTGCACTCACATTCAAACTTTCGCAGTTCCTTTCCAGCTCTTAAACCCAACGATAAGGTTCTTGTTTTCGAAGCTCTTGTTTGTTTCAATCTTTTTCTCAAACGAACAGGAATAAAACCCTAGATTCAGTCTCTTGTTCTAGTGTCTGCAGCATTCTTGGGTAGATTCTTTCATTCGATTTGGGGGGGATTTCGTAGTGTAATTGAAGGCTGTTGTTGCTGTTGTTGTTCTTGGATCGATTGCAGTCATGTCTCGTTGCTTTCCATATCCGCCTCCTGGGTATGAAGCGAGGGAGAGACCCGAGCTGGAACTGGTTTGTTGAGCTTCTCTCTTTTCATTTTTCTTTGAATGAATTGGGTTTTCATTTTTCTTGTTATAAATGTAATCAATGATTGGAATGAAGTGGGTTTTCTTTTTCTTTGAATCAATTCTTAAGAAATAGAATCAATCTACTCTGTGTGTGGTGTTATTGTTGTTTAAGATTGTATCGGTGGAGAAGGGTATGGGCGCTGTTCTCTCTTTTGAAGATTTTTATATATGAGATGCTTGTGTATACAATGAGGTCTAAATTGGTGGTGATGGGTTTGGCTGCTGATCTCTCTTCCTTCTTTCTTGTCCTTCATTTTCGTTTTGGATGCAAGAAAAGTATTATTCTAATGAAAAATAATATCCATCAGTGAAGATCTACCGGGACGAGTGCTATTTTTCTGATCTAAAGAACATACCAGGGACTAATTGGAGAATAGAGGTTGTGTGTCATCCTATTTTGGGATAAAAATAGTGCTGATTTGGATACCCCTTTTAAAAGAATAGGTTTTTAGCAAAGATGCATAGGGCATAGCAAAGATTCCATCATGTTGTTAAGATGAGATTTCTTCTTGACAATCTTGAAGAGGTCTTTCCAAGAAATGTTTGTCAAACTGAAGGACAACTTTCCAAAATGTCCTTCTTTGTTTGCTCTTTGTAGCACTACAGAATCTCTCTCCTACAAAAAAATAAAATAAAAAACTATCCCATCTTAATCGGGACACAGGGTGTACAATAGATTGTCAATTGTCCGATTGCAGGCCATCATTACTTGAAAGCTGCCCCACACAGTACCCCTGCCTTAAATCTGAATGCTTACCTAATAAGTTCTATCACTAGCTGCAAATCCTATTGTTATGTGGTTGGAGGCTAAAACAGATGATTGTTGCATCAGTTAAATCTTATTGGAGTAGCTGAGTCCCTAATATCTGCACCATCTACCTGAGGGAATTCCCAAGTGGTTAGACCAAACATTCTGATTCGAAGTTATTGTTTTGTATTCATGGTTTCCATCAGAATAACACTGTTCACAAGTAAACAGCCAAAACGTGGTTGATATTAGGCATACAGAAATGCTAGCAAATTCAGCACATCTGTGTAGTTATATAGCATTATTGGAGCTAGAGTAGAATGAAGCTTAATGAATGAGAGGATCAACAAGGATTCAGTGTGGTGAGGTTGAGGATAATTTGACCAAATCAATTGAGTGTTAATCTTGGCTTTCAATATATTAAGATCTACCATAATGGGACACTAGAGTTTCTAGAAATGGGCGATTGTTGTTTTGCAGTCTGAGTTTCTAGAAATGGCTTATTTTGCAAGTCTGGCAATACTTTCCAACTAGTCTTCCTACTTTGACTCTACCTAGTTTTAAACCCTTGATGCATGCCAGAAGCCTTTTCGGATGCAAAAAATTCTATTAACTTTCACGAACTACTGTTTTTGGACACATTTTGAATGGCTTGAATATTTTTTAAATGAGATCACTTTCATTTGTCTATTCTGTGAAGTTGAATTTGCTTCTGTGCAATATGCATTTATGATTTTGTCTATTCTGTGAAGTTGAATTTGCTTCTGTGCAATATGCATTTATGATGGCTTATTTTCAAGAGCATATTATTGTTGCTTTGTGATTCTTTTGGCTGATTGTACACTTTTATTTCCTCTGAGATGGTTTTTGAGTTGGTATTTTGAATTAGAAGTTTTGCACTCCAATTCTAGCACATTATGTAACCATTCAATCTTCATATACGGTTTGTTATGGTCGATATTTTCTTTTGATTTTGAGTGGCTCATTTAATTTTCAAGTTAATCTTGTTAATTGATTCGGCACTCAGTGGTCGTTTCTTACCATTGACCACTCTCCATGAATAGATAGGTTTAGCTGCTTAGCATGTATAGAAATGGGACAATGGTGCTAATATCAAACTTAGGAATTGAGTTCATTTATGTGAAATTCTCTTCCATCTATTACCAGTTTGATGCATGTAGATGTATGATGTCAGTGCACAATTTTTTCCTATTGTAACTTCCTAAGTTTTGATTTCATTGTTTATGGTGGACCTCATCTATGTTGGTTGTCATTTGCTTTGCTCTTTCTCCTCTCTTCTGAAATTTGACACGCTCCCTGGTTCTTTTTAGCTCCGGAGAGAAAGGGAGAAGGCCAAGGAGAGGAAACAAAGGAAAAAAGAAAGAGACAGAGAGAAAAGAGAAATCCAGGGACTATGGGAAACTGGAAGAGAAAAAACACAGCACTGAAGATAGGGGCAAAGATAGGCAGAGCAAGGCAGATCAGACAAGAGGAGATGGCAAAAAGAGAAAACTTAAAGGAGTAGAACAGGTGGAGAAGAGTAACATCACAGAAGAACATGGTCAGCCTGCCAGTACTCAGGATTTTTGTGGTTCTTCTGACAGGACACACAGCAGTGCCAAGAGGAGGAAGCATGACATTGGTGCCTATGCTGGCCATAACCAAGGTTCTACTTACAAATGCAACGCATTAGAAAGTGGTAATCTCAGAATGGAAGCTCAGCGCGGAGACCTATTGGATAACTGGAAGCCTCTAGAGCTGCAGATTGAGAACCCTGACTTTGACTATGAGGATTGGCTGCTAGAGAAGAAACAGCAAGGAGAGCAAGGTTGCAAAAACTGCACAGTTGGTGATAACTCAATTTTTTGGACTTCTTGTTATTTTCCTGCGACTGAGATGTTAGCATTACCATACTTTGTCCTATACTAAAGGAAGTCATCTGGTTATCACGGGCACAATACACACGGCAATGGAAAAACAAGAGCCCTGTTGCTGGTTCCATGGTGGTTCATGTTCATGTTTTGGTTACTATTCTTTTTTTCCAGTGGTTAGAAGTTAAGTTCATTTGGATGTGTAGAAGAGGGTGGTTGGATAAAGTTTTCACAGTTGTTTATAATTCTTTTCTTATATAGATGTAACCCATCGTCAGTTTAATGTAAGTGCTGGTATAATTGTTTGATGCGTATCCTTCTGGGAAAGTAGAAAAAGACTGAATCTTAATATGCTGCTCTAGCGGTTACTCATGATTTCCAAATATGCAGATTGCTGGATTGAAGCATGGTAAAGAAAGAGTGAAATCTGCATTCTGGCGCCTGGTTTGGATAGAACTGCACTCATAATTGACATGAAGATGATGTCATTCTGGCTGTGAATCATGTCAGTCTGTTTACATTAAATAAAAGGGGGATCATAATGATCTAATGGTCCGCTTTGACGATGATGAGAGGTGGTGCCACATGCAAATTTCACTCACTTGAATCTGAACTTACAAGATATTTTACATTACCATGACAGTTGAAGTTAAAAATGGTTTTAATAGAGAGAGATGAGTTATTACGTTATGATACATTTTCCCAAAGTAGATACAATTTGGGGCCTTTGGCCAACACCTTGATTTAGATTTATTAATTGAAAATTACATGGTCTTTCATGTTTAATCACAAATGGGATCTAATTAATCGAGGTGAATGTATCTCATAATTGATGGTTTGTTCATTTGTCTTCATCATAGAATAAAAAATGCATTTATCTTCATGTGCTATTATGTGTGATCTATAGCTGCGTAGTCATGCAAAAGAGAGCAGAAATGATGTATTCATATATTTTTATTTTATTGAGAAAGTACCTCATTTTGCAATGTAAGAGGTCCATTTAAGTGATAGGTCCTAAACATTTGGTGGTTAGTTGCTATACTTCCTACCCAAGTATTAGATATATTATATGTTATAGGCTGACATTAGTTGATCCGTGACAATACTAAAATGAACAATTCCTGAAAGAGGGAGGGGAAAAACAAAAAGCTTGACTTGGGCTAGACCTATTTGGACTGCATCCGGTCCCAATAATTGTTGAAGAGCCCAGGTCTGGGTTGGGTCCAACATGGACCCTAGAAGCTAGATTCAATAAGAAATATAGGAGGTCTGAGCCTTCCCAGTGGATGCCCCAATCTAATTAAGCTCCAAACACAAAAAAGGCAGAGCCCATTGAAGGTCTACTTTCAGTGAAAAAAAACCTCTTCTTTTACTATTGAAAAGAACTTAAAAAAAAAGTATATACATGCATTAAGATCTATGTATAACTATAGTTTAAATGAAGCTGGAGCCCAAAGCTCAAGTCTGGCCCTATAAAGCATCTGGACCCCAAATTTGCATCCATGCCCTGCTCATTGGACAGTCCAAACTCCAAATCCTTAGGTTTCAGATTTGGACTTGGGTGGATTCAGGCCAGACCTGGGTCCATCAACAGCCTATTTTCCAAGGGACTACATCCTTTATGAACTATACAGAACTATTACATGTTCCATCTGTCAAAACAGGAAACATTTTTTTTTCCAAAACTAGTCAAATGAAGAGCTAATCGAAGATTGATGAACCGCTAAGTCGGCCTCTCAAGAAGTCTTCCAAGGAATGATGGTGGTTTTGTTCTATGCTACTGAGTGATGTTGCATCGTCGTCTGCCTCCAGCAGTGTAAGGTCTATATGATGAGACGGGAAACCTCGAACTGGATATGCTTCCTCATCTTGGAGATCTGTTTCCTTGGGAACATTAACTTCAGATTTCGCCCACTCCACAACATCTTCAACTCCTTGTAGAAGCTTCAGTATCTGCATCACCAAGAAAACAGGGAAAAAGAAGAACTTGGCAAATGAAACCATGCCAAGTAAACAACATGTGCCACTTGATAAGCTGATGACAGTTTCAGCTATCAACTCTACCGTGTAAGATTGCATGTCCATGAAATATGAGAGCTAATGAGCATAAACAACAGCTGTGAGAATATCCAAAACTCCCTTTTTAGCACATTCTAGAATGAAGTTAAAGAGATTACCTGGCTCATTTCGGGGCGGTGCTGGGCTGTCTTTGTAATGCAAAGGGTTGCAGCCAAAACCATTTGCCGCATTTGATTCTCATCATATTCTCTGCCTAGTTTGGGATCCAAAAGCTCTGTAGCATACCCTGTCTCTAGCTTTGGTGTTGCCTTAACAGAAAAGGATGATATGTGTAACTAACCTCTACTAATAATAAGTACATTTGGACGTGCTCCAGAAGGTGCACCATTTGAATATTTTTGGTGGAACAGATGGTTATCTTTGCTGTATGTTTGAAGCGAAGTGGAAAATGGAAACCACATTGGTTGGGATAATGCTTCTTCCTTTCCCATTTTAATTCAGAAAAAAACATTGTACCACCTAACATGATTTCCAATTTCCATGCTGCCCCAACACAGACATGTAAACATCTACTCAATGATAATTTAAAACCAGTTGTGACTTAGGTAACGTCCATTTGCAGCCTAGTATTGAGTAGTATTGATGTGTTCAGTCATTAAAAAGGGGAAGGTCCTTACCCACATAACCAAGCTCTCTTGGCCTTTGGGATTCTCAGTGTCGATGGGTTTTCTACCTGATAACAGTTCGAGGAGGACCACGCCAAAGGAATAGACATCTATCTTGACACTAACTTTCCCATACATGAAATACTCAGGAGCAAGGTACCTATACCAGTTATTCAGCTTAGGAATCAATGCGAAGGAAATTCTGTGTATTACTAGGCAAATGGATTTTATGAGAGAAGGTGACACACCCAAAAGTCCCAACAACATCACTGTATGTAACACATGCTGAACTTGTTGGCGCCCATAAAGCGAGGCCAAAATCAGATAACTGTTGCAAATTCAACAAACATTAGAACAGCAGGCTACAGTTAGATGTAAAGATGAATGTCGCAAGGTTTCTACCACCTGAAATATCTTGCAAATATGCATGCTGAATCTTTGCTGTATGTATACTTGTGCTCTTGGATAGCTAATATAGCAGATATCATAAATTTCTATATTAGGCTTATCAAAGCACCCTTATACGATAAATCCCTTCAAAATTTACCTGTGGTTCAAATTCATTTGAGAGAAGAATATTTGAAGACTTGACATCTCTATGAATGATGGGCCTTGAGCAGCTGCTGTGTAGGAAAGTTAGTGCCTCCGCCACTCCAACAGCCACCTTAAATCTCACATCCCATGGCAGTACAGTTTTATCTCCCTTGCCTGGATTGCATATCAAAACCACGTTAAATTACCGAAAATAAAAGGTAAAAAAGGGAGGACAAAGGACAAGAGACGTTAGTAACAGCTTACCATGGAGATTTTCTTCTAGACTCCCTCTCGATAAGAATTTGTAAATGGAGATAAGATCATTGTTCTCAACACAGACACCGATCAAGTGTGTAATGTGTTTATGCTTTAAACTAGTGAGGATTTCCACTTCTAAAAGGAAATCTTTCCATGATTTTTTGGAAGACTTTGATCTCTTTATTGCCACTGGCTGGCCATTAGGAAGACACCCCTTGTATACCTGGCTGCAACCTCCCTTACCTATCAAATTTTCTGTTTGAAAAAGATAGAAATGAATCTCAATATGAGAATTATAAGGAAAAATATCAGAAAATCAAGAATATTGGGTAAGGGTGTGTATGTACTATGAATTCACCTCAGACTGCAAATTTTCAATTAAGTTGGCAGAACAGATGGTGATCCATTCTGCTATGCATTTTGGGGTCAGATGGAAATATATAGAACATTAGGTAGGATGATGTTTTTTTTTTTAATAATTTTTCCGCCTTACCTCAAACTCCTGAAATCATTATCAGTAAAATCTCATTATTGAGTTGGGCAGAACTCAGGAGTCGTAAAACTGGTAATTATCCCAACATGATTTATTTCCATGATGCCACAAATGCATAGTTCTGCCAAAATATTCAAATCTAGTTGTTTTGGGTGACACCTAAATGCAAAGAAATTATTGACCTGGTGAGAATTGAGTTATTAAACTCTGAATCTCTTTATGGCTGAAAACTCTGCACTTGGTGGAATTGGCTGAGAAAAGCATTTCCAGCTCCCTAGGTAACTCAAACCATGCAGATAAAGAGCTTCTAGCACTCTTTTCACCACCACTTTCATGGTATTCTCCTCTGTAAGGTTCTAAATCAATCTGCAATTGGGGACTGAACGACGAAGACCTGTTGGGCAGTCTCATTACCCATTGAACCACTGATATTTTCCGAGCTTCAGTGCCTTTGAAAACTTCTGGATTTGCTGATACTGCTTTTCGGAGAAGGGGCCAGCCAGGCGTAAAGTCTGGGAGCTTTCTAATAAGAAGAGAAATAGAAGAAGAAACTTCATCTATCTGCTCTTGAGCATGGTGATAATTTCCATCCTCAATTTCTTCCACTGATTCTAAGTCAATGCTGCTCTTAGATGCAGATGAAGATAAACTTCCTGTTTCAGTGTCATCAGTTTTCGTAATATCCTCTTTTTCTGTTGGTGGCGAGTCCAGTTCTAATGTGACTTGTTTCAAGTCCTGACCACTGTCTTTTGAGTCCTGACCTGTTTGGGGTGCAAGATTCTCGACCTCTCCTGCCCTTGACAATTCAATATTAGGAATTTCTTTGTGACTTGGATTCAGAACCTTGGAATCATCCCCAATAGTCAGATCTAATGAACTGCAAATGCTTGGCCTGGGATCTCCTGTTAGACCTTTACAACAAAACCAAAGACAACAATCAATTAAACTAAAATTTCAATAGAACGGTACAAATAATAAGTTGTTGAAAACAACTAACAAATTTAAATTATTTAAGCGAAAATGTTTTAGGTATGGGATAGCAATATTTTCAAAGACCCAACAAAAGGTAAGGGCAATTCTTGAGACATCATGAAAAGGTGGTGACCTGTGGATTCGAACCTGACAATTGTTTTGTGGAGTTCTTCTGAAATACAATCTTTCCTTTGTGAATTGCCAGTACAGAAGTGGTTGCAGGTAACCTCTTGGCACAATATCTAGCCAATGAGAGTGGGCACCTGAATGATATTATTGTTAAAAAGGGAATCAGAAAAGAATGCCAAACACCGAATGCACTTAAATTAGATTGCTGTAACACCTACCCGAGAGCATTGGATTTGCGTATTCCTACGATTAAAGCTGTGGCATGACAGAGCTTCATCTCTCTTACAAGAACTTTCCGAATTGAGTTTCCCTGTGAGATCTGTCCTACCAGATTGATCTGACTTCCAAGAACAAGAAAACCGATCATGAATCGGACACAGAAGCCTGATTTCCATGAACCAATGAATTTCATGACAAATCAATTGAGTAATTCATCTTGTTTTGTTTGATTAATCTATTTTTTGACGTGTTCCGAAGAGGTAATCCTTCACAACAAAAACATTTATGCAAAAATTCATAGAGACATAATGGTTTAACAGCAAATTTGGATCTACCCAAGATCACAATCAATTTATTAGTTTTTTGACAAAACAGATAGTTCTCTACAGGTATGGTTTTCTTTCTTCATAGCTTCATGCTATGAAGTTGGGCAGTGGAAACTGGTGTCATAGAGTTTATATTCCTACCACATTTCGACGGAAAATATTGGTTTGAGGATAGGAAGTTCAGAAGAAAAAAAAGGTATCCCATTAAAAGCAAATTCATGTCCCAACTCCCAAATGCAAAACGAAATGGAAAGTCATCCTACCAAGACTAATTTCCTACTCTAATTAAGAAAAACAAAGGGTAACAGTGTGGCGAAGAACAAAAAAATGCAGCAAACATAAGAGTAATTATATACCTTCTTCACATTACAGAAGCCTTCATATACTGCTAAATAATCATCCAATGTGGAGAGGATGGCAGAGGAGTTCTCTTTATCAAGATCTGAAAGAGAAGAAATTAGAAACCGATACAATCAAATCAATTCCATTTACTGTGCTCATAAACACCACAAAAGAAAATTGCTAACAAGGTAACTTTTACCTGAATATTGACAAACATGAAGAGCAACTACCCGATCTCCCGGTTCAGCAACTTTAGCGAGTGCCCAATTAAGCAACTCCCTGCTATTTCCATTGATTTTTATCCCAACCAACACGCTCTTCCGCTCATCCTTATTCTCCCCAACTCTCTCCTCAACAGTCATTCTTAGTTCTATAACTAAAACTTTTGCAGAACACCTTAAAAAAACCACCTCAATTGGAACCCTGAATCTAAGAAACAATCATTTCAAGCTCCATGATACAACAGTCTTATATCACTTGTCTCCATCAATCTACAGAAACTTACAAGAATGAAAAAAAAAAAAAAAAAAAAAAACCCTCAAATGCCACAACTTAATCAACTCATAAAATTAAAATCAGCCTCTTGATAGGAGAACTGTTACAACCAATATAATACAGCATCAGAACCTCAAACAAATCACAAACCCATCTCGGTTTGCTAATCACCAACAGATATAAGAACACCCCCAATCTCAAAATCTCCTAAAACAATCCCAAAAAAAAAAAAAAACCTTTCTTTGTCCCATGCATTCAGAGAAACAAAACCCCAAACCCAAACTCACCAAAAGAAAATCCCCTGGTCTCTACAGTGCAAACCAATCAATGCTCCTTCCCACGATCAGATCAAATAAGGAAAGATAGACCCATCTCACTTAAATATAGTGATAATAAATAAGAAGTAAAGAGAATCTTCCACTTTCCAACACAATCTTTGAATCAATTAATTAGACCCCACAAACCCATCTCATGTCCTGAGCTAGAGACCCCATTGCTTGAAAGAAACAAGCAAAAGTACAATGCCCACCAACATAAAACTACCTAAACCCTGTTTTTTCTTCACCCATTTGATCTCCTCACGTTTTAAAATGGAATTGCCGCCAGGTATCATCTGCCACACCTACTAATTGAGATTAAAAAGGATAAACAACTATAATTAATTAAAGCATGGTGTTTTGATGACGAAGAGGCTTAGTTAAGCACAATATCAAATCAGGAAGAAGGTTGGAAGATGATGAAACAAAACAGAGCTTGTGAGAAATCAGGACAAACGGCAAAGTACAATAAGTAGAGGGAAAAAAAGTAAAGAACAAAAGGAAGTATGAGAGTTACTGGCTACTTTCGCGGGAAACCGGAGATAACCGGTCGCCACGTCAACCGACACATGGCTTGTGGATTTGAAACCGGCTATTGCGGGTTCGCAATCAGAAGGACATCCAACGTCCTGTAACGGTAAGAATTCTGAAGGATTTAAAAGCACCGTTGGGATGGTGCCACCTGCCAAGACCTTCACTGTTATTAATAGAATTAGAAGATTTGGGCTAAATTCCTTTATCACCATCCATTTTGGGGGCTCTGATAGGATCACTAGGATCAACAATCAAGATGATGGAAGGGTACTATGAAGAGCAGAGCTGGACCTAAGTCTATATACTTTGATCCCACTTTTCATAATTAGAGTATTTCAAATCTTGTATTAGAATATAAATCTAAAGAATTCACGTAAACCGATCTAATACCATTATTAGATTGATCACATTTAAAATACGATCATATTTAAAATATATAATTAATTTTAATGAAAGAAATTATTGCTAATTTTACGTAGGATCAAAACCCTAATTGGACTTAGTTTTTTGTTGAGTTCTCATGGATAAGAGGGCATGTGATATCAATTTTAGAGGTGGGCCATTTCACTAATTCTGGAAAGCATGAGATCTTGCAGCTCAAAATGAACTTCCTTTATTTAATGCTTTAATAAAAGTCTTTTGTACTGCTTTGATGTCTTTTTTTTATATGAAAAAGGAAATGCATATCAATCTCATGCTTAAAGTAGCATTCAAAGGCTTTAGTGTGGATTAATGAGGGTTTTCCTTTTTCTTTTTATTTTTCTGCTGTACATAAGGGTGGAAGAAACCGAACCAAACCGAACTCCGAACCGTAAACCGAACCGTAAAATTAAGTTCGGTTCGGTTTATCGGTTTATGGTTCGGTTTCGGTTTTGCATTTTTAGCAAGTTCGGTTTTTACGGTTCGGTTTCGGATTTTAAAAAATATTTTCGGTTTAAACCGAAAAAACCGAACTTGATTTTATATTTTAAATTAAATATATATATATATATGTGTCAATGGGAAAGGGAAAGGGGAAACTTGAATTTTTTTTTAATGGCAAATCACTGAGTTCATTTGTGTGATATTGAAATGATGTGTAACTAATAGCAACAATTTGGAACTATTTGTGTGATATTGAAAAATTCGGTTTAAACCGAAAAACCGAAAAACCGAACCGTTTAATAATTTTCGGTTCGGTTCGGTTTTACTCGTAATTCGGTCCGGTTCGGTTTGCAATATTTAGAAATTTCGGTTTTCGGTTTTTTTCGGTTTCGGTCAAAAACCGAACCGAAAAACCGAACTTCCACCCTTAGCTGTACATACTTATATATCGATAAACTCACGCTATCCAAGTATCTATCCAATACGCTAAGATTTATCTCTGCTTGTATCTATGGATACGGAGAGGCCTTGTCACTTGAACTACAAGTGAACTAAGGATTTATGTAGAATTGATCATCCTTATTATCATTTAAGTAACTCAAGTTTAATGTTCATCTCTGTTTAAATTTTATGACAGTCATCAGCTGATATTTTATTCTCCCCCCAAATCCTTAATATTCTTCTAAGACAAGGGCCAAAATATCATTTTCTATTTATGAAATGGTAAACCAATCCTCAAAGTCAACCATTATTTGACTCTCTGTTTTTTTTTTTTTTTTATGCAAAATCTTTGAGTGTTTTTTTTATAAATATTGTTGGGTGCTAGACAGAGACTACATATCATTGTGTCCTTCTCAGTCTCTTTATAACCAAATAAGGCCATCAAATTTTACTTGGTGGAGACGTTTCAATTTTCACAAGAAGGCAGTCGGCTGAATCTTGGACCACGCGGTCGCACCCACGAAATTTGAGAAACTTTTTTAAAAATATCTTAAAATTTTTTATTTTTTTATTTGACTTCTTAACTCGACCATTTCCCGCACCACCTAAATGAAAATCCTGGATCCGCCGTATTGGTGGACAACTGAAACTGGCCAAACAACCTCACATGTGTACTGCATCTATGATTTTATTATGTTGATAAATTAGGCAAATTTAACACTTATAGCACCTGCCTTCCATGTGTGTGGAGAGAGATGCAGAAGCCCTAACAGAAGTATAATTGACTGGAAGAACAAATTGATTTTATCCCGGATTTTTCTTTTATGCGTCTAATGCTTAGACAGACAGTTTCTAAGCATTAGCGGCAGTTTTAGCAGTGGAAAATTTTTTTTATCAATAAAAGTCACATTTTTTAGTGATATAATATATAAAGTCTACTTCAAATACCCTTTGATTCACTTGCTTTCTGTTCCTTGAGTTTGGAAATGATCCAATACCACTTGAGTAGCTTTTTCTTGTACTTTTTAAATGCTTGGCTTGATCATTTGATGGTTAAAGTGAATTTTGACCCCTAATTTGGCTTTGTAAATAAACATTGTTTATGACCTAGTTTTTTGACACTCAACTTTTTATGTACCAACAACTATATGTTGGCTTATGGTAGGTTGAGCTTTAAAGACTCCAGTAACTTTTAAATCTTGATCCATCTATTCATTTTTTTCAAATGTTTGCAAATATATTAATATGATCAAGAAATTAAGGGCCTATTTGCAATCATTTCGAGAATGTTTCATGCTGAGAATGAATGAGGAAAAAACTTATTTGCATGCATTTATTTTTTTAACTTTTTGCACATCTATAAAATCTTTCCCTCTCTCCTTCCTCTTTGATTGTTGTATATCTCTCTAGATTTTCTCTCACAAATGTCTTGTCAAATAAGTTTTTCTCCATTCATTCTAAAAATGAAAATGAAACATTTTCAAAATGATGCTAAACAGACCCTAAACAATGTGAAAATATCATCACATGTTTTAAAAGAATTAGCTTTTTTACTAGTAAAAAACAGAAAAAAGTAAAGAAGAAGAGATGGTTGGAGGAAGTAAAATTAGAATGAACTGTAGGTACTTTGCCCATTTATATTAAGAGCCCCACTCCTCCCACGGCCTCATTGTGCTCTCAGCCACAAAATACTCCCCAAATGAGAACATCTAGCTTATAATGACTACATGCAATGTTTTTAATTCTTAAATTTAAATAGGAGGTAACTACATATTTTTCCAATGGTTATGATTGGAGTCTCATTTAGCAATCGGCTAATGCTTGATTGAATGGTATATACCCTTATAGTTGAGACCTATCATCACATTGAGGGCCTATTTATTTGCAATAGAATATATAGAATTCATGATTAAAAATGAAGATCAAAGGTGATTTTTTTTAAGAAGCATTAAATTACCTTTTTTTTTTGGGGGAAAATAGAATTGAAACAAGATAGAAAATGACTACTCAGCCACCACTCTAGTCATCCCCACCTACATAGGGAAAATAATGTCTTATTTACAATTTCACCTTATATTCTTTACCCCTCATCATGTATCTTTCGCTCGCCACCTCTTTAATAATTCTTTGATGTATTATAATGCAAACAAACAGTCCCTAAGAGGCACAAACAATTGACTTATTAGACTCCTTTATTGGCACCCAGCCTATGGCCTGCTATAAATCTGAATTAAAGAAGGGATCCTAATTGTATATAGGAGAGATGCGTTTGCAACGGTGCATTTGTAATATATTTTGCTGTCTTAAATTTCAAAATTTGTTTTTATGTGCAATGAAATGATCAATGATATCACAATATATTCACAATCTAATTATATAGTATTTGGGCACGATTTTCAAGTACATTTGAATCCCAAAAAGGAGGCCTAATCCTGCATTTATACAAAATGTAAATCTAACCATACCTAACATGTTCCAAATCCAGACATCATAGCCATCCATCTTGGCCATCTTTAACTATATGAATTAACCATCAGTTTGTAGAACATTGATCAAATTTCTGATGCATTAATTATGTTTTGGTATGGCCTTGTAATTCAAAATTATAAAAAGAAAAAAAAAGGGGAAACAGTTTGGACCAACCAAATTAACTTAGAAGGATTCAACCATTATTGCCGGTAGGGAAATTCTATATGCACCTCTAAAAGTGCCGAGTACACCCACATCCCTCTATGAACAGTTATTTTTTAAATCACTGTTCATAGAGGAATGTGGATAAATCTCGTAAAAGGATATGGGTGTACTCAACAATAAGGGAGGGTGCATATAGAATTTCCCTTGCCAGTTTCCATCAGCTCTTCTTTTACCAAAGAAATCATAATATACTTCTATATTCACATGACAGTGTAACAAATGGTCCTACACTCTTAGAACAAGTACTGACTTGCTGTTTTAATAATTCTGGACAAACTTCTTCTGTGCCCAAGGGCAGACCTGTGATGCACATGGGCCATCATTCATACGTACCAGTCCAAGACCCAGTCTCTTCTTCCTGTGGGATTTACTGATAAAATGAGTCGTGGTGTGCGCAAGAACAGTTGCAATTTGAACCTATATGGCCCGACCTAACCAAAAGTGAAATTTAAATGTTTATTATGTGCCACAGCAGACTTAGGATATCTAATCATTCATGAGATCTTGGTCAAGTTTGAGCTTAGGCTTCACGAACCCAAATTAGATCCAAGTACCCGCCTTATCTACAAACATAGTAATAGGGGTGTAAAAAAAAAACCAAAAAACCATCCGACCAACTGAATCGAATCGAACCGACTGTTAATATCCATATTTCACGATTCAGTTACAGTTACGGTTAGTAAAATCGAAAAATCGTGCTTCACGGTTCGGTTACGATTTTCAGTATCAACTCAAGGTTATTAACCGAACTGAACTGTAAACTACTGTTCGGTTAACCGTTTTTTTCAAAACACACGGTTAACTGAACCATTACACTAATAAAAAAATATTTTCTGAGTTAAGCATAATGTTTTTCACTTCATGTGTATGTGCATTGTAAACTTTCTTTCTGGAATTATTCGAAGAATATAGTTGTTTTGTGAGTTGGATTATACTTGTCTCATGTTTTCTAGAATTGTATTGCATGATAGATATTTTGTAATACCATTTTAGACTTTTAGTTGTGTTTATTTTCGTGAAAAATGATAGTCATGTTGTTTGGTATGTGAAAAATGATGGTGTTGTTCTGCATGCAGAATCAAAGGACAAAGATAGATTTTTTTTAAATGACAATTAACCGCGACCGAACTGTCTAATACGGGTAACCGCGGTTCGGTTTTTAACGGTTTCTTAGGGTACGGTCACAATTTTTAAAAATCGAAAACCATAAAATATGGTTTGGTTAGCGATTTTTCTAAAATAAATGGTTAACTGAACCGTTACACCCCTTGATAGTATTTAGACTATGCTATTAATAAATCTGCGTAATATACATATTTATTTTGAAAAGAAAATCAAACCCAATATTTGGTACCTGACCCGACTCAAGTCAACCCAACTCGATTTGAATTGGAAAAAGGGAATTTTCAATTCGGGTTGGCTGAATGCGGGTTTGGACTTCACCCATATACAATGGGTCAGATTGGGTTGTGGCATTCCTTTTTGCTAGTGCAGTACAAAGGATGCACTGTCAAAAACTGGTGTAATAAAACCCTCATTTCAACATGCACTTTCTTTTGGGTCCCGGCCCATATGTCTAAAATTCTCTTTTGGATTCCAGTCCTCTTAGATGGGTTAAAAAAAATGCACTTACTGTTGGATGAGCCAAATTGTGAATAATGAATAAATAACGCTCGAAGAAAAAGGAAACTTGATTTAAGTAACCCTTCATAAAAATGGGTCAACTTAATTCAAAGAAAAAAGAAATAAAGGGCCCACTTAAGATCATTCTAAACTCTCATGAACACACATCTAGCCCTGAATTGACACTCAATTAGCTAAAGCTTTTGTCCATTGTTTACTATTGCATGGACTTGTAGTAAAACCTACAGTACAGAGGCTACACTAATTAAAAACAAAAAGTCTACCGGGCCCCAAAAACGGGCCAGACAGGGGGCACGGCTCCCGCGGGAGCCGTGCCTGCTGTCGGGCCCGATTTTCGGGCCCTGTAGCAGGGCTCAATTAAAAAAGTAAATAGTTAAAAAATTTCGTCATCATTTGCAGCATAATAATTCCAAAAAGTCTCCTTGGCCTGATGCCAGGCCCGATGAGTGGCCTGGTCAGGCCACTCATCGGGCCTGGCATCAGGCCAAGTAGCAAGGCTCTTCATCGTCGGTGAGCCAGAGAATTTGCTTTGGGTGTCACCCGGACCCCTGTCGTCTCCGTACCTCAAGATGGCCAAAAAAGTTCTGCCTGTAAAAGAGGAATCTCACAAGATTTTATGGCTTAACTGCTCATCTAGTGTAATCTCTTATTGAGGGGAAGAGAGGAAAGTGAGCGCATAAGTTCACCAATATATATAACAGCCGTGCTACACCGTCCGATTCTGAGACCGGACACGGTGGCACGGTCCCCATGTCCCCCATGGGGACCGTTGACGGCCCCCCATGGGGCCGTGCTACACCGCCCGATTTTGAGACCGGACGGTGTAGACTTTTTCTATATATAAAAAAAGATCCCGGGCACACTTGTTAAATTAGACTATAGGTAAAATAAAAAATACACTATAAAATACAATAATAAAATAGAAAACCTAACTCAATAAAGAAAGCAATCCCTAATCTACGTAACGTCAGTAGCCTAACCCTTCTGCATGTGTACTAAGCCAGTGATGACTTCAACATCCTTATTCTACTTTGAACCTAAAATTAGGGAATGAGATGATCTTATTAGAGTGGTAGTTTGCGTACCCTATATCCATCTTTATCTATTTAAAACCTTTTATTGTCGGGCAATTAGATGAGTCATATACAAACTAAAGCGTGTTTTTTCAAAGCATACATGAGTTATAGGTATAATATTCTCCTACAACTCGTTGGACCCACTTCGATGCATTCTTATAATTGGGGGTGGGATGGATGGAAAAGACTATTTGTGTGTGTGAAAAAAATCAGCTCCATCAAATTATCATGGCCCTTGGCTTAACTGAGTTAACAATTGATGGTCTATTAACCATTGATTTTTGGATATGGTGCTTGATGGGTAAGGGGATAAGCATGTAAAAAGGGCTGCACTAATCAAAGGTGGGCCTAATGGGGCAACTTAGAGCGTAAGAGAAAATTCTCGTTAATGATAAAGCTTTGGGAGAAGAAAAGCAGACTATCGATCGATGGTGGAGAAGCTGCTTCTTTTTATGATAGGACACAAACCTCTCATACTTTTCTAAGAACAATCGGCGTTGACAAAATTGACTCGTTAGGCCTGTTTATTTACCTGAATTTAGCACAAGAATTTGATATATATATATATATTTAAAATGATGTGATGGCTTGTCCCTTGACATCTAAAATGCCATGTTTCTTTCACCAGAATTTCAAATTTCAACCACTTAAAAGATCTCAAATGACCTTTTGAGATTTTTAGAATTTCACTTTTTATGTATTTTGTTGGAATTCCAAATGCTCCACCAAGAAGAGGGATTTGGAATTCCGCCTCTAGATGACAGCTTTTGTAGAATTTGAACTTCCGTGGACATGAATTCTTTGATTTGAATTATGATAAATAAAAACACAAGCCCATTGATTGATAGGGTCAAGACATCTAATTTTCATAAATACAATATTAGGTCTATCCCTCTTATCTCACTACCTTGCCAGTGAGATACTACAAGAGGGAGGAAAAGCAATGGCGGGTATCTAACTAAGGTCCACTTTCAATTGGACATGTAGAGCCATTTCAAATACCAAATCCTCTAAAGCTCCATGTGAAGAGGAGGCAGTAATGGCCTAGAAAATGACCAGACCAAGACATCTTTTTGTAACGTGGGACACACTGCGAACTGAATTAATTTTTCATAGATTCATAGCCCCCACAAGCTCTCTGCAAAAAGGATGCATTTAAAACTGAGAGTAACTAGTGGCCCTTTCATATCTATTGAAATCAAGGCCTTCAAAAGAGAGACCATACATTGTGATTTATCTTTTTCTTTTTTGGCTACAGGGCACCTTATGGTATGGATCTGGGTGTCCTCACTTGAAATGGAAAAGATACGGGTGCTTTAGTAAAAGAGAAGGGTCCCAAGAAGATTTGAAAGTTAAATCCTTGCTTAGTGGTAGTGGGTTAGTTTCCAAGTCGCTTTCGTTGCACGTCAAAGCCAACGTGAGCGATTAGACACCGACACAATGGAAGAATAGCAGAAAACGAGGGTCTTCAATGATTTCCTTGCTAAAAGAAGCTACGTGTTCCATAATTTGTTTTGGATGGACTATGAAGTTTCTTACATAAATTAATGCCCACTCCTTATTACTACTTTTTTTTTTCTTTTTTTTTTATTCAACTTGTTTGGATGCATGGTGAATTAAAATAGGGTGAAGCATCAAATTAAGAAAAAATAAAATATAAAAAGATGGAGAAAGCTCTCCTAAGCTTAAGCTTAGGATAAGATTCCGTAAGCTAAAGCTTTTGGGGCCCATCCTTAGTCCATCTAAATGGACCAAACACACGACCCCCATAAAGTGCACATGCCCACCAACTTTTAGTTAGATTCAAATTTACTAGACCGTTAGATCAACTGTGTACCGATCCGAATGGACTGTTGACCATTGAACTTTTGGTGCTCAGATGAAGATGAAATAAACTATGGTTGGGGCTGATTTTTTTGCAGGAAGGAGGGTCCTAGGGAGTCCTTGAAACCTCCCCCCCTCCCCCCAACCACCACCATGTGGGTCCTTAGGTAGGCCCCACTACACAATTGAGCTTACTTCAGCTTACCTTATCCTAAGAGCTAGCCCCTAAGAAGATTATGATGGTCTTTTATTTTTAGTGGCTTGACAGAGAATTTTTTTAATTTTTTTGTATTAAAAAGAGAATGTTTTTTATCAATTAAAAGAGAAAGGCGGTTATTTTTTTACTTTATTTAAAAAAGAAGGAGGGAAACTTGATTTTGTGTCTTTTCTTGTTTGAATAATGAAGGCTTTATTACCTCACCTCCATTCAATTCACCATTCAACACCTTATTACGGTTTTTAGGATTTAGAAACAAGCCCTCTCTTGCTTTTGTATTTAGTTATAACTCTTTGCTTTGGTATTTAAATACCTTTCAATCCCAAAATCAATAGTTTTACTAAAATGAAGAACCATTGTTAGATTTTAGAGTAATTTTGACATTTTTACACATTTCTATATCTTTTTCATGCATATAGTTTTAAAAATGCATTATCAGAATCCTTCTCCTTTTCATGAATTTTTCTTTCTTGACCTTTCTATAACGTCCTGGCCCTTTTCTTTCTTGACTCAGGCAACTCTCTTGATTTCACAATGCATAAGTTCCATACATTTAGTGGTTGGCGATGTCTTTAATTTCTTCTTCATTTTAATTTGTTTATAAGAGACTCAAGATTTATAGTTATTCCAAGGATGAATTTGTTTTATGTTATGGATTAAAAAATTCATTTTAAGTAGCGATAGTAATGGGTCGGATTTAAATAGGAATCTGTACCGATTTGGTCCTATAGGCAAGTCTAATAGTGGGTTGATCAGGTTCAGGTGGGTATGAGCATAAGAAGTGATCCGATTTTCTTCATCGGGTCCGAATGAAGGGTAAGGATCTTGAGGAACCGATCCATCAGAACTACTCGAAACTACATTTTGAGTCCTGGCAGACTCAGACTCAGACTCGGGTTATCGTGGCAGATGACAAGCCTTACCTCATTTTACTGCCATTTGTAATATTAGTCAATAATGTTGTACACAAAACCGCATCGACATTAGAGGAGTGACATCCTTCTAAAAGTAATAGGTTTAAATTAAAAGGGTTATTAGATTTTTTTATTGAGATTGAATTTCCGAGTTGTATAAAGCTTGTAACATTAATATTTACTATAGTGTGTTTGCTAGAATAACCCTGCACAAACTCATTTTTATCAATTATGGGCCATTTCACTAAAATCAAATCAATCACAATGACAATCAACGTTAGTAGTTGTGCTTGGTTATGGTTGATCCCAATTCATGCACAAAACCCTGTTAGATTGGTGAAGAGTTCAAAAAAACATGATTAGGGTTCATGAGAGAGAGACAGTTGAGACTCGGAGAAAATAATGTTACATTTTTTTTTATAAATAATGATGTACCCATTTCTGCTCAATGGATGTAAGGGTAAAGTTATTATTTTTATAAAAAATATAGCATAAACCCGATAGTAGTTGCTCATTATCATCAAAATAACTAATTTGGGATACGAAAGGTATTAAAATACCAAAGGAAAGATGTATTACTAAATACTAAAACCACCACGACCTATTTCTAAATCCTAGAAACATTATGGAGATATATACAAAAAATCCAAAAGATAATGACATTTATTATAAGACCCCATACTACATTCTCTATTTTGGTGAGATAAGGTCGTTCTCAAGATCTATGTTACTACATGATGAGACCATATATAAGAAAAGGAGTATTTTTAAGTGGTAACCCTTTATAAGGCTTTGAAAGAATCTCTACTTCAATAAAACATGAAAAACTATTTCTAAGAAAGTTATTGGAATTTACCTCAATGTCAAAAAGGAGAACATTGACAGCAGCCAATTATGGGAAACTTTACCAATGTACAAGTCGTCGGTGGATTGTGCATGGTGAACTAAAGAGAGTCGGCCGAGTGAAAAGAAATATATATAGCCAGGGGAAGAAAGGTAAAACGAAAAATAAAAAAAGGTAGTGAGAAGGAAGATGGTTTTGGCAATGAATGACATTCTTAAATTAAGCATAAAGGGATAAAGAGATGGGCAAAAATATCATTCTAGTAAAAAAACATAATAGTGGTTGCTCATTATTGTCAAAATTATTAATTTTGGAATGTGAAAGGTGTTATAAAGAAAAAAGCAATAATGTATCACTAAATATTAAAACCACAAGGGGCCTAGCTATTCTAAATCCTAGAAACCTAAGGGGGCTATATACAAAAGACTCTTATCATTTTACGCTTGTTTATGACATAAAACAATAAATAAAATGGTTTGTTGCATAAACAATGAGTAAAGATAATAGTCTAATTGAATAAAATTAAAGTACTTAGCCTATAAACATAGAGAAGTAGGGGTTAATTGGTGATGTGTTGTGCCTTATTTTTCACTAACAAGATAAGTGGGGGCTAATTGACGGAATCGTTCTATTTCATAGATATCTAGGGCTATAGTCTTGATCAGTTCATTTGTACTTTTCTTGGTGGTAGTGAAGAATGGCATTCTCCTAGTTTAAGTTATAAGGTTTACAAGATTTTTTTTTTTTTTTGGATTTGATTTATAAGTTGTATAAACTTTCATTTCTTAATTGGACCTTTTTTCTCTGAAGCTTGTAACATAAACAATAATATAATTATTATTGTACATTTGCACATTTGCTGGGAGAGAGTAAACCCTATATAAATTCATGGCCTATTTCATCATATACGAATTGATCATAGTGACAATCAATACTTATATGGTTATACATTAGAGGGATGCAGAGAGAGAGAGAAAACAATGGTGCTTTTATAAGGAACGACATGCTCATATTTTACTTAATGAATGTAAGGGCAAAGCTATCATTTTTATAAAAATTCAGCATAAATCTCATGAGTTTGGGATATAAAAAGCAATAAAATCACAAAGCAAGGATGCATCACAAAGCAGGCTATTTTGTAAATCCTAAAAACCTTATGGGGGTATATTAAAAAAAAAATTTTAAAGTTTATTTTCCAACAAATTAAATAATGAAGTGGTTCTTTCTTGAAGATCCTCCAATACTTAGGTTATATATTTGTTAAAACAACAAGGAAACACACGTGCCATTTGCAAAACAAAAGGCAGATTCATTGACTTATAGCCTTTTCAAAGAAACAAAATAAAATTAAAAGGTAATGCTTAATTTAGATCGTGTCTCATTTCAATTCTGTCCTATAAAAATGGATTAATTAAGGGTAATAGGTGAACTATACAATTCATACCTTTCTTATTCATTTTTTTTTTTTTTTGAGGGAAGGAACAATTCATACCCTTCAAGCAAGAATAATTCTCTACCTCATGACATTTTCTTATTGCAATCTTTTAACTGCAGAAAAGCTATAAAACTGAATTGGCATTAAATTATAAGCAAACAAGTTAAAAAGGAAAGATGGACCACCTACAGTAATAAGCAAACAGAAAGAAAGATGCAAACCGAAGAACTTTTTTATGTTTCTCATATTTATGGCTCCTATTTTTACTTTTATTTAAAAATCCCCATTCCAGATTATAGTTTAATGGCTTTATTGATGGTTGAAGGTGAAGGGGACTTGGAGTGTATGTGGGTCTCTTAGTATTTACCAGAGAAAAAAAAAAGCTTCATTTTAATTTAGCAATGTATGAATATACATGTTAATTCATCAGGTGAGCATATGGGTGTATCTTTGATGTTAGGTCACACCAATGTGGTGAAGTACAGGACTCGTCATGATCACGTCATTTTACTGTCACTCACCCGGCTTGCTTTGCCGAGTATTAGTACATCACTTTTAAGTGGCCGCAATTCTCACCTTGCTCTCCCGAGTTTTAATCTTAGATACACCACCTCTTCTCACTTTTTATCTTTTGTAGTATGAAAATATTGTTAGAAGAGGAATGGTAGTATGAAAATCTGTAGGAGGGGGGGGGGCGGCAATGATGGTTTTGTTTGGGCTCTGACCAATATGTATGGACTCAATATTGATGCAGATAGGAGTGCTTTCCTAGATTTACTTTCTGAATTTAAATCTAGTTGGTCAGTTCCTTTAGGGTTTTGGTGGTGATTTCAATATGATTAGGAAACCTCATGAGAAGAAAGGAGGGAGTTATGTTTTTGGCTCAATGAAATTATTTAATGACTTTATTAATGATAATGAGTTGTTTGATCTTCCGCTTCTTGGGAGGAGGTTTATGTGGACCAGCAAGCAACAGGGAGCTTGGCTATGGGCAGAATTGACTGGTTCTTGTTGTCTAAGGAATGTGATGAACATTTTGTGGTTGTGATTTAGGAGGCTCTTCCAAGGACAACAAAAAGTGATTTTTAATATATTCTCTTACTCACCTATACTTTATCTCATACCATCTAAATTAATATTTGACCATATCTTTACTTTAATTTTATCATAACTTATCTTTTATCTTTTTCAAAATATGATGTTCATTCACCTCACTTTTACTGCTCTAAACACAGGCCATTGCCGTGTTTTAGGCCTGCCTAATTAGGCTAGAGTCGGGACCGATAAATATTATATAGGGTCATATCAAGTCAAAGTCCGATCGACAAAGAACCCACCAATTCTGATCCTGTCAACAAAGAAATATTGGAAGACAACTTACAAGTCTGTCCGATTCAGGCTCCAGTCCATATGAAAGCTCTCGTTAAATCATTCAAATGAACTTATATATATATTCTTTTTATCGGTAACAAAACTCATATTAAAATGAACAAAAGAGGTATATAAAAAAACCAAAATAACGTCAAAAGGTACAAATATCTTATACCAAACCCCATTCAAAGGGAAAACAAACAATAAGATCCCAAACAACAACAACAACAATAGTAAAAGGAATCGAACGCCAACTAAAGGCCAACTCGATCCACATCTTACTTGGCTAGAAAGTCTGACAAAAGATTAGCCAAACGAAAAATATGCTAGAAGATCACCCACATCAAAGAAGACAGAGCTTCAAATCAATTTCTTATACATCAGATGGTGCAATCTAGCAGCTTGTGACGGATGAAAAGATCTCAAATGAACCTACATCAAGGTCTGAAGGCAGCTCATTGGGCCCATTGGATAGTTCGAATCGAAATTATAAAACCTGGTTCAGGAAAATTAAATCTCACCTGGTTTATTGACACCCCTGCACCATCTGCACCCAATTTGATGCTATTTAATAAGACTCACTGATTGTAACAACTCATCCACTGTGGCATCCACATCAATGGAGGAGTCCAAATGGTTAGTTAAGTATAGCCACATAACCAGTGTGTGCATTGTTCGACTGGTCAGGGTTGATGATGGTCCAGGGGTCCAATGATGGCGACAAGGATTGTCGCCAAAGCAACCCACTGCTTATAATTTAATCTAGTCAGGGTTGATTGTGGTCCTAGCCAGCCCAAGCATTGCACGAGCTCGGTCCACCTTGTTCGGGATTTGGGTCTATTTTAGTTCCACGGGCCAACCGGGCCTTAATGTTTTGTCCTCATTATCAAATGTTTTCCTTGGAAGGAGATTGATTCCTCACAAGGAAGCTGGTTCGCCTAATCTTTGATCTCAATGCTTACATTTATAACTTCTATTCAAATGAAGCAGCCCCTTGTCTAATGTAACCAATGCCCTGTTTATACACTAAAACATATAGGAACTAAATACATAAGTTGGGTTAAAAATGAAGATCAAAGGTAATTTTCCAAAAATGAGCATAAAATAGCATTTTATTTTGCTTCTATTTCCGAAAAAAAAAATTATTTGGTGCTCAATTTTGAAAATTTAGCTTTAATTTTTATTTTTAACTACCCTATATTCAATTCTTATATATTTTAATGAAGACAGACATGCATAAGGATATATGAAGCTTCTACATGATCAAAAAGTAAATTACTCCATTGGGCTAATCCCATTTTTTTGGGTAGGCTACCCCTACCTGGACTGTGGGTAACTTTTTTACATTGTTGCATTGTTGAGAGGCTTTTTGCAAATTGTGAGTATCATGCCATTTATTAGTGGATAGCACACCAATGATATCACATGGATTCCGTGTGTTATTGTGGTATTTAATATGGTTCCACTCCTGCCAAGAGCAACAGACTTTCTCTAGAGTCAAAATGGTTAGGCAGATAATGACGTTGACTAATGCATTCTTTCTTCCAAGTTCCAACTGCAGAGCCACTCACATACCTAATACACTTTATTTACACTCAGCCTAAAACTAAATCACCAGCAGTACAATCACTAGTTCACTACACATACTGTTTTAAAACTGGGCCAAATGTTCACACCAATACAAGTTGAACACTATTGAATTATGTGTGGGGAGATTTCCAGAACCACAGGATTACGCTAATCACAGCCATCAGATGAGGCTAAGCACTCTCACGTGCTATCCGCGTGCCATCCACGTGGCACCAAGCTCACCCCGGCTACCAGGGCAGGAGGTCCGGCCGAAGTCGGGCGGCTCCGGGCCACTAGCGCCGAACTGGCCCACCCCGGGCGCCATCTCGGCAGGGAGCTCCACCTCGGCTGGGCCACCCCGGATGCCATCTCGGCAGAAAGCTCCACCTCGGCTGAAGAAGCCGGGATGGAAGCCGAAGCCAGAAAGAGTCTCCACTCACGCCCCTCATCCCCCACGTCACCAGGCACGTGGAGGGATAGGGGCACGAGCTAGTGGGACAGACACAACATCCAGCCGCTCACAATCTTCGCCATATCCTGACAGGGCGGCATCCAGCGGCTGAGGCCACATCAGGGCAAGGCCCGAGGGCAGATCCCACGATCCCCTACCGCCAAAGGCGTCCAACACGATCTGGCCCAACAAGACGCGCATTAAATGCAACGTGGGCTGATCCGACGCGCATTTAATGCAGAGTGGGCTGGATTGGACCGCATTTATGGCAACGTGGGCTGATCATGACTTCCCAGTCGAATCATGAGACCCACACCACGATATCTCCCAAAGATACGTCCCAAACTCTATAAATAGAGGCTCAAATCACCATCAAAGGTACGCACAATTTCATACACAGAGCCGTTACTCTGTCTCTCTTCTTCCTCTCCTTCCATTGTTCCAGTTCATTCACTGACTTTGGCATCGGAGAGCCTTGCGCCGCCCAGGCCAGGATCCTCTGACCGTTTGCTCTTCCCTTTCAGGCTTTCGGACGGCACCCAGTCATCATCATCATCGGATAAGTCCTCTAAGGCACCTCCTTATTGTGGGTCATTATTTTCTGCACCTACAATTGGCGCCGTCTGTGGGGAAGTAATATCCCAACCTTCCCAACCTTCCCAACCTTCTTAACCTCAGTCTTTCAGAAGCCATGCCTCCGAAAGCTAGGAAGGGCGTAGAGTCCTCGAGAGCAGCGCTCGAGCTGCCACCACCGTCAACGGACGTCCCTCCTCAAGGGCGCTCCCGCACGGTGCATGGCACGTCTGCAGGCGAGGGCCGCCTAGGCTCTCAGCTCTTTGTCGAGTTCCCACTCCAAGAGGGACTCGAGGCCTCGATCTCAGCAGAAGAAGTCATGCCACCCAGACGCGATGAGCGTCGGCATGAGCGTCCTCGGAAGGACAAAGCCGTGGCCGTAGGAGAGACGCGCCACGTTCAACCCCCTGCCACTGGAGAGGTTCTTGAAGCCCAAACTGCTCTCCTCCAGAAGCAAGAGCAGCTGATTTGCGAGCTCCAGCAGCAGCTGAGGGCAGCGCAAATCGCCTCCTTGAGGCAGGTCTCTGAGCCTCAAGGGAAGAAGAGGGACGCCCCCAGCAGGGCAGCCCAGCCTCCCCGCGAGGACCTCAGAAATCATCTGGACCATAAACGGAGCCAGATTCATGACAAAGGCTCGAGCAACAGCCGGAGTCACCATAGCCATCGCAGTCCGAACCACCCCAAGCGAAAGCCCAGAGCTCAGACTCCAGAGAAGGACGACGAGCAGGAGCGGTTCGACAAACGCGTCAGGCTGGCTCTTCAGCACAACCTGGACGTGCGGGACCAGAAGCAGATCTGTGGTCACACTGATCTGGGGGGCTCACCCTTCACAAAAGAGATCGAGCGCACCCCCTTGCCCAGAAAGTTCTCCGTCCCGCGGTTCGTCCCCTATGACGGACTGTCCGACCCATCCGCTCACCTCCGACACTTCTCCCAGAAGATGTCCATCTGGGGGAACGAGGGTCACCTAAACTGCAAAATCTTCTCCTCCAGTTTGGGTGACCTCCCCCTGAAATGGTTCTGTTCTCTCCCAGAGAAGTCCATTTCGAGTTGGAAGGAGCTCCAGCTCTCCTTCCTGAAGAAGTTCCAAGCGTACACCGTCATCCCCAAGAAAGAAGGGGACCTCCTCGCCCTAAGAATGAAACAGGGTGAGACCCTCGCCATCTTCGCCCAGCGATTCTGGGCGGTATACAGCCAGATTGAGGGCACCAGGGAAGAGATAGCGATCTACGCCTTCCAGCATGCCCTGATCCCCGGCCACGACTTGCGGAAGGACTTGGCCGGGAACCCCCCAGAATCCATGCCAGAGTTGATGTCCCGGGTAAAGCGCTTCATCGCCCAGGAGGAAGACGAGATCCGAGCCCGGGATCAAGACGGGTATCCGGAGCTCGAGCAGAAGAATAGCCAGCCTCGGCAGAGAGGCGGGAGGCCCTCCCAGGAGCAGGAGCCCAAGCAGGCTTGGGTCTCCAGTTCGGCGAAGCCTGCGTCGTCCAGGTCTGGGGGCACCTGGCAGCCCGGACCTCCCACCAGCGCCAGTCAGAGCGTCAACGTCGTCTTCAAGGAGCCGATCTACCGTATCCTGACCAAGATAAAGACCAAGCCATTCTTCAAGAAGTGGCCTCCGCCCTTGAGGAATGAGGCCGCCTCCGGCAGCCGGAGCAAGCTCTACTGCTCTTACCACAAAGGTAGCGGGCACAAGACCGAGGACTGCAACTCCTTGCAGTGGTATCTGGAGAAGTTGGCCGAAGAAGGCCACATTCCAGAGTTCGTTGAGGCAGGAGATGCTGGCGGGAGCGAGGGCCGAGTTCACCAGAGCGCAGCCCAGGTTCCAGACAGTGAGGATTCGGAGAAGATCATTACGTGATCCAGCTGTGCGACTCCCCAGCGGTTACCTCCTCAGCTTGGATGCCCTCCTACAAGACACCCGCCGACAGAGAGCCAAACAAGGGGGAGTTGGCCCCGAACTGGCATGGCCCGTTCGGAGCAGTCTCATTGGCAGGAAAATCCAGCCTACAAGCTTGAAGACTTGGAGGGCAAGCCGCTGTCCAAACTGGCATCGCCCCGTCACCAATCTTCAATTTCTAAAAGATGTAATGAATCTCTGAATCAATGGAAATAGCTTTCGCCCCGTCATCAATCTGTCATCTCTCTTTGATCGACTTCGGCTACAAGGGTTAACAGCCCTGGAAAAGGCCACGAGTTCGGACACTCGGCCAATTCCTAAACTCAGGGTCTTCACCCATCTCCAAGGGTTAACAGCCCTGGAAAAGGCCTCGAGTTCGGACACTCGGCCAATTCCTAAACTCAGGGTCTCCACCCATCTCCAAGGGTTAACAGCCCTGGAAAAGGCCTCGAGTTCGGACACTCGGCCAATTCCTAAACTCAGGGTCTTCACCCATCTCCAAGGGTTAACAGCCCTGGAAAAGGCCTCGATTTCGGACACTCGGCCAATTCCTAAACTCAGGGTCTTCACCCATCTCCAAGGGTTAACAGCCCTGGAAAAGGCCTCGAGTTCGGACACTCGGCCAATTCCTAAACTCAGGGTCTTCACCCATCTCCAAGGGTTAACAGCCCTGGAAAAGGCCTCGAGTTCGGACACTCGGCCAATTCCTAAACTCAGGGTTTTTACCCATCCACATGGGTCTACGCCCTGGATACAGCCTTGAGTTCTTACACTCGGCCGAATTCCTAAAGTCCTCGGGTTTTGAACCCACGGGTCTACCGCCCTGGAAAAGGCCTTGAGTCCATACTCGGTCGTTTCCTAAAGCTCCGGGTCTACCGCCCTGGAAAAGGCCTCGAGTCCAGACTCGGTCGTTTCCTAAAGCTCCGGGTCCTGGACCCTAGAGAAGGCCTCGAGTTCGGACACTCGGCCGGATTCCTAAAATCAGAGTTTTTACACCCCTCAAAGATCATTGCCGAGCTCACGCTTCCACAGCCGAGACAAACGGAATGATGACTCCACTACGACACAAGGCAGCTCGTCTCGGCTAAAGCCAGCCATTTCGGCCAAGGGTAGCTTTCCAGAGGAAGAGAGCTGTGCCAGCACTCAAACACACAAGAATGCAAGCATTCCAGAACAGTGCAAAGAAAGAGAAAAAGAACTCAAAAGCATTGTACACAGTTTGGGTGATCACAGAATTCCTCCTTTTTATTCATTGTAAACTGCTTCATTACAAGGGTTGCAGAACATACAGAAAGGAGGATCGCAGTCCTCCAAAAACAGAAAAGCTGAGAAGCAAAAATTTTACATAAAAGAAGACAGAAATATAGAGGAGCCCAGCTACTGTGGTTTCGGCGACTCGACCAGGTCGATCACCGTATCTGCCGAACCAGCAGCTTCGACCGAACCAGAAGGGGCTTCAACTGGTACCTCAGCCGAAGCAGGGGCAGAAGAGGCATCACCTTGAGGCACGGCCGAAGCATCGCTGGCGACCGGGGCATCGCTCAAGACCGGGGCAGCTGGAGCGTCGTCAGCAGCAGGAGCTTCGACCGGGGCGCTTTCAGCTGCAGGAGCTTCGACCGGGGCGCTTTCAGTTGCAGGTGCGGAGCTCGGCTCGGGATCCAGGTCCGCATACTTCGGCAGGTCCTGATAGACAGGGTGGTCTTCAGGGACCCCCGCACGTCTCAGTGCGGCCAGGCATCCTTCCTCGAACAGAATGGAGGTGATCTCCTCCACCTGTTTCTCGTACAGCTCAGTGGCGCGGTCCACCCCGTTCTGGAAGGCGGATTGGGCCTCGGACAGAAGAGAGGCCTTCTCCTTTTCCAGTTCGGCGTTCGCCGCCGCCAGCTTCTCTCTCTCAGCGCGACCGGCCAGGACCTCCCCTCGCAACCTCGTCGCCTCGGCTGTCGATTCAGACTTCGACCTGGCCAACTCCGACTCCAGCTCGGAGATCCTCTTGTTCTTTGTCCAGAGCTCGCCTTTCATATGATTGGCCCTGGACGAGAGTTCGGCGACGTCGGTCAGAGCCGATGCCAACCGAGCAGACTCTCCAGCACGGGCCTCCTTCAGCTCCAACATTCCCCTCCGCTGCTCCTCCAGCTCCTTCTTCAGCTTCTCCCGCTCGGACTCCAGGTGGGTCACCCTCGCAGCATTCCTATCCCTCCTTGCTAACACGGTAAGGAGCCTCTGCACGTTCTGCAAAGGAAAAAAGGAGAATCAAAACAGGAACAGTCGAGCTAGACCACTTGAAAGGGTACGCCGAAAACGCTTACCAAGAGATTGGCCTGGATCGCTGTAACCATCAGGCTCTCGTCCTCGAACTTTTCGTGCTCCTCCATGTCTCTCGGCAGGGCGCAGGCCTTGGCAAGGGCCCCGATCACGTCGGAATTCCCCAACAGTCGGTCCTCGACGTTCAAGGGTTTGCCGGGTTGAGTCTCCACCCTCGGCTTCCACGGCGCTGGGGCAATTCGGGGCCCGAGAGCCGATCCGGACCCTTGCCCCGCCGAGATGGGAGGCTCGCGGGTCTGCCCGACGGTCGACTTGTTGACTGGCGCACTCTTTTCGGCAGGCGCACTCTTTTCTTTCGGCGCGCTCTTCTCGCCCCCCTTTTCGGGTGGAACTTTGGCCCCAGGGGCGCGTGCAGGAGTTTTGCCCTTTGGCTGCAGATCAGCCTTCGAGCTCTTCTCCCCCGCCTTGGACTTCTTCCTGGGCGGGGACCCCTCCTTCGAGCGGTCCGGCGAGCGTCGCCGGGCTCCCCCGCTCGGAGCGGGGGCAGGAGCAGAGGCAGCGCCAGCACCCACAGGACCCGAAGCAGCACGAGTATCAGCAGGCGATGGGGCCCCAAAAGACGATGACCTTTGCCTAAACTTAGCAGCCAGGTCCTTGACGACGGGCTCCCTCGAACTTCCCTCCATGTCCTCTCCTCGATCGGAGAAATAAGCGTCCACTATCTGCGTCAGGTCCGGCAGCTCCGGATCAGAAGTTGATGCCTCGGCACCAGACGCAGTTCGGTCGGCAGCGGGATCGGTCAAAGGGACTCCGCTAAACAAGGCAACCGAGACAGTTGGACGGTCGGGGTGTGTCTCGTCCACCTCAGGTACTCCAGTCCTGTGGTAGTGGCCGCGATACCTCGGCGTGTACCCAAGCAGCTTCCAAGCCGACCTGGTCTCGTGCCCCTTGTACCTTTCAACCTTGTTGATGTCGTCGGTGTTTCTCCTCCAACCTTCACTGGCAGCTCGGCGTCGCCTTGCGCCCGCCTCTGCTCAAAAGACAAATGAGTATCAGTTCGGCGTCAAGAAGGTTATGCAAAGTAAGTAGGAGAAAAGCAGCGATGATTACTTGGGATGTCCCCAGGGCGACGTGGGACCATCAGCCTCTTGCTTTCACCCGCGCCGAACTCCCAGTCCCCCGACACGCAGAAGAAGCTGTCCTCAGCGTTCTTGCTCGAGTCCTCCAAGGCCAGGACGAAGCCTCTTCGCTGCGGCTTCACCCGGAGATAATATTTCTTTTCCCCGGCCTTACAGATATCGTAGGAGTCCTCGATATCGTGAACACCCAGGTCAGTCCCCAGGATCTCGTTCAGTTTCGCCGTGCCCATGATGACCTTATAGCCATTGGGCATCAGCTGGCACGGGGTGATGGACCAGGTACTAAGACAGGCCCTAAGCAAGGGGTGCAGAGGAAATCTGACCCCGCCCTCGATCACGGCGATCAAAGGGAACGGCATCCATCCGCAGGACCAGCGCATCGTGGCATAGTCAACGGAATCCGCCGGTTTGAGGAGAACCCCCTCCGGAATACTGAAGGCAGCCCTAAATCTGGCTAAGCCCTCTTCGGTTTCTAAATCAAATCTAGGGGTGCCCATGACTGAGGAAGATAACAGCGAAGCTAAAACCCTAGAAGTCGCGAAACCCTAAGAAAGAACCGGACAGAGGCGCGAAGCAACTTACAGAAACAGAGGGAGAACCCAGGGACAGATCCAGACACTCCTTATAATCGTCCTCGCCAGAGACTTCATGCAGCAGAGCAGAAATCGAAAATGAAGGTGAAAGCGGAAAGAAATCAGAAGCAAGAAAGGAAGGGGACGACCCTATTTATGGAAAGAAAGTTCCCAGCGCGCGCCGTTTTCGAAATTCGAAAAGACGGATTTCGCGATCCGCGCCCGTTCCATCAATAAGACAGCAGTATGTAGAAAAGCCACGCGTGCTGCCGTCGACTCGCTTCCCAGTACAGGCAAGAGAGAGCATTCATTGCTTCAGGACAGTTGAAGCGACACCAGGCAATGACCGCCGCATCCCCAGGCGAGTCTTCTAGCTTTCAACCACTAAAAGCCAAGGCACTCAAGAGGTCAAAAGCTAGGGGGCAATTGTGTGGGGAGATTTCCAGAACCACAGGATTACGCTAATCACAGCCATCAGATGAGGCTCAGCACTCTCACGTGCTATCCGCGTGCCATCCACGTGGCACCAAGCTCACCCCGGCTACCAGGGCAGGAGGTCCGGCCGAAGTCGGGCGGCTCCGGGCCACTAGCGCCGAACTGGCCCACCCCGGGCGCCATCTCGGCAGGGAGCTCCACCTCGGCTGGGCCACCCCGGATGCCATCTCGGCAGAAAGCTCCACCTCGGCTGAAGAAGCCGGGATGGAAGCCGAAGCCAGAAAGAGTCTCCACTCACGCCCCTCATCCCCCACGTCACCAGGCACGTGGAGGGATAGGGGCACGAGCTAGTGGGACAGACACGACATCCAGCCGCTCACAATCTTCGCCATATCCTGACAGGGCGGCATCCAGCGGCTGAGGCCACATCAGGGCAAGGCCCGAGGGCAGATCCCACGATCCCCTACCGCCAAAGGCGTCCAACACGATCTGGCCCAACAAGACGCGCATTAAATGCAACGTGGGCTGATCCGACGCGCATTTAATGCAGAGTGGGCTGGATTGGACCGCATTTATGGCAACGTGGGCTGATCATGACTTCCCAGTCGAATCATGAGACCCACACCACGATATCTCCCAAAGATACGTCCCAAACTCTATAAATAGAGGCTCAAATCACCATCAAAGGTACGCACAATTTCATACACAGAGCCGTTACTCTGTCTCTCTTCTTCCTCTCCTTCCATTGTTCCAGTTCATTCACTGACTTTGGCATCGGAGAGCCTTGCGCCGCCCAGGCCAGGTTCCTCTGACCGTTTGCTCTTCCCTTTCAGGCTTTCGGACGGCACCCAGTCATCATCATCATCGGATAAGTCCTCTAAGGCACCTCCTTATTGTGGGTCATTATTTTCTGCACCTACAAATTAGTTTATTTTTCATTCTCTCTCTCTCTCTCTCTCTCTCTCTCTCTCACATAATTTAAACATATATTTTATGCCTAATGATTGATGGATGGACACAATTTCAATTGAAGTGAAATTGGATTACCGCTTAGCCAATATAAGGGATAAGATTGTAGATGTGAGTTAACTCAAGATGAGAATTCTCTCTGGCTTGTCCTCGGAAAAATATTGATTCGAACTATAAGGCTTTATAAACCCAAGATATTTTTCTGTCTCCATCCATTCACACCTCCCTGTGTATTAAATGTTAACCAGTAAAAACTGGAGGTCAGCTCCTTCTGACATCATAATTGTATAATAAATACAACTAAAAAGTCTAAAAGAAAAGGAAAAAAAGAAAAAAAAAACACATAGGAGAGAGGCAGAGGGAGAGAAAGATATTAGGAAACTGAAAATCTTTTCTCTAAGATTTGGTTGCCAAACGTGACCTTAGGGAAGTCTTAGAACTTGTAAAAATTCTAGAACCAAGTGCCATTTGCTTGATGTTTGATTATTTTCAATTGAAAATGCTTAGGTTGTCGTGGTCGTCATCATCATCAAAGCCTTGTCTCAATTATATTGAGGTCGATTACATGAATTCTATTTTCATTTCTATCTATGGTTCCAATTGGAAATGGTGGAATCTTAGAGATGGCCAACCCTGGGGGCACACCTAGCCTTGACACATGTTGGAGTCTTCGAGGCACTTGGATTGATCATTCAAATTTGGCATCCATGATTCATCACTTCATCTGAACAGTTAGGATTTTCACCATTTGAGGCTCTATAAAAGATTACCTCTCTTGATTAGCCAAACACTTCTTGTTCACAGACTCAGTTAGCGCAAGGCCCATTGACATCCTACTTGTGATTTGTGACTGACATATTCCTATGGGTCAGGCCTTGTTTTTGCTGGGCCTACACAATTTGACGTCCAACCCATTTCATTTTGGTCTGAAGCTGGGGATTAGGGCATACTTACAGAATTTGAACTCTTGCCAAGATGGATGTAAAAAATTCTCCCCATGTAAAAATATTGACCAAATGATCATTTTTGAAGAGTAATCAAATCATGATTATCCAATTTCAAAGTGATGAAAGAATCAACTGTGCATCAAATGGAAGGTTTCGTAGGCCCGAAAAGATCATAATTTATCACAAAAAAAAATATTTTATCGTTAATTTTGATGGCGTTTCTCTCAATCTAATGGTGAAATTTGTGGATCTTAGACTCACTACAGTAGAAATAGGTGAGATGTGGGTCGACGGTCCTCACCTAAATATTTATATAGCCCATTATGCTATCGTCGCTGAGCTGGGATGGATCATCAATCATACATAGGCCCAGACCCATTTAACTATAAGGCCACAAACAGGGTCTGATCCAGGAATGGGCCTACAACACCTCCAACATCCAGCCCGATGAGATTGGGCTTGGACTGGCCCAGCCCATAAGCACTCGCTCATGAAGTCCATGCATTGTGAATTTGATAAGAGTTAGCCCTGCGCCCAGCCCATTTGCAAAATATATATGTTTTGTGCTTTGTATGTATCACGTTGGGTCAAGTCATTAAGCACGTACAATCCCAGGTCTATCAGGCCAAAAAAAAAAAAAAAACTAGGCCTGTGTCCAGCCCATAAGCCTAAAAGCAGTAAAGCACACCCTAGGACATGCGCACAATGGTGATTTCCCACGAAAGAAAAATATGACAGGTGATCAAGTTGCACTTTTCATTTGTCACTACATTTTGTTTCCATTTATGTCTTTGATATACAAAATTCACTAACAACGGTTCTTTACGCGAGTGGTAAGGAGTGCCGGTTCTTACCTAACTGCCCCGAATTTGAATCACCACAATTGAGATGGCTAGTTTTGACAATCATTGTAATAACTAGTCTAATGCGACTGTGAGGTATATTTCTTCTTTTTTTTTTTCTTTTTTTCGCGTGAGGTATATGATTCATCGAAGAGGTGGGAGCACACTAATTAGTAGCCATTTCAATCAGTGGTGGCTCCAGGAATTCGAGTCAGTGGGGTCAAGAAAAGATTTCTTTTCCATAAGTTTATTTATTTTTTTGGTAGATAGATAGCCCATTAACTTAGGCATTGAATGTGGTCAAAATCTTCCATAAGTTTAATTCATTAAATATTTTTTTTTAATATTTTTTCAAATGTCCCGACTCACATACATGTAGCGCCGCCCCAGATTTCAATTGTGGATTGAAAGTGGGTCAAAATTGATTGCTACTATCCTACTTTAAAGGCATTATGACAGTGGGCCATCCACTTAAATGGCCACTAAATTGATGATCAAAAGACTTCTCCTGTGCTGAAAAAAGGAGACTAGACTCTTGAATGAGAATGTATTGTCAATTTGGTTACACTGAAATATTGGGTTTTTCAAAGAAATAAATGGAAACAAAAGGCAGTGACAAAAGAAAGTGCAACTTGACCATTGATAATTTTGATCAACCCACGCATGACGCATGTGTAAAAATATATGTTTAGTGGTTTTATGCAGAGAGAGAGAGAGAGAGAGAGAGAGAGGGGGACAGCAAAGGAGAGCAGCAGACTGCCAGACTCTTGTATGAGATGAGAAAGTGTATAGTATAGGGAGTCAAGTCAGTTCCACATCGAATAAAAAGGGAAGAGGTAGTCTGGAAGGAGGGTATAAGAGGTGGAGAAATTGAACAATAAATCATACTTACCTGGACGGGGTCTATGGGTGATCAAGAAGGCTCATGGCCTAGGTCAGTGGCCTCCATTGCACTTAGGAGGTGCATTGACTTACCATCTCCCCAAGTGGGAGAGTGGACGTCATAATTTGTGATAGAGGGGGCCTGCGTTCGCGCGGCCCCTACCAAGATTAAAATTCAAGCTTGTTCTTTTAGTGCCTCATGTAAAGAATGCATGGAGATGTTGGTCATGTAGAAATCATAACCTTTGTGGGGTTTGATGTAAAGAATGCATGGAGATGATCGGTCATGTAGAAATCATAATCCATTTTTTTTTTTACCCTAGCCAAAAGGTGGGGACCTAAGAGTACTAAAACCCCTATCAAGAGAGCCAAATTCTATCCGGCTCCTGGTTCCATGGATTTACCAATGATCAATCAAAGGGAGATCGGCGGGTCCCACATTACCAAAAATAAGAAAAAAAAAAGAAGCTTACATTCTCCTTTGAACCCTTCCAAGATTCTATAGCAATGGCAACTTTAATTATGACAAAAGCTTACATTCTCTTGTTGCTTAAAAAAAAAGGGGTAGGGATAAATGCACCCACCCTATTTGTTATTTGCACCCACTCTACATCCCTACTCGATTGTACTTCACAGGTACTCATGAGAGAGGACGTCCCAGGCCATTCTTCATTGACATGATCGATTCATCATGTACACCCACCCTAGTCGTCCAAACCCCCACATGACATGACAGGCCCACTAGTCGTCCAAACCGCCAGTTGTTCCAGTTTCCGCGGGTGGAGAGAGAAAGTTGAGGTTTTCAAGAGAGTTCTGTTGTGAGTCTTGGTGCATCCAGTGGTAGAGACTACTATGGATTTGTTACACTTGTCTGGGATTAACGGTTGAGATTGAGAGCTGGTGGCCATTTGATCCGAGGATCAGAATTTGTAATATTAATTGACCATTTGATTTAAAAAATGCAATTATTGATTTATGATTGTGTTGATTAATCACTTGTTTACTTCAATGGACAATCAACACCCCGGCTGGTCTAAGTGATATCTTAAAATTGATATTAATAGGAGGTAGTCCCAACTTAATATTTACTAAATGATTACAAATGTGACTAATGATTTAAGATAGTTACTTAACATGATTTTATTTGAATAACAATCTTAGGATAGAATGGGACCGGCTCTTATTAGAGTAGAATTTGGAGATTCCCAAGGAGAACGGCTGCTGAGATTTTGAACATGTGGGTCACACTTTGAAGTAGCACTCCTGTGATCCACACAGCCTCGGGTTTTTTCTTTGCGACATCAAACACATTAAGAGATATAGCAACTGCATATTGCGACATCAAAAAGACAATTTGACTACCTTTAAAAGGCACTAAATGACAAAAAAAAGAAAGAAGAGAAAATGTCTTGGATATTTAAAACAAATTTATTCAAACATATTAACACATGTTACATTCCTAATCTTCGTATACAATGGTTTCAGAAGGAAACTTAGAATGCATATACAGACTGAACACATTAATTCGCTCCGCATACGGGGTAGCCCATGCAGCTGCACAATCATGCCTGAAGTGAACCCATTGAGGCATAATGGGAGGCATTGGGTAACCATCTGTCAATGCAACCTGGACGTAGTGATTATTATTTACGTACCCGATAACGATAGCAACATGTTGATACGACGGTGGTGGAGTAGATCGAAGTGGCAAATACGTAAAGCTCTGTGCAGCACTTAAAACGTGTAATATCACATTGAACTTTGAAGCAATTAAGAGACCCATGTCTGGCATGGTCATAATGCTCAATCAGTGCTCCTTTATCTAATGCAAAAAAGTTCAGTGAGTTGTAAACACGAGTCCACTGGTCATCACTATCAAATATTGCAACATACATCCTTGAGATAATTAATCATACCTGAAAAGTTTTGTAACAATACCTCAAGGTCCACCAATTTGCACACATACGCATTCTCAGTTTCAGATTCCAGCAACATATTCCACATTTTGTAGAATGCATTCCAAGATTTGCTGTCTGTTATTGATGGCCTGCACTTGCTTAAAATACTCCTATAAATGTGCCACCTACAGAGTAATTTCTTAGCATCGGGAAATACCTGGGCAGACGCATTCATCAAAGCCAACTCTCTGTCCGTGACAATAACTCGTGGACCGGTGCATCCATCCATTGTTGACCGCAGACACCTTAAAGCCCAAGTATAATTGAACACTTTTTCTGATTGCATGAACACAAATGCTATGCAAAATGTCATATTAGTTGCAGTCACGCCGACAATCTCAAGGAGAGGCATCCTGTACCTGTTTGTTTAAGACACGGATATGTTAAAACTTACAGATTTTTTAATGTTGCCAAATCAATATAGGACACAGATATCTAGAGTGGCATATCATGTACCTATTTGTTTTATATGTTGCATCTATCAATAACACGTGCGGGAATGCACGCCATCGCTCTAATGATCCTGGATGTGCGAAGAATAGATCTTCAAGCTCATTGGTTACAACATTTGTTCGACTCTCGAAAATGTATCCTTCATGTTATAGGAATGACATGACAACTTGCATCTGGGTTTTACCGGCTTTCTCTGCAGTCCGAAATTTCTGGCGTGCACTGTATATGGTCCTAATGGTAGACACGTTGTCCGGATTCTACTTCTTCAACGATGTCAAGATATCTTGTGGCTTCACATTTTTCGTAAACAGATGTTCCGTCAACTGAATTTCGGATTCAGAGAGCCGACCGGGGTATGGTTGTCCCTCCATATATGATGCAGGGGCATGGTTATGTGTTCCACATACCACCCTTGCCATCCAGTCATCACCTGTTCGCATTTTCACCCCTTTCACTCTGAAAAGACAATCAATTTTTTTGGTGCCTGTAACCGTTGTGGAAGTTTTCTTGCTTCTGTATGTGCCACCGCGATCACATTGGAACAACAGTCTAGGACTCTTCCCGATTATGCTAGTATCTGACCTTTTAATGACAATGATATATCCTAAATTGCGTCCAGTATTTTGAATCCAATCAATTAGAGATTGGCGCGAATTGAAGACCTAAAAATGTATTAATTCTGTTAGAAATTAACAACTTTTTATTAAAAATTGACAAAATAAAACATAATTGTAATTGAGTTAATATCATACAATGTCAGTGGAAAATTCGTCTGTAACATTTTCATCCACGTTTTTGTCTTCTTGTTTTATTTCGTTTCTGAGAATATCATCCTGACAACAATATACATTCACTTTAGCATCGACAATTAATAAAAAATATTTCCTGAAATAATTAAAGAATTGTATATTTACCTGATCACTTGAACCACTTGACAATCGTAGATCATTGGCCCAAATCCTCAGTTGATCCAAATTCATATCTTCTGCTGGTATGTACACACAGGTCTGATGGAACTAAAGAGACACACTTCCTTGACCTCTCTTCTCATGCAAGAGCTCGGAACTGGGGAAGATGAAGACTAATGGAAGTTGGAAACAAACAGAAGGAATTGATTTGCTCTCAACGTCCTATATTTCCTAGGCGATTTTCCTGGAGGCCTTAATGCAAGTTGTTCTTTACGATTTTCAATATATGATCATTTAGTTCAGGGAATATATTCTCTGTTTTCAGGGAATATATTCCCTGAACTAGATGATTCAGGGAATATAATTCAGGCCAGGTGAATCATGTTTTTTTTATTAAAAAAAATGTCTCTTACTTATTATTTAAAGTTGTAGTTTAACTAATTGGGTTTTGGGTTTGTTTCTAAAAGGACTAATTTTTTCCTAAATTATATATCTTATTCTGGCCAGGCCGACAGTTCAGGCCATCAACCAACAAATCTAAGACTTGCCCACGTGCCAAAACGTTAACACCCATGGAATAATACATGAAATTGATATAGAATAGAATGAGTTGTAATGATATCCTGTTCGGATTGGTGTATGCCCTAAAGCCCACTAGCTGCATTCTCATATTTTGTTACTGGATATTTACTGGTTATTTAATGGAAAGACTCTTTTATGCTTAAACATGTATATATGTATGGTTGCGTAAGGCCCATTGTTTCTAGTAAATGAATTAGGTGTGTAGTGTCTACGCACAGATAGGTCTAATTCATGGACAACTGGAAACATCATATTTGTTCATAACTGAAAGATGGAGCTGGGCACTTCATCTTGGTAGAAGTTATAATGAGATACTCTCCTATATAGGGTGACATACCTAAGTCACGGGAGGGCTTTCCCGGATCTATCTCATTAGTGCATGTGTCATGCATTGAACAGGACCATTGTAGGTGTGATCTCTAAAATAGTACTATCACAGAAAAGAGATCAAGTCACCTCATGCTACTAAGTAACCGGTGCTCTTAATCTTGAGCATTTGTGGATGAACTGACGAAGTCAAGTTCTTGTGCTTTGATTCACTATGGGTGAGATTCTTTTCATGGGTCAACAGCTCTGTGTTTTGGGTACTCGGACTTGATCAGTTGGGACGTGCTGATACAATATAGAATCTATGCCATCTGATGATGGAATAATCATCCCCTTAGAATTATCCGATTAATCATCAAAATCTAAGATCTTAGTATATGGATGTTCCATATGAATATTGAACTTGTGGGTCGCTCCTTGGATCAAGAGAATGATATTCGAATGATGATTATGTTAAGGATATGAAGTTCTAAGGTTTAGATGTAATCGGGAAGGTTGATAGTACATGTGATAACCTGACTCGATTATGGATGTTACATAGAGGGGCATTCAGGTCATTACACTTAGTAGGTCGAAGACAACCGTCATTTTATGACGAGCTTATTATATTATATATTTGTCCTTGGAGTTCAACCATAACTCTCTAGTGGAATGAGTTAAGGTTAAAATGGTCTTAATGTTGCTATGGGTTTAGCATGGATATTTTGGTCATTTTGGGAGCCAATGGCAAATATGTCTTTTGGTCCCTTCTCTAGTCACTTACCAAGATTGGCATGGTTTCCTAAGATGTTTAGATAACATAAGGATGAATTATTTTAGTGGAAAAATAATTTTGAGTTTAAATTCAAATAGGCCTTTGATGGCATACATGAATTTAACTCTAGATAAATTGTATGTGGGCCATGGTGTGCATTGATATGTGGGACGTCCATAATAGGATTTCCATGGGTAAGGTTTCCAACTTTGAGTAGGACTCTCTACTTGGAAAGTTGGACTCCTCTTTGGATTAGTATTCCTATGAGTTAGCTTCCTTTTTGGATTAAGAACTTAAAATTAGTAAGTGTTCTAAAACTAGGATTACTAATTGTATGGAAAGTTCCTTTTAGTTTCCTTTTCTAATTGGAGTGTTTATTAAAGGAAATAAGTCTTTCCTTTTTGGACATCAATTAGAATAAAGAGAGATAACTTTATGGGAAAGGTTTCCACAAAAGTTTCTATAAAAGAAACACATTCCCCTTGGACGTCCAACACTTTGTAGCACATCAAGAGAGTCACACGCCCAGCCCTTTGGAGGTTCTCTTCTTGAGAGAAGAAAGCTTAAGGTCTGAGATTTTCCCTTGGAGAAATAGTTCTTGTTTCCTAGATTAAGATCCCACCATCTTAGCCAATCAGATTTGGAAGTGAGATAGAGGAGAAGATCAAAGGCAATACTAGTGCAGGAAAATTCCAGCAACTTGTTTGCAAATTGCAAATCTGAGTTCCGGCCTTTGGATCTATTTTTTCAGAGATTTGAAGTCTACAAATCTTCGAGGTAATACTCTTCTATCATCTCTATTAATTAGACACATGTTGGTCATGATTTAATGGAGTTCCTATGCGATTCTTTATGGCTGATTTCCGCTGCATAGTGCAGAAATCAGATTTTTCAAAATCTGTCATGCTTTGCATCAGCCATAGTAGTCTCTTTATGAGAAGTTTCAGATCTGAATCGCAATTTCTTTCAGTGGTATCAGAGCCACTCCATGTGAAATCATGATCCCATGTTGTGTGTAATTAATCCTAGATTGATTATGGGTATGGTGGCACCCTATTAAAGTTATGTTGTGATGCATGATGTGTGCAAGTTTCATTAACATTGCTGGAATTTATTTTCCAGATTTGTTTAATGATGCACATAGTGAGTTTGCATGCACTAACCTCTTTGTTTGCAGCCATGTATTGCATCCTTGATGGTTCGAATGATTGTTATGTGGATTTGGATGTTTTTTAATTAGTTGGAAAGTGTACGATTGCGCGGTTAGCAATCATAGGAAGTTGTAAAGTTTCCTTAATTTTATTCCAACTAGTCTTGATGTAAGCTTTCTTGAAAAGCATATGAAATTCCAATGTAATTTTTGGTTTTATTTCAAGACAAGAAGGTTGCAAGAAATTGGAGTCCTTGGAGATGAAGGATTCAAGACTTCTAGATGCATGAGGAGTCCTAATTCGATTAGGATTTGAAATCTTAAGAACAGGGAGCCATCAAGGAATGCATACTTTTATTTGCTTTTATATATGGAATGCATGATTGAATGCTTTATATAATTGCTATAATTGTCACCTAGAAACATGGCCACCATTAGATTCTAAAATTGACATCTTTATTGTATTAGATTGTTTTTAGTTTGTCAAATTGTTTTAAACGGAACTTAGACCAGCACCTTCTATTTGTCTAAGGTTTAAAATTGGATAGGGTTTAGTTTATCTCGGTACCCTTGGTTTCCAAAGGAGGCTAAACTAAAATCTAATTAGATGCTACCTATGGGTTTTCATAACCCAAGATAGGTTTTTGACTCTTTGAAGGGATTTGCTCAAATGTTTTAAAGCAAAGGTTATTTGATTTTAAGATGACTTAAGTCATAAATTTAATTAACCAAGTTTGCTAGATTTAAAAAGAGCTTTTGAGTAAAACAATGTAAAGGTCAAAAAGTATAAACCCTAGCGATAAATAATCAAGTGGGAGAGGGGTTTTAGGAAAGACCCCACGGCCTTCCATTTTCGGTTCATGTTATCTCATTAAAGTGTTAGTAGGAACGGCCATCCCTTCGGTGGAGTTCTTTAACTAAAGACCGCTTTAATGGGTTAATGGGTGAACTAATGTGAATATTCGTAATGAGGTGTTAGTAGGAGCGGCCATCCCTTCGGTGGAGTTCTTTACTAAAGATCACTTCTATAGAATGTCAATGAAGTGTTAGTGGGAGCGGCCATCCCTTCGGTGGAGCTCTTTACTAAAGTTCACTTCTAGGAAGGATAAAAGTCTCTTCCCTTCGGAAGACTTAATCATAGACATTCTGGGAATTTCATAAGAGATGGTTATACACTTGACATAAGACGGTGATGACCTCTCCTTAGGAGTTAAGGGTTATTTGTCATATGAGGCCAAACCAATCAGTGATTGGACTACCACTGGATGTGTATCCAGATAGTGATAATCCAAATAAGTCTGCCTTAATTCAACGTGACTGTAGGCTCGGCCATCCCTTCGATGGAGGGACTATGAGGAGGTTGAAACACTGATACACATTTTGATTGGGGTTGAATAATGTAAAAAGTTTCGTGCTTTGTTTTTCCTTTTATAACAAGCACCATATGCATATTACATATATACTGCATGTCTAATTATAAACCGTTTTATATCTAGAAAAAGATGGGTAGAGACTCTTTTAGTCCGTTGATGTGCATTCTTCGTGAGAATAAACTGACTGGCCCTAACTACGTAGATTGGAAGAGAAATCTTGACATAGTACTCACTGCTGAAGAGTACAAGTATGTCTTGCTGGAAAACTGTCCCGATATTGATGCTAATTCTACTGACGACCAGCGAGAGGCTGAAAAGAAATGGAAGAAAGCGAACAGCATGGCTAAATGCTACATGCTCGTTTCCATGTCCAACGTGTTGCAAACACAGCACGAGCATATGGACACAGCCTATGAAATCATGATGTCCTTGTCTGAGATGTTCGCAGACAAGAGCAGGCCAGCAAGGCAAGCTGCTATGAGGACCATCATGAATGCTAGGATGGCTGAGGGAACACCTGTCAGAGAGCATATGCTCAAGCTGATGGATTGTTTCAATGAAGCTGAGATTCTAGGGGCTGAGATTGATGCAGGGAGTCAGACTGACATGATTCTCGAAACTCTGCCGGAATCTTTCAATCAGTTCAAGCTCAATTTCAATATGAGCAAGATGGACATGACTCTACCTGAGTTAATGAAAGAACTCCAGGCAGCAGAGGCTATCATGAAGCCCAAAGCCCAAGCTCATTTTTTCCAGTCTTCCTCTAAACTGAACCCAAAAGGGAAGAAGTCTAAGAAGAAGCAGAATAAGGGAAAAGGGCAGAAAAAGAACAATGCTGGTAATCAGAAGGACAAGGGTACAGATGGAAAGCCCAAAGGGAAATGCTTCAAGTGTGGCCTGAAAGGTCATTGGAAGAAAGATTGTCCCAAGTTCCTGGCCTCAGTTAAGAAAGGTACATCTTTTTCATACTACATTGAAACTTGTCTAGTGGTTGATTCTACTGACTCATGGATAGTAGACTCAGGAGCCACTAATCATATCTGCAATTCATTGCAGGGGTTTCAGATAATGCAGAGAATTGAGAAAGGAGAGTTTGCCTTTAGAGTCGGAACTGGAGCTAAAGTTTGGGCAGTTGCAGTAGGAGTTGTTACCTTACATTTTCCATGTAATAGGATATTAATTTTAAATAATGTTTTCTATTTTCCGGACATGAGGAAGAATTTAATTTCAGTTTCCAGATTGATTGAATTTAATTATTCAGTTTCTTTCCATTCTGGTGTTGATATCAGTAGAGATGGAAATATTATATGTTCCGGTAGAATACATGACAACTTATTTTATATATATCCTATTGCTCCTACACTGCATAATGTACAACAAGAAAGCTCAACTTCCCTTAAGAGGAAAGTATCTTCAATCAATGACACATATCTTTGGCACTTACGTTTGGGTCACATTAACCCAAAACGGATTCAGAGGTTGGTAGAAGATGGGCCCTTGAGCTCATTAGATTTCGAACCTTTTCCTCAGTGCGAATCTTGTCTCAAGGGAAAGATGACCAAACGGTCATTCTCTAGAAAGGGACTAAGGTCAAAGGAGTTGTTAGAATTGATTCACACTGATGTGTGTGGTCCTATGAACAAACCGGCTCGAGGAGGGTATGAGTATTACATCACCTTCACCGATGATTACTCTAGATATGGATATGTATACCTAATGCGACGCAAGTCTGAGGCGTTTGATAAGTTCAAACAATTCAAGGCTGAGGCGGAGCTACAATTAGGAAAACATATCAAAGCCCTTCGATCTGATCGAGGTGGCGAGTACCTCCTGGGTGAGTTCAAGGAGTACCTCACACAACATGGGATTGTGTCTCAGTTGTCTGCACCGGGTACACCCCAGCAAAATGGTGTAGCGGAGAGAAGAAACCGTACTCTTCTTGATATGGTAAGGTCCATGATGAGTCATGCAACCCTACCTATATCTTTTTGGGGATATGCCTTAGAAGCAGCAGCATACATTTTAAATCTGGTACCATCTAAGTCAGTACCTAGGACACCACAAGAAATATGGACAGGTCGAAAACCTAGTTTAAATCATATCCACATTTGGGGTTGTCCAGCCTATGTACTGAATGATAAAGCTACCAAGCTAGAACCCAGATCGGAAATGTGTTACTTCATTGGGTATCCTAAGGGAACGAGAGGTGGCATCTTTTATCATCCAAAGGAGCAAAAAGTGCTCATCAGCACTCATGCTAGGTACTTGGAGGATGATTGTATGATGCACCAAGAGCTTAGTTGTAAAGAAACCCTTGAGGAGATTCTTCCGGGATCTCCTATAACATCTGTACCAGATCCTGAAACAGTAGATGAACAAGATATTCCTTTAAACACTCCGGAGCCTCGTCGTAGTGGGAGAATTTCTAGACAACCAGAAAGATATCTAGGAGTGTCTTTTAAGACAGACTCTGAAGATCTGGTTGAGGATCCTGCTAGTTATGATGAAGCAGTAACGGATATAGATGCTGACATGTGGCAGCAAGCGATGAAATCTGAAATGGATTCTTTGTATTCCAATCAAGTCTGGGAACTTGTAGATGCACCTGAAGGGATTAAACCCATAGGGTGCAAGTGGATCTATAAGAGAAAGAGAGGAGTGGATGGGAAGTTGGAAACCTTCAAAGCAAGACTGGTGGCGAAAGGATATACTCAGAAAGAGGGCATCGATTATGAGGAAACCTTTTCACCAGTGGCTATGCTTAAGTCCATAAGGATTCTCTTGGCCATCGCATGTCATTATGACTACGAGATATGACAGATGGATGTCAAGACAGCTTTTCTTAATGGAAGTCTTGACGAATGCATCTATATGATGCAACCAGAAGGCTTCATTGCTAGTGGCCAAGATAACATGGTTTGTAAACTTAAGAAGTCCATCTATGGACTTAAGCAAGCATCTAGAGCATGGAACATCAAGTTTAATGAGGCAGTCAAATCCTTTGGCTTTGATCAAAACATTGATGAACCATGTGTGTATAAGAAAGGAAATGGGAAAGCAGTTGCATTTTTGGTTCTATATGTAGATGACATATTACTCATAGGAAATGATGTAGGTTTATTGTCATCCACAAAGGTTTGGTTATCCTCTCAATTTCAGATGAAGGATTTGGGTGAGGCCAGCTATATCTTAGGGATCAAGCTTTTGCGTGATCGCAAGAATAAGATGCTGGCCCTATCCCAATCTTCTTACATTGAGAAGATATTGGTCAAGTTTAACATGCATGACTCCAAGAAGGGCCTCCTACCTTCTAGACATGGAGTACCACTGTCTCGAGATCAATGTCCAAAGATATTTGAAGAGATAGAGAGCATGAGGAGAGTTCCATATGCATCCGTTGTTGGAAGCCTCATGTATGCTATGTTATGTACTAGACCAGATATTTGCTTTGCCGTTGGCATGGTTAGCAGATATCAGTCAAACCCTGGACCTATGCATTGGACAGCTGTTAAGCATATATTCAAGTATCTTCGGAGAACGAAAGATGATATGCTAACCTTTCGAGCAGATGATCTAACGCCATTGGCGTATACAGACTCTGATTTCCAATCTGATAGTGATGCCAGAAAGTCTACCTCAGGGTACGTCTTTACTTTGTCAGGAGGGGCTATATCATGGAGAAGTGTCAAGCAATCCTGTATAGCTGATTCTACCATGGAAGCAGAGTATGTGGCGGCATCGGAAGCTGCGAAGGAAGCGGTATGGCTCAGAAAATTCCTGTTGGAATTGGGAGTTATTCCTGCAGTGCATAAACCGATTGTCATGTACTGCGATAACACTGGTGCTGTAGCACAGTGCAAAGAGCCCAGGAATCACAAGAAAGGCAAGCACATTCAGAGAAAGTACCACTTGATCCGGGAATTCATTCAGGATGGAGAGATAGTGGTGGAGCATATTGCTTCAGCAAATAACTTAGCTGACCCATTCACTAAGACTCTTACTGAGAAAGTCTTCACTTCTCATGTTGAGTCTATGGGTGTTAGGTTAGGAAGCAGTGATCTTTAGTGCAAGTGGGAGTTTGTTGAGATTGGTGTATGCCCTAAAGCCCACTAGTTGCATTCTCATCTTTTGTTACTGGATATTTACTGGTTATTTAATGGAAAGACTCTTTTATGCTTAAACATGTATATATGTATGGTTGCGTAAGGCCCATTGTTTCTAGTAAATGAATTAGGTGTGTAGTGTCTACGCACAGATATGTCTAATTCATGGACAACTAGAAACATCATATTTATTCATAACTGAAAGATGGAGCTTGGCACTTCATCTTGGTAGAAGTTATAATGAGATACTCTCCTATATAGGGTGACATACCTAAGTCACGGGAGGGCTTTCCCGGATCTATCTCATTAGTGCATGTGTCATGCATTGAACAGGACCATTGTAGGTGTGATCTCTAAAATAGTACTATCACAGAAAAGAGATCAAGTCACCTCATGCTACTAAGTAACCGGTGCTCTTAATCTTGAGCATTTGTGGATGAACTGACGAAGTCAAGTTCTTGTGCTTTGATTCACTATGGGTGAGATTCTTTTCATGGGTCAACAGCTCTGTGTTTTGGGTACTCGGACTTGATCAGTTGGGACGTGCAGATGCAATATAGAATCTATGCCATCTGATGATGGAATAATCGTCCCCTTAGAATTATCCGATTAATCATCAAAATCTAAGATCTTAGTATATGGATGTTCCATATGAATATTGAACTTGTGGGTCGCTCCCTGGATCAAGAGAATGATATTCGAATGATGATTATGTTAAGGATATGAAGTTCTAAGGTTTAGATGTAATCGGGAAGGTTGATAGTACATGTGATAACCTGACTCGATTATGGATGTTACATAGAGGGGCATTCAGGTCATTACACTTAGTAGGTCGAAGACAACCGTCATTTTATGACGAGCTTATTATATTATATATTTGTCCTTGGAGTTCAACCATAACTCTCTAGTGGAATGAGTTAAGGTTAAAATGGTCTTAATGTTGCTATGGGTTTAGCATGGACATTTTGGTCATTTTGGGAGCCAATGGCTAATATGTCTTTTGGTCCCTTCTCTAGTCACTTACCAAGATTGGCATGGTTTCCTAAGATGTTTAGATAACATAAGGATGAATTATTTTAGTGGAAAAATAATTTTGAGTTTAAATTCAAATAGGCCTTTGATGGCATACATGAATTTAACTCTAGATAAATTGTATGTGGGCCATGGTGTGCATTGATATGTGGGACGTCCATAATAGGATTTCCATGGGTAAGGTTTCCAACTTTGAGCAGGACTCTCTACTTGGAAAGTTGGACTCCTCTTTGGATTAGTATTCCTATGAGTTAGTTTCCTTTTTGGATTAAGAACTTAAAATTAGTAAGTGTTCTAAAACTAGGATTACTAATTGTATGGAAAGTTCCTTTTAGTTTCCTTTTCTAATTGGAGTGTTTCTTAAAGGAAATAAGTCTTTCTTTTTTGGACATCAATTAGAATAAAGAGAGATAACTTTATGGGAAAGGTTTCCACAAAAGTTTCTATAAAAGAAACACATTCCCCTTGGACGTCCAACACTTTGTAGCACATCAAGAGAGTCACACGCCCAGCCCTTTGGAGGTTCTCTTCTTGAGAGAAGAAAGCTTAAGGTCTGAGATTTTCCCTTGGAGAAATAGTTCTTGTTTCCTAGATTAAGATCCCACCATCTTAGCCAATCAGATTTGGAAGTGAGATAGAGGAGAAGATCAAAGGCAATACTAGTGCAGGAAAATTCCAGCAACTTGTTTGCAAATTGCAAATCTGAGTTCCGGCCTTTGGATCTATTTTTTCAGAGATTTGAAGTCTACAAATCTTCGAGGTAATACTCTTCTATCATCTCTATTAATTAGACACATGTTGGTCATGATTTAATGGAGTTCCTATGCGATTCTTTATGGCTGATTTCCGCTGCATAGTGCAGAAATCAGATTTTTCAAAATCTGTCATGCTTTGCATCAGCCATAGTAGTCTCTTTATGAGAAGTTTCATATCTGAATCGCAATTTCTTTCAATCCTCGTTGACAGCCCAAGTATAATTGCTACTAAATAAAGTAATCTATTGACACACTCATGGAACTGATCGATTGTGCCCATCTGGCTGGGGCCACGGGGAGGAATTTGGACGGCCAGGATCAATTGTAAACGCGCCTTGGCGTAGCACATGGCATCTTCTTAATAAAGAGTGAAGTACATGAAGATGACAAATGATATCAGTGGCCAGGCTATGAGTCCGTGATGGCTACTACTAGGCTAGTATAGACTCTCTTTTGGACTGTCTTGTCACTTGTGGACTGTTTTGGTACTTAAAAAAATGTTCTGCATGATTATATACGTGGAGTGCTGTGCCCATCAAGTGCTTTTGTCATTTTTACTTGGATGCTACTAAAGGCCATACACCCACTCTATTCATAGAGTGGGTGCATAAATTAACACCCTAAAAAAGGTGGAATCTTGTCTCTGGAGGCTTCTGCGTTGTCTGGTGAGTGATTGCCCTTTTCAATGTGAAAGCAGCACTGTGTTTTCATCATTTTATTCCATTGGTCACCTACTTTTACTTGGAATCATGAGGCAACCCATTGAAATGGGGCGTCTAATCTCACATAGCCACCCAATGATTGTTCCCTGGACAAATAAGGTTATCCCACATGTACTGTTCCACCCACTCAATCTAGGAAAAAGAAAATTGTTGAACTAATTTTCACCACCTTCATGTTATATTTTGTTAGTTTACTTTTTTGAGCAAGAGTTTAAGTTTTATTTTTAGAAAAGAATCTAATAATATGAAATAACTCACTCCAAATGGAAAGGCACGTTTGGCAATGGTCATTGCTAAGGATATTCTCTCACAATTCTTCTTGCTCCCGTGGAATATCCACGTTTGGTAACCAAAGGAAAACCACAGTGAGTAGTCCAAGAGTCTTTGCTTTTGATTTTTTTGCTGACCAGACCTCCACCGCCCAACTTTATAAATCCATGCACGCAACGAAACACAGAGCTACAATGTTCTGGACGATAGATATAGGGTCACCGACTTTTTTTGATATTTTGATATTTTCCGGGTCCCTTAATCAAGATACAAATTGATAAGCTTGTTTAATACTCTCAAATGATTGGGTGATCAATTATCAGTATTTGATTCCTCATAGATTCTAAGATATTTGTAAAAAGGTTCAGGCCATTGGATCACTATTTTTGGACAATATTTATGGGCCCCTTTTGTAAAATATGAACTGTTAATTCTCTTCGAAAGGCCAAAAATGGCTATGAGGTCAAATTTGGAAGCGTCATTCATCATGGGTCATGAGAAAATAATAAGAAATCCATATCGTTGATCTACCACAATGTAAAAAATGGGATTTTCTTGCAGCCCTTTTTTTTTTTTTTTAATTTTTTGATACTCGTGGCCCTAAAATCAGGATCCAAACTGTGCATCATCTTTAGAAGGCCAAACATAGTTAGGAGCTCAAATTTCAATCATAGATCTCTCATGAATTTTGAGATATTTGTGAAAAGTCCATACCCAAAACTAAATTCTTTTTTTTAAGTGGGTCCCATTTGCATGATCTGAACCATTCAAATTCTCTAAAGCTAGAGCCAAAAGTGGTGACAAAGTGAAAGCTTAGGTCTTAATTTTTAATGGATTATGAGAAATATGTAAGAAAAAAACTTATAATTGCTGGATAACACATATTATAGATGGTTGGAATCCTCTTTGTTTATATATACCAAACTTGGAACTCTCCTCAGAATTCCTCTTTGATGATAGCTTGGTTCCAGGTGACCGATGGAACCCTCTTTAATGATTGTTTTGGTGTTGGGTGATGCAATGTCCAAAACTATGTTTGGATAAGGCAATAAAAGTTGATGATAAAGAATTAGTAAACAGTTCGTGACAAAAAAAATTAAAAATAAATTAACAGTTCATAATCAATTTTTGATCGAGTGGCTAACTAATAAAACTGATGTTAAAACACCCTAAACAATATGAAATGACATCACTCCCAAATGTACAAAAAATAGGCATAATAATAGTTTGATGATCAAGGAAAAAACATCTTAGGCTAGGTCTATGCCTAATGTGTCCATCAAATTATTCATAGATGAAGTAATTAAGGAGAGGGTCATATCAGTTGATACAATTGGCTGCAATTGGTGGGGCTGTGTTGAGAACTATGGGTAATATGTAGACGCGTAGCCCTAGCTTGACCCATTTATTAATCAAGTTTGATATCTCAACCCGCACCCAACCTACAATTTTTAAGGATGACTGAACCAAAAATTAAATTAAAGGTGATATTTGGGTTATGCTGATTGGTCATATATAGTGCAAAAAAATTGGGTATCTCATTTAAATCGCGCTAATTGATTTGTTGTTTTAGAGTCCTATAGAATAGTAAATCCGTAAGGTCAATGTCTCAGCCATTAGCTTCAAGTATATTGTTAATTTTTTCTACTTCCATATTGTTAGGTTTTTAGTGTTGGCTAATTCATTGGTTAATGGACAAAACCGCTTAAACTTGTAATTCTTTTTAGAATGGACTGCCCAAGATTTGAGTGATAAAGACTTCTGGAACATCCTTGACAGAGGTCGCTCGAGCGAACCCAAGACAGAGGCTTCATCGCTCGAGTTTCACTTATTCTTCGCTCGACCCAGTTGAGATAGAGACGAGGTCGCTCGAGCGAACCTGGGTGAAGTTGCAGTTCTCATCCAAAAACTCTTTCCTATTTTCTCTCAAGAGGCCTATTCTATTCCAATCACACCATAACTCTTGAGGCTCGTTTCTAGGCTTATTTATAGCCTTTATCTCTCTATTCCAAAGCACTTCTCATCAAGATTAAATCATAAAGAAGATTTTGAGAGATCCATCTCTCCCCCAAGGCTTCTAGTTGCTGTGCTGAGGATCAAGCTTTGGTTCTGGTTCCATTATACTCTTCTGAAGTAGAGAATCCTTGAAGACGACTTCGAGGTGTTCGTTCAAGCACGATTGAAGGTGAACGGCGAGCTGTCGAAAAGATTCAAGTAGTCCTTAGGTTGAGTTAACAACTGGGAATGGTTGTAAGTGTCTCTTGTAACTTTCGTTTTACAATAGTGCTTGGTTATCTGTTGGCCTAGACAGTAAGGCCCGTGGTTTTTTTCCGAGTAGGGTTTTCCACGTATAATTCGTGTTGCCTTCTTATTGTGTGGTTTGATTGCTATTAATCGGATTTAGGAATAATTATTAGTTTAATCACTTGTGGATTGATATTTAATAGAGATCTAATTAACGGGACCTCAGCCTGTGTTAAGGCCGGTTTTTCAATTGGTATCAGAGCAGGTTGCACTAATCTGTTGTGTGATCTATTTACTGATCTCTAATGGATATCAATAGAAAAGGAACGTCTACAAACAAGCCCCCTCTCTTAGATAGAACCAATTATGCTTACTGGAAAGTAATGATGATTGCTTTTCTCAGGACTATAGATGATCAAGTTTGGGATATAGTTGTGGAGGGTTACACTGATCCCACTACTGTTGTAGAAGGGCAGACTAGACCCAAACCCAAAGCCCAATGGTCTGCTGATGAAAAGACTAAGTCAAATTGCAACAATAATGCTGTTAATGCAATTTACAATGGAATTACTGCAACTGAATTTCATAGAGTTTCTGCGTGGTCTAATACAAAGGTGGCCTGTGATCTATTGCAAACTATTTATGAGGGAACAAACACTGTCAAGCAAACCAAACTCCAAAACTTGACAACCGCCTTTGAGATGATTCGCATGAAAGATTCTGAAACTTTTGATGAATTCAACACAAAACTCACCAAGATTGTGAATTCATGTTTTACCCTGGGAGAACCCATTCCTCCATCTAAAACTGTCAAGAAAATTTTTTAGGTCTCTCCCAGAATGATTTCGTCCAAAAGTAGTTGCCATTGAGGAGCATCAGGATCTCAATTCAATAAGTATTGAAGAACTTGTAAGAAATTTGCAAACCTTCGAAGCAAATCATTGTCAACTGAAAAAGGGAAAGGACATTGCACTTGTGTCTTCAAATTCAGTAAATGATACTGAAATTTGTGATTATGACAGTGATTTTGATGATGCAAAAATTGAGGCTTACTATGCTAGAAGATTTAAAAAGATGTGGAAAAACAAAAAGCCTTTTACCAAAAATGATTCTTCGAATCCCAAGGCACCTTCAAAAGGAAAATTTGTACCTAGAACAGAACAAAATCAATCTAAGGGTACACCGAAGCCTATCAAATGTTTTGAATGCCAAGGATATGGTCACACCGAATGTTGCTTGGAATGAGGAATCTGATGAAGTTTCTGAACCCGATTCACCCTCAAGTTAGTCCGAAAAATATGTTGCTTTCGTTCCTTTTTCTAACTCTTCTGTGCAGGAATCTAAGTCAGAGGCTGATTTAGATATTAATGAAATTTCTGATGGAGAACAAGAAGGTGATGAAGACTACCAAAAGCTATTCCAAGAATCTTTCAGAATGCTAAAACTTAGCGAGAAAAGATCCTTGAAATTAAAGGCAACAGAAGAAAAGAATACTTCATTACAAGCGACATTGATCGAATCTCAGTCTAAGGTAAAACAGTTAGAAGATCAACGCACTATCTTGTCTAACAAGTTGATTCTTGCAGGTCAAGAGAATGATCGTATGCAACAAAATTTTCAAAAAGCTGATTCTGAATTAATAAACATGCGCAACGAGCTGAACTCTTGCAAATCTGAAAAAGAGAACCTAGCTGGAAAATTGAAGATGACACTTCCTGAGTTGGGCTCCGCAAAAGCTTCAATAAATCGGATGAATACAGGATCATTGAAATTGAACGAAATTTTTGGATACCAACAATCTGCTTCTTCGAAAACAGGTCTTGGTTATGTTCATGGGGCTTCCTCATCAAAGGACAAAGGTAAGTCAACTTTTGTTCTAGGACCTACTATGACTGCTGTGCCTTCGAACTATTCAAATGCTGCACATTCGCACAATTATTATCAAAGATATGTGTCTAAGACACAATTTGTTCCCATATGTCACTTCTGTGGGATTAAAGGACACATACGACCACACTGTAATAAATTTAGAAACTTTCAACGAAATTAGCGGAGGAAGCAATACGTCTCTCCTCAACAGGTCAGGACTAAAACCATCTGGGATCGTAAATCTGACCTACACTGTAATGTGGTCCTTACCGCACTTAATGCAACAGCATCGGATGTGTGGAAGTGTTCGTTTCGGATGTGTGGAACAACCACTATCCAAGTTGTTCTAGTCATATAACAGGGAACAAAGCATTGTTTACCTCCCTTGAAGATCATGACGGTGGAAGTGTTCGTTTTCGGAGATGGAGGTAAGGCAAAGGTCATTGGTAAAGGCACAGTCTCCATTCCAGGTATGTCTCAATTGAAAAATGTTTACTTGGTTGATAAGCTTAAGACAAATCTTCTTAGTATAAGCCAATTGTGTGATAACAAACATGAAGTACGCTTTTCTGCTAATAAGTGCATCATTGTTGACAAAAAGGGAAAAACTGTGCTACATGGTAAAAGAAATCCTGACAATTGCTATGTGGTGGCTACAGAAAAGGATATGTCTTGTAATTCTGCAATGATAAATGATATTGATTTGTGGCATCAAAGGTTGGGTCATGTTAATTTCAAAGACTTGGAAAGATTATCAAAACTTGAACTAGTTTGTGGCCTGCCTAAACTTCAAAAAGACCCGAATAGTATTTGTGGCCCATGCTAGGTTGGGAAACAAATTAGAGCTCCACATAAAAAGGTTGACTCTCTTACTACTAAGAGACCGTTAGAGCTGTTACATATGGATCTCATGGGACCCACTAAGTTTGAAAGTATTGGCGGTAAAAAATACATCTTTTTGACTGTTGATGATTTTTCTAGATTAACTTGAGTCCGATTCTTACATGATAAATCTGAAACTTTTACTCTCTTTAATGACTTGTGGTCTTTGCTTATTGCAGAAAAAGGACAAGAATTTGGAGGAGTTTCGAGAATTCGCTCAGATCATGGATCTGAATTTAAAAATTCTGATATCTCTACCTTTTGCACTCATCATGGCATCAAACATGAATTCTCTGCATCAAAAACACCACAACAAAATGGAGTGGTTGAACGAAAAAATCGAGTGGTTCAAGAAATGGCACGGGTTATGTTGCATAGCAAGAATATTCCTCAACGGTTTTGGGTTGAAGCCGTAAACACAGCTGTTTATGTTATTAACCGTGTCTATCTTCGTCCTGGAACAAAAACCACTCCATATGAAATATGGACTGGAGTCAAGCTAAACATCAAATATTTTTGAACTTTTGGCAGCAAGTGTTACATCTTACGGGATAGAGAACACTTAACAAAATTTGACTCTAGAAGTGATGACGAAATTTTACTTGGTTATTCTTTGACAAGTAAAGCTTATCGGGTTTTTCATCTTAAAAAATCTATCGTCATGGAGTCCATAAATGTGGTTGTAGATGATGCAGGAACATCTGATTATTTTTCGGATGATGATGAAGGCATGACTTTCTCTCATTCTTCTGAATAGGTCATGGATATAAAGACGTGGACAGTCCATCCCAACCTGATTCCAAAACTGAATTGAAGGAGGAATCAAATACAAATGCCGAACCTGCAGTCTTTAACATCCGCGTGTCCTCATTTTTCTTTTTCTTCTTCCTCTAAGCCCTAACTGCCATTTTCGCCATTTTCGAGCTCTTGCTCCCTTCTGTGCGCGCTCCTTTTTGTCGATTTCCAAAGGTAAATCTCTTCTTTTCCTCATTTATTATCATCTTTTTGAATCTTTTCATATTTTTTTTTTGTATTTTCAAGAGGGTTCTACGAATTGGGGATTTCTGTTTTGAGGTTCTTGGCTAAAGCTTCTCTCATCTTGTTTCACATGCTTAATCTCCTTTCTTTCTCTCATCTTTTTATCTATTGTGATCTCAATTTGGGGGTGTTGATTGGATTGGAAGTCTAAAATGCAATTTCTTTTTAGCCTCTGTGGATTGTTGGTCGATGTTCTTTTGGAAGAAGGCTTGTTCAGATTTTTTTGATTTATGTCCGACATGTGTATGAGGAAATTACTCAACAGAGTGTGCTTGTCAAAAGCAGCATGGATTTTACTTTGTTAGCTGTGGATGTTTGATTCATGAGATGGATTTGGAAAATGCCTTGGTTTGTATGTTTTTGCTTCAGGTCTCTGCCATTGGTTTGTTTGGTTTATGAACTGTGATTTGTGCAAAAACAATGACTGGGTTTGCTATGAAGTGGATCCTTGTTGGATTGAATTATACTCTTCATGATGGTTTCTTGTTTGTGCTATTTCATAGAGTGCAACTGCAGTGGACTTTCTTCTGTGTGGATTTGAGTTCGAGATTTTTTTTTATTACAGGACTCTTCCTTTTGATTGAAAGTTGTTTCTCTTCCATTTGGATAATTTTCCTTTGAGAAACAAAAATTTGCAGGAAATTAGATACTGTCTAATCTGCGCTTTGAATTGTGCTCTATCATATTGACTCAGATTCTCTGATCAGTTTCTCCATGGGTCCCAAAAAGAGATCTCATGCTGAGTCATCTTCCTCTCAGCCATGGTTTGACAGACTTCGGTTTCCAACACTGAACAAATCCATTCTTTTCGAAGAACAATTCAAGAAAAGAACTGTTGAGATTGAGAGAGAAATTGATGAAGATCTCTTTCAAAAGGCTGTTTGTCGAAGTATTTCGAATAGGAATTGGTACTCTCTTTTGAAGTTTGACATCAAGGGAGTCTACACAAGATTGGGTCCGTGAATTTTATTGTAATCTGGAGCCTGTGTCTTCCACTTCCTTGAAAACATTTGTTCGGGGAAATTGGTTTACTATCAATGCGAAAGAAATAACTGAATTCCTTCATATCCCAATTGTGGAGAGACCGGATTATCCTCTTCCGGAAGGCAGTCAAGTTCAGCTTGACTATGATATGATTGGTACCATCTTATGTGGGGAAGAGACGTTATGGCAAAATGGTTTTCTTCCACATGGTAACTTAACAGAGGAATACAGATTTCTGAACCGTTTTGTCTGCTACAATTTAGAGCCAAGAGGACACACATCTGATGTTAGCCACATGAATGGCTATCTCCTCTACTGCATTGGCATAGGGAAGCAAGTGGATATCCCTCTAGTTATTCTGAACTTTTTCTTCAAAATGCTCTCTGCAAAGCGAAATTCCATACTGCCTTTTGCAGTTTTTATAACCGAGTATCTTTTATGGAAAGAAGTTCCCAAGAAGACCAATGAGCAGTCACTGTGGATCCGGAATCCAATAAATGCTCGTACATTGGCTCAGTCGTCTGCTCACATTCCACCCGTTGTTCAGGGTGCAGAGATACAGGAAGAAGAAGCTGCACCGGGTGCAAATGTACAGGGGGAGCAACAAGGCAATGTAGATCACGTTGCACTTCTTGGGGAACAACTTCAGGCCATGCAAAATCATTTTGATACAAGGTTCAATGCCGTGGATGGCTGTTTCAATTCTATTGATCACGCTCTAGCTGAAATTCTTGCGCGCCTTGGACACAATGACTGAAATTGTGTCTCTTGAAATTTAACACCTTGCTGACTTTGTTTTTACTATGCTTTCATATGTCTATTTGCTCTTCTCTTTGTTGTTTCTGTTTAGACAAACTTTTGGTTATCTTTGTTTTTGTCTTTGTCAGTTACTAACCCTACTTTCTGTTACTCCTTTTTGTGATTACTCTTGTCAATTTATGAACAAAAAGGGGGACGATTTGTGTTTATCATCTTGATATGTTACTTTATCTTTTTGTCTTTACTATGATCAAGTTTATTTTTTTATTTCTATGATGATGCACTTGATCAAGTGAACAGGTTTTTGCAGGGTTCTGAGGTCTAGACATTTTTATAGAAGATTGTTTCCAGATATTTTTTTGTCTTTATGGGTAGATTTTTCTATAATTAGGAGTTTTGTCCATGAATTGCCAAAGGGAGATATTGTTAGGTTTTTAGTGTTTGTTAATTCATTGGTTAATGGACAAAATCGGGCTTCTTAAACTTGTAATTCTTTTTAGAATGGACTGCCCAAGATTTGAGTAATAAAGACTTTTGGAACATCCCTGACAGAGGTCGCTCGAGTGATCGTCCATTCGCTTGAGCGAACTCAAGACAGAGGCTTCATCGCTCGAGCTTCACTTATTCTTCGCTCGACCCAGATGAGACAGAGACGAGGTCGCTCAAGCAAACCTGGGCGAAGTTGCAGTTCCCATCCGAAAACTCTTTCCTATTTTCTCTCAAGAGGCCTATTCTATTCCAATCACACCAGAACTCTTGAGGCTCGTTTCTAGGCTTATTTATAGCCTTTATCTCTGTATTCCAAAGCACTTCTCATCAAGATTAAACCCTGAAGAAGATTTTGAGAGCCCCCAAGGCTTCTAGATGCTGTGCTGAAGATCAAGCTTTGGTTCTGGTTCCATTCTACTCTCCTGAAGTAGAGAATCCTTGAAGACGACTTCGAGGTGTTCGTTCAAGCACGATTGAAAGTGAACGGCGAGCTGTCGAAAAGATTCAAGCAGTCCTTAGGTTGAGTTAACAACTGAAAAGGGTTATAAGTGTCTCTTGTAACTTTCGTTTTACAATAGTGCTTGGTTGTCTGTTGGCCTAGACAGTAAGGTCCGTGGTTTTTTTCCGAGTAGGGTTTTCCACGTATAATTCGTGTGTCATTCTTATTGTGTGGTTTGATTGCTATTAATCGGATTTAGGATTAATTATTAGTTTAATCACTTGTGGATTGATATTTAATAGAGATCTAGTTAACGGGACCTCATCCTGTGTTAAGGCCGGTTTTTCACATATACTTTTAACCAATAGATCTAGGAATTGGTGATGGGACAATCCCATAGAAAGAAAGAAAGAAAGAAGAACAAAAATTTAAAAAGTATTCAGCTATAACAGCAGAGTATGGACCACCAGATCACAGGATCTCTTTGATCTCTTGAATTCTCGATCTGGTTGGCAATGGTAGGTAATACGGGATCTTTATAACCATGTGCAGAAGCTGATGGTACCAACTACAAAAATTCTAATCTAAATTGGGCAATATGCATGCAGATTGCGACTAGAACGTTGAAAATGAAAGGGAAGGCAAGAAAAATAAATGGTAGAAATACTCTCACCATATAATAATATCACCCACTTGCTCTTTTCTTGCGAGTAGAAAATACACCAAAGAATAGTTTAATGATAACTTGCTTTCTTATTTTATATGGGAAGCAAATCTGCCTTTACTTTAAAAGTTGTTGCCCATATGAAATGATATTTTCATACGTGATGTGGTGGACTTGCATTTTCATAAAGATGTTGCCTTGGTCGGTGATTGATACAACTAACCCATGTCAGCCAATAACAAAATATCAAGAGAGAGAGGCCTCGTAAAAGAAAAGGGAAGAGTGGCCATTGAAAAAGAGAAAGAAGATAAATGTACCTACCTCTAAGCAGGAAAAGGACCTTTCATTCTTTTAATAGAACCACCTCTGTGCTTTATCTTTATATGTTAAAAAAGTTTCTGATTAATGAATGAAAATTTCCAAAGTAGTCTCTTTCTTTGAGAAAATTCATGACCTGATCCCTTCCTCAATGGTACAAGGGAGGGAGGGAGGGCAGTTTTTGTCCTTACCACCATTTGACTAAAACCCAATCTGGTAATTAAGGGTTAGGATTGACCTTTTTATTTTTTGGTTCGAACTTACTTTGAAAAAATAAAAAAAGATTACATCATCTTTAATCTAACATATCCAACTTTTTTTTATAGAAAATATCAACTCTAAGTAATAAATAATTTAATATCTATCCCCAGCAGTCGATCAATTGGTTGGGACAAAGGTGCATGCGTGAGAGTGTTTAAAGTCCCCTATCTAACTAAAATGGAAAAAAAAAAAATAATGTCAGATTGAGCTTATACATGTTATTCATAGTTTTAAACCAAATCTAAATTTGACTAAACACCGTAAATGTAGGCCAAAGCCATCAAAATTGTTCAAAATGATCATGTTGGCTGTGTCTTTAATGCGTTGGTCTATTAATTAACCTCGTCAGAATCCTTGGAAGGATTGGAGCTCACCATAAATCCATCAATAGAGTTCATTGAGCACATGACAGTAGAGGCCCACATGTGGAGAAAAAATAATAGTGCACATAAAAGAGAAAAATATAGAAAAGGGTAAAAAGAAAATTAATTTACATGCTTTTAAGTTGGGATGAAAGCCTGCTGACAGTCAAGGGACCTCATCAGAATTATTCTTATAGTTAAGTGACACTAATAATAGGAGAAATATACAAGAATAATTTAAAAGGGAAAAAAACACATCAAAAGAACGAATTATAAGATCCAATATTGTCTGGGGGCCTTCGAGTCCTTGGTTCAGTAGTCTCATGTGTTGATACAATGACTCCACTTAGGATGAAAAACTGAAAAAGAAAAAACAATATATGGAAAGTGGAAGGCCCCCAATATAATACAATCCGTTAAGTAAGCCAGTCCGACCAAACCATCTGTGGGGCCCACTTCAGCTACATATATACAAGTTAAATGGTTGGATGAAGGAGACTAATTGTATCGAGTGGTTATGATTGAGTAACTGCCTTCATGTTAGGTTTTTGAGTATTGGCTAATTTATGGGTTGGACAAAGCTCTAGGTCCATTGATTTGTAATTCTTATTTCTTAGAGTTGAATTGTGATTGTTCTTCACTGAAGATAGAAGACTGGAATGATTAAAAGAAGTCAAGCAGAACTAGAAGTGAGAAATTAGACGGAATTAGAAATATACTGAATGGAGAAAAAGAAGTATGATAGTTTTAGAAGAAGAAAGCTGAGAAGAAATAAAAGTGCTAAATTTTCGGATCAACCAGAATAAGGGCTCGCTTGAGCGGATGTAGTCAATATGCTGTCAAACGCCAGACAGAATGTTGGCCCACTCAAGCGCGCCATAACCTGCTCAAACGGATGAGGTGACAGTGCCCTGCGAAAATTAAAACTATTATTTCTAATTGTGCCAAAACGACTTGTTTTAGTCCTAATCAAGTTAGGCAACCTTAAGCCCGCCTTAAAGCCTATTTAAAGGACTCATGAGCTACCCTAAAGAGACAACACATCTCTCATTATTCTGATTTGGAAGACCTAATTGAGAGAATTCTTCTCTGGATTTTTTTTTTTTATTGAATACTTGTGCTGAAGAGAGCATCTAGAGAGCAACTTCTTCTACTTTCCTAGTAGAAGATCATCTTCTTTAATAGAAGATTTGAGGAGTCAAGCACATATTTGAATATGTTGTAATTAATGGTGTGAAATCATTGAGACGTGAAGCTATATAATAGGTAACTGCAGTCCTTGGATAGGCGATATCTAGAGAGGGATATTTGAATGTCTTGTAATTATAAAATTCATAGTGCTTGATTATTGAGATCGTTATAATGTATGATTTTGCCCTTTGTTGTTTGTTTCAGCTGCATATTCTATCGAGTTAACTTTCACTTTATTTGATGATCAATCTATAAAAGGGCCTAAAAAAATAAGAAAAAATAAACAAAAAAAAAAATCCTGCTAAAACTATTTGGTTCAGCCGGCCATGATTTTTCAGGCTCGAGATTCAATATAGGTTGGACTGCTATTATGGCCTTTTCTTACATAAGTTGAAAAACCCAACCAAACTGGTCAAATTATCAAGCCAAGCATTATTTATCCTCCAAGTGAAAAGATGGCTTCCTCTAGCAGACTAATAGATGGCGAGAAAGGGAAGCATCACCAGATCCCATTTCCGAAAAGTTAATGGATTATGATGTGGAGGAGGAAGACCCTCAAACTCTTTTCCTACATAGGGTTTATTTTAATATCTGATAGATTTCTATCCAAAACCATGGGCTCCCAATACATCGCAGTCATTTTCTTATGTAGAACCTGCTCAAATTGTTCTATTTTTTATTTTTCATTCAATAGATAACTTGGGCAGAGCTTTCCCAGAAAAAAAACATAAAAAGATTATCAATATGGTACAACGTATAGTGATGTTGATTTCAGATATTCTCTTTTTGAAAAAATAATTTGGGAAGTGCATTATCTAAGTGGATATGGCATAGAAAGGGCTAATAAAACTAAACAAAGGTCATTTGGATTAGATTATATATGGAATTTTCTCAAAGCCCATCAAGGTTAAGATAAATGTAAAAACAACCTGACATTTGTTATTAAACCCCCCTTCACTTTAACATCAATTTTAAAAAGTGTATATTATAGTGAGTCAAGTCAGTCCCGCATCGAATAGGAGGGGCAAGGAGGTAGTCTGGACGGAGGGTACAAGGGGTGGAGAAATTGATCTAGAAATCATACTTACCTGGACGGAGTCTACGGAGTCTATGGGTGATCAAAAAGGCTCATGGCTTAGGTCAGTGGCCTCCATTGCACTTAGGAGGGGCACTGGCTTACCATCTCCTCAAGTGGGAGAGTGGACTACCATCTCCTCAAGTGGGAGAGTGGACGTCATAATTTGTGATAGAGGGGGCCTGGGTTCGCGCGGCCCCTACCAAGATTAATATTCAAGTTTTGTGATAGAGGGGACTGCATTGGCGCGGCCTCTACCAAGATTAATATTAAAGTTTTGTGACAGAGGGGGCCTGTGTTCGCGCGGCCCCTACCAAGATTAATATTCAAGTTCATAAAGATTGCATTTAAGCTATTCAAGTCTCCAAGGATTACATTTAAGATGTTCCTTCATGGGTCATAACTTTCTAAGACTAGTAACAAGCCTATTCTGATAATATCAAACTTAAAAAGCCCACACAAGCGGAAAAGAGGCATGCACAAGCAGAAAGAGGGCCCACACAAGCGGAAAAGAGGCATGCACAAGCAGAAAGATGTGACGTGCTCGAGGTTCGAACCCCTAATAGTAAGGTAAGAACTGACGCTCCTTACCACTGGGATAAGGAGCTGTTCTTGACTAGTCTTAATTTGCTTAGTTGGGCTGGGTTTGGTTCATGTAGGGGTTCAAATAGCAAGAACATATTAGGTTGATTCAGGAAAGGCTTAGATGGTGAAATGGAAATCATATAGTAGATGCTAGCATGATTGGGACAAGGTTTCGATGATGATGATGGTGGTGTACTGTAGGTTGGGGGTTCAAAAGGCAAGAATGTACTCAACCAAAATCTAACCCATTCGTTAATCGGGTAAGAAATGTCAGCCGCATTGTGAATTATTAGGTCAGGTTTGGTTAAATTGGTTGGTTGGGTCAGGAATTGCTACCTGCATCTATAATTGGCTATTAACCATAACCTAGCCCCACCCTACCCTTTTGACCGTGGCCCCTCAAAATCAATATGGATTATGTGTATCTAAGTCCACTTTAAGAAGCTTTTAAACTAGGGTGGGTTAAATCAATTCCAGATCATCAAAGGACAGGCATAAGGACCATATGTCACAATAGAGATTTGATTTGATTATATGGAGATGATCGATCATTTGGAGACTATGACTACATAATTTGCTCATGTAGAAATCATAACCTTGAAGTTGTATTGATAATGTGTTTTTATGGTGAGCGAGGGATGCACATGAAAGAAAATATTTCAAGAAATGACTTATCTTCACATATAATGGTCGTGGGTTTGATTTGTCATAAGGGATTTGAATTAGTATGGATTGGATAAAAGAAATTATAAAATAAAGTATTCAACTCTAGGGATGAATAAAAAAAGGAAATCTTTATTGTCCACAATAACAAAGTCAATTAACTGCAAGATTTGAAATAAAACTTCAAACGAAAACAATGTCCTAAATCAAAGGGTTGAGAAAATGTGATGGGCTTGGTATTATGCACTCCTGTATATTCATTGAGATCTTAAATTTGAAAACCCACAATTCTAAACTTGATATCCATTCAACTATTATTCACCGTTGGATTGAAGATCCGTTGTTTTTTTTTTTTTTTTTTAAAAAAGCGCCATTCCGTTACACACTCGAGACCTAAATGAAAGGGTTGAAATGATTTGATTGGGTTATTTTGCAAACCAATACCCCTATCAGCTGAGGCGGACCCAAGTGCATTCACATAGGGGCGGTCGCACCCGTTGGACATCGGTCCACTTCTAAATCCATAATTAAAATACTGGCCTTGTTTTGAAAATTCGCATAAAAATCTTGTATCCAACCCTAAAACCCATATGAAAATCTTAGATTTGTTTCCAAAATCCAATTGTATGTTTGGGTCCGCACCACTTCAATGAGAATCCTAGGTCCACCACTGCCTATCAAACCCCAGTTGAGCCCCACAGGCCACACCCAGTGGGCAAATCTTACCTGAATAAAGCTTGCTCTCTCCCTACTCCTATGTCCCTAAATGAGCCTAATAGGCCACACTGCATCATAGATTTAGCCCAACTCAAGCTTACAAAAGAATTAAGAGAGAACAAAATGCGCTCAAAGCTCAAGCAAGCTGATCTGAGTCAAGAAAATGTTTGAAAGCTACCATAGCTCATTGGCAACACCATCCACCATCCACCCAACGCAAGCTGTGCTATTCATGTGGAGTTTTGTTCAGGAAAAAGTATGTCTTCATCATAGAAAAAAAGTTACAACATCTTCATACAGGGACATCGAATTCAATCCCAATTCCACCGCAACATGACATTAATAAGAATCTTCTTGACAAATCAAGTTGGATACAAGATTAATCAGCAACAAAGAGCAAAACAGAAAGGTAGCAAGAATATGAAAGAAATGGATACGAACCACCCTATCACATGATAGATGGCATTGTAAGAGATGATTGATATCAAAAGAAGAAAAAATAATGGGAGAAAGAACGAAATTCGGAAAACTGTCATTTATGACTTCACTGTTTACTGTTAATAAACAGAAATGAAAAACCAACCAGACCAACCTCAATGAAGGATATAGAAACAACAGCAGAGCAAGTTCAAACTGATGTAACACAAAATCCATTAATCCAAAAGAACCATGAGAGCAACAACAGTTTTTACACTAGTACACTCCCAAATAGTAGCAACAAAGAATGTACTAAACTATTAGTGCTAGAAAGTTAGAAGGAACCTCCCAAATAATAACTTGACTAACTAATCCATGGATAGATCATGCAGTTACAAAGGCTCTGAAATTGCAACCTACCAAATTGGAACTGATCCATACATGGCTAAACCATTTAGTTATTAAGGTTGCCCCCTTAACCAACCTCTTTACCTTGAAAAAGAGCAAGAGAATAATAATAAACAACCTAGAAAAACGGAAGTTCATTTATAACCACAAACCTATAATATCAAATAAATCATTCTCTTCTTTGGTAAATCCACCAAGATTCAACTACCTTGACCAGTTCCAAACACCTTGAATCATTCTCAGATGATGGTTCATCTATGAACGATTCCTCATCCACTGCGCCTCCTAATGGATTTCAAAGATCCAAGTCCTTCCTTTCTATTGGGCCAGCCACCAACCTAGGTAAGTCTACGAGTACTTCAGTTTGATTATTCCCTTTTCTCTTCACTAGTACTGAACTCTAGATTACCAAAATAGTCTTATGACTCGACCAATCAAATAAATTCTTGATATAACTGCAAAGGAGCAAGTGATCCTCTATCATTACTCGGTTGCACCCTAAATGTGATGGTGTAGTTCTCCAACGCTATTCCAATACAAATGAACAATATGGTAGTTACAATACAAATTAAATATGAATAATCCACTGTGGAAAAAAGTTTCTAATGGGACCTTTCTCATATCTACAGAATCTATCCACAAAAAATGTGCATGTTACTATGCAACAAGTCAATTACAGATACACCACAAGATGGAGAACATGAAACAAATCACTTTATGCTTTCAAAACTCCACGTACTTGTCAGTTGACCATACACCAAGGCCTGCTTCATTGAAAGAAAATAGACTAACAAGGACACTGGAATATTTTTTAATCTATTCTTTGATTACAAAATATAACAACCCTTTTTCTTATTCTTCTTTTGCTTTGGTGGCATGAGCACCACTTTAATAGCTGCATCGAAGACTGCTTTCACATTCTGTAACACAATTTCAACCAATATTTCAGGTCCTCATCAATGAAGTTATGGAGCTCCAAAAGGAGTGCTTCTATGGGAAAACAACTTACTTGCTGCGACTTTGAGCTACATTCAATGTATGCAGGAGCCTCTATCTGCCTCTTCAGCTCTTCTCCCTTTGCAATAAACAAAAGTCTAGTTAAAAGATGAAGCAAACACATGGAAATAAAGGCAAACTAGATAATGTTGGATCCAAATTTTTTCTGGCTAAGAAAATAAGGGTCAAAATGTGGATGTCAATATATTGGATATGAGTGGAACCAAGTTGACCATGTCCAACCCATTTATAGCCATAAGAAGTGGCTGTTGCGCCAACGAAATAAGCCATACCTGAGCAGCAGTGATGGGCACTGCACCAGGGTGATCTATAAAGAACTGTTGATCATCCCGTAGATCTGTGTACGATGAAGGGATAATTCATTAGTGACAGAAGGTGAAAGAATAGTTAAAAGGGGTTCAAAAATATGATTGAACAAGATGGTTAGATGTGAATACTGAAACCTCATGTCGCAATTCAGGTCTTAAAGAGTTCTTCCAAAACAAATACACAGACAAAAGAAACCTCGAAATATTAGGATACAGATGACGCAAATCAACGCCAAGTGTTCTTAAGAGGAAAATTTCGTTATGAGTGGCTCAGAAGTAGGGTTTCAAATGGAAATCCAATTCTTCGATTATTCGGAGGTTCTAACCCGTAAAAAACCGGGTTTGGAAGCTATATTTTAGGTTCCAATTCATAAACGGGTTCGGTCCGGGACCCAATTTAGATTCCGATTGATAAATGGGTTCGATTCTGAGTCCATATAGGTTCCGAATCATGGACTTGGAACCTGGCATACAAGTCTTTAATGTTGCAAATTGTAGCTCAAAATCAACTTTTATTTGCTATTTTTATGTTTAATCCTAGAGGTAGTAGACTCGATGCATTGTTATAAGTTGAATGATATCCTTATTTTAAACATAAGGACAAAAAAAAAAAAAAAGGGTCTTAAAACTAGATCATGATCCTCTAGTTGGACGTAGTTCCGGAATCGGATCCGAGTCCTCCTATTGGAACCAACAAACTTGGTTCCGAGTCGGAATCGAAACCGTTATTTAAAAACGGGTTTGGGTATGGGTATGGGTATGGGTCTGGTATGTTTCCGACCCAGAACCGTCCCAATCGCATCACTATTCAGAAGTTCGAAACTTCTGAATCCTTCAGTTTGGCCACTTAGCATGTCCATTATAAAGTTAAGAGTGAGATTGAAAGCTCTTTATATGCATTTAAAGCGGACTAGATATCAGGCTAAAGGGCCCTTATTCCCCTCACTCTACCCTTTTAGAGGAGTAATTGGGGGGAAAATGTAAAAAAAAAGGTAAGGGAACAATCATTCCCACCTTTGTCGATTCTGGCCGGGACTGCCCAATTCTGGATGGAGGAATTGGAATAGACCAAAATGGGCAGAAATGAATAGAATGGCATAGAATAGGGTCGAAAAACTTTCAGGTGTGTATTCCATCATACTCTAGGCCAATTCCAAAACATTCCAGCCAGAACGGAAGGGTATTTAGTATTTACAATTATGAGCTGAACACCAAAAGGAAAAGAAAAGGGCTCAATGGCTATTTGTGAACCATTAATCAGGCCCTAGTGTTTCGAATTTCAAAATGGATGAACTTGTTTACATTGTCATCTTAGTTGTGGTACCCATCTCGAGAAAGTAAACATAAACTAGTCAAAGAGTAAAGAATAATGATTGCATGACATGAATCAAATAAGATAGGAAAAGGTCTAACCAAGTTTTGTCCCAACGAGAATGATAGGAACACCAGGCGCGTAATGCTTCAGTTCAGGAATCCACTGGGAAATCGACAGGAAAAAAAAAGGACATCAAGTCAGGAACAAATAAAGGTAAACAGGCAACAGGACCCTGCTCCAGTAGGATCCACACTGGATAATGACCTTTAGGCAAGAAATATGTTTTTTTTTTACGCATATACCGTTTTTTCCAATTATGAATTGGCTTGCAGCCAAACTGTACCAAATATCATTTTATGAAAGATATTCGACTCTCACCTTCTTAGCAACATTTTCGTAACTGGCCTTACTGATGAGAGAGAAAGCCAGCAAAAAACATCTGCCCCACGATAGCTCAAAGGCCTTAATCTATTGTAATCTTCCTGACCTGCTCTTCCATCATAAAAGTAAATAAAACCCATCAACTTGCACCATGCAGATTAACAAGAAATGGAAACACATGCTCTAACTTTTCACTGTTTTATTTTTTTTCTTAAAGATTTGAGTAAAATGACTTTACCTGCTGTATCCCACAAACCTAAGTTCACAGTGTTCCCATCAACCACCACATTTGCACTGAAATTGTCGAAAACAGTTGGGACGTAATCCTGTTTTCCATCATGATAGATCAAATAAAATTATAAGATGCACCATCCACAGTATCCATTTTTTTTTTCAAAAAAGAAAACACTTGGAAAACATAATTTTGTTAAGGGCTTATCTGCAACACCAAGGATTCCTCCTCAGCGTAGATTCACAACCGTAGCCGCTGTGCTTTTCCATGCAGAAAGAGGAAAAAATTAACTATTTTTCCTCTCCAGGCCCACGTTAGGATTTTCATTTCAACCCATTTCCCAAATCTGCTAAAACCCTTAAAATTTGAATTTTTGGTAGCTGATCATTTCTGCAATCTAACAAAGGAAGTTACCCATGCCCATTTTAATAAATCCTACCAAATACCAAAAACCGTCATTTTCCCTCCCCAAATTGAATGAGATCCTTCTAAATAGAATTCTTTTTCCAGAAACACTTCCAGATAATCTAATCAAGCCCCTTAAATGGGACATTCCCTCCATCACACCCTTTCTAAATCAACTTAAGAAAGAATTATCTCTGCAGCCTGGTTCTGCAATCTCAAATAATCAATTAAAGATGAACACTCAAGATGATATTCATAATAAATTCGCCAGAGACCATGCAAAAATAAATATAATGAAAAGGGAAAGGATTTGTCTCCCATACACATTTCCCAAAACTACAGCAAGCCCAAACTATGGTTTTCCTTTCTTCTTCCTTACCTTCTATTGCACAATAATCCCAAAATAAAAAATCAATAACCCAAAACGCCAACAAAACGAATTTTTATTTCAACACTATAATCAAAACCAAGCAAGAAAGCTACAAACATAAAAAAGAACAAGACCCCAAATCCCAAATTGGGGGGAAAAGACACCACTCCTTTGGAATCAAAAAGAAATTAGGGAAAGAAGAAAACCAAGAAATTGAAACATACCGTAGGGAAAGAGTTGCTGGTGTATGAAATCAGCATGCAGGTTTTACCGACGGCACCGTCTCCGACCGTCACACACTTTACAAACCTAGACGCGCTCATTTCCAGCACAGATCTTCTTCTTTACAAATAGAAAAAAAAAAGACCCTTCCTTTCTCCTCCTGCTTCAACCACACATCTGCCCAACAAGAACACCTCAAACAAGACTCCCCATTCAAAAGGTACCCCACAATTCCAAAACCCCGGACGGTTTGAATCCAACAAATTCCAACCCAAGAGAGAGATTGTTGCGGTTCTTATGGGAAATGGACAACATTGTCGACAATTCCCTTGACCCGTTCAAATAAGTTCAGTTGCCTTCTGCATCGGGAGAAGCTGTTGAGTATGAACTTACTCCTGCTTACTAGCAGAGACGTCAAATGTGCAGGCACCAGGGCGGACGGAACGGGCACGGCCGGCTTGTTTCGGCATGGCCCGCTGCAGGCCAATCCTTCCATAGGCCCCGTTTGGCATTTTACTATTAAAGTCCAATGGAGTTAAGTGAAATAAAAAGTATATATAAAATATGTAGTGGGTTATGATTGTATTTTATTTTTAGTTGTTTGTAATGGAATATTATTGGCTTTTAATATGAGAAATGGAGTTTTTTTGTCTTTTAGTTAATAAATGTGGTTACTTTTTTATTTTTTGTTGGAAAAGTTAGAGGGAGTTTTGAGAAAAAGTGTTTTTGATCTGATATTTATGATGACTTAACTTTACTTGACTTTACTAGTCAAGTTACTAGTTTTTTTTTATATTATATATATATACCCCTCCAACCCTCAACACCCTCCAACCCCCAACAGCTATAAAATGATCATATAAAGGGTATTTTGAGTCCTTTTTTGATTTACGAAGTATATAAATACTTTAACCCTCCCATTCTCATTTCTCACCAATTTAAACAATTCTCCCACTCTCTGTACACTCTCTAGCTCTCTCTCAAAGCATTCAAGTTTCAACTCTTTCACACACTTTAAGAAGTTTTCGGAGGGCCAAAGATCAAGTCATCAAGAGACAAGATTAAAGGGGACTTAAAAAACTTAGAGGTATTTATATCATTTAAATTTGAGATTCCATATATAAAAGTTTATAATATATTATATTAACTCTCATTTTCTCCCCTTTCTTATATTAATTATCATAAAAGAAGGCTATTGCTGTTATTTTTTTAAATTTATTTTTTGAAATATGGCTGGACGATCTTCTAGAAGATTTCTCACAGAATTTTCTTCCGTTAATTTAGGGGGAGAAGAAGATTTTATTGAGTTAGAAGATGAAGTAGGTGATTTACCACCCCCTTTCCTAGTAGTTCCCATAAACCATCCAAGAGGAATAGAACTTCAAAAGTTTGGATATATATGATAGGTTTGAGGTTGCTGAAGACGGAAGAAAGTCCAAAAGGCAAAATACAAATTTTGTTAGTAAGATTTATGATGCTGAATCAAAAGAGGGTACCAGCCATTTGTTAAGACATAGGCAAAAATGTTTAGCCTTACATAAGCCGACGGATGTAGGGTCAGGGGGGCCTGGTTCACAGACCCAAATTTTTACTATTGATGGTAGTAGTAGTAGCAGTTTGAGTCTTTTTTCTTTTAATGCAGAAAGTGCTAGACAAAATCTTGTTAAAATGATTGTTTTATCCGAATTATCATTTTCTTTTGTTGAAAATGATTTTTTTGAAGAATAGGTCTAAAAATACCGTCAACCACAATTTCACAGTATTTCAAGAAATACAGCTAGAAATGATAGTTATCTTTGTATTACTGCACATAACATAGAGGCAAAATGAAATATTAATAAACGAATAATTAGTTTTAGCTGTCTTGAATGACCACACAATGACACTAAAATAAGTATAATTATTTTGGAAAACTAGATGAATACAATATTAAAGAAAAAATTATATATGTAACTTTAGATAATGCCAGTAATAAACCAGTGGCTATTGAACTAATGAGATTGTAGATGCCACTTGCAACTTCGATAGATAGCTCTATCTTTCAAAATAGATGTGTACGTCATATCTTAAATCTTATTACAAAGGTTGTTTAAAGCATATTGTGAGTTACACAGATACTATTAAAGACATTGCTAAATTTATTTTCTGCTCCACACAAAGAACACAATTGTATACCCAAATATGTGCGAGGTAAGGCGTATTAGCTATAAAAATACCCAAAGAGGTAGAACATAGATGGGAGTTGTGTGCCCATATAAGATATTTATTTGAAGCTTTTTATACGTCAAAATTACTTTTTTCCAGGATATATTATCCCACATCTAATGAAGCTTTAGTGAAGCTTTTTCAAATTAGTTCACAACTCAATAGATTTAGAGATTAGTTTTTACTGAATAAAACTATTAGAAACATAGAAGAAAATTTTAATAAATATTCGAAAGAGGCTCCAATGACATTTTCTTTAGTTGTTGCATTTGATCATAGGTTAAAATTAAGTGGTGTACAGTCTTTTATTGATGGAATAAATAAAAATATGAATTATCAAGATTTAAATATTTTTTCAAATATATGGGCAAAATTACAACAACTTTTTCAATTTTATTGTGAGCAAATGGGTACAGCTGGGGTGAGTATGACCCCTTCAGAAGTCCAACAAACAGGTGAAGCTGTGTGGGATGCGTGGTTTTCTTCCCTATCCATGGGCATGGCATCCAGCTCAAGCTCAAGTAACACATCGTATCTTGACGTCGGTGTAATACACGTGTATGATGCATCTAATTTTGACATTTTAGCCTGGTGGAAGCAACAAGAAAGCATTTATCCGGTATTGCCCGCCATTGTTCGTGATCTATTGATTATTCCAATGTCTTTTGTAGCATCAGAACAAGTTTTTAGTGCAGGTGGACGTGTGGTGGATGATAAAAGAACAAATCTAACTGAAGAAACGGTGGAGTATTGTGTTTGCCTATGAGACTAGTATTTGGAAGATAAGAGGAAGCAGGACTTGACAACAATGGAAGATTATGACCCCTTCAGAAGTCCAACAAACAGGTGAAGCTGTGTGGGATGCATGGTTAATTTTCTTCCCTATCCATGGGCATGGCATCTAGCTTAAGCTCAAGTAACACATCGTCTCTTGACATCGGTGTAATACACGTGTATGATGCATCTAGTTTTGACATTTTAGCCTGGTGGAAGCAATAAGAAAGCATTTATCCGGTATTGCCCGCAAGTGCTCGTGATCTATTGATTATTCCAATGTCTTTTGTAGCATTAGAACAGGCTTTTAGTGCAGGTGGACGTGTGGTGGATGATAAAAGAACAAATCTAACTGAAGAAACAGTGGAGTATTGTGTTTGCCTACGAAACTGGTATTTGGAAGATAAGAGGAAGCAGGACTTGACAGCAATGGAAGATTATGATCCAGCAGAATACATTTGTAGACTACACATCTGATTTTTTACTTTTTCCTTTAGTGTAATTTGAAAATATAAAAGTTTCTCATCCTTTTTTATTTTTATTCTCTAAAAAGATTGTAAGGTTTTGAAAGTAATCCTATTTACAAACCTTTAAGAAGTTAAGATCCAAATGGTTCTCTTCTCAGTGGAGTAGGTCGAGTTTGACCGAACCACTTAACTAGCTTTGTCATTCTCCATACTTGTGTTTTAATCTTTAATTTTAATACCAAAAAGTCAAAAATAATTAATTGGAAAAAAAAATTGAAGAGGCACGCCGAGCACGCCCGGCACGGCATGGCCTAGCCCGCTCTGGGCCGTGTCGTGTCGGTCCGGCCTGCGGCCCGTTCGGGCCGGGTTCTGGGCGGCCCGTGCCGGGCCTACTAGTGAGGAACGTAGTTAGGAATTGGTTGAGTCTTTAAATTGCATAACTTATGTAGATAAGGCAGACTAAGTATTATGAATTATAATTTTATTTGAATTAGTTGTTTTTTTTTTTTCGCATCAATCAACTCTTATCATTTGGTATCAGAGCTCTTTGATCTTGCGACAATGGCAACACCATCACTAGGCTTTGGAACCCCAGCTGATGAGCTCAAAAAAGAACTTGAAACCAGTAAGAGAGAGGTTGCCACAGAAGCTGTTCTTTCAATTCAGACCAACTTCAGCAATTTTTTTCAACAGTCCATGTCATCAACACCAAATCAACCTATTTTCACAGGTTACATAGGGCGGCCTATACGGTTGGACTTCCCTACCTTTGACGGCACTGGCCCGGAGGGCTGGATTTTTTTACAACAGTTCTAAGGTCTCAATGGCGTTAGTGAAGACAAAATGGTGGATTTGGCTGCAGCTCATCTTCTTGGAGATGCTATTCCATGTTACCAGTGGCTAATGCGAACTATGGGAAGGCCCACTTGGAGCGCATTCACCAGAGCCCTTTGTTCTTGTTTTGGGTTGCCGGAAGGCTCAATAGCTAAACTGCGCCAAACCATTACTGTGACGTTTTAATTATTTAATATATATAAATTATTTATTTTATTATTATTATATAATTAATTGTATATTAATTAAATACGCGATTAGTCTAAGTGGGGACCACGTTAGGCTTAGGTTTGGTGAGTTAGGCTTGTTGGATAGGTGTCCTAACCCATAGTTAACCCAGGAACACTCTAGTGAGTATAATTCTTTTCTAATCCAAACTCTTATCTTTTTAGAAAACAAACTCTATTATTTTTAGACTTTAAGTCAGATTCCAACTCCTATTTCCTTTCTCTATTTATATCACACCACACTCTTTTATTTTCACACACAATTCTTTCTCTTCTAATTTTTCTCTGGGATTGCACCTTAGGCTTTGGCAATAGAGATTCTAGACCGTTTCCATCAACCGCTAACTTCAGGCAAGTACCTAATCATAATTTGTAAATTTAATGCTTGTGTTTCTCGTTGATTCAAGTTTTGATGCATGTAGAAACCCCTTTTATGCCCTAAGTTTTGATTTACTCTATTTGCTTTCTTTATTTAATCTTGATGTGGGGCCCGTGGGGAGATCTGATCAGATCTGGTCCGGTCATCTACCTGTATAGGGCTGGGCGACATTTTCTTATGGGGGTGATATCGATTTTGATCAGCGGGGCTCACTGCCCAAGTGCCCTTATACACCACGTGTGAAGCCTTCTCATTCCATGACCGGGTTCTGTAATGAAGTGGGCAGGGACGGTTTTGACTTGGATAGGTATTGAAATAAAATAAGAGAGAGGATAGTGAGGACATGGATGTACTTTGGATGAGGGAATCCCATGTGACAATGTGACAGAATCCTTAACTTTATGTTAGAATATTTATTTAACTTACCCCTTGAGTGTTTATGAGAATTTGGAGAAAGGGCCTTGGTTATTTTATAAATCCAAACTATATTCTCTGGCTATTTTGAATGTGGAAAATATTTTAAATGAAATCCTTAGGTTTTCTAAAATTATAAATTAAGATTGTGATTTATCATTATAATTTGTAAATTAATATTAAATAATATCTTTGGTTTTTAAAAGTGTTAAATTATATTTTTCTATCTTATTAATCGGATCATTGGACCGAGTAAATATCGTCCGGGCAAACAGTATCTTACTAAAGTGGGGCTTAGTGCCTGGTATTGTTAGGAATCAACTACTAACACTCTTTTGCAGGAAATGGCACACCAAGAAACTCAATCGCAAGATAATAATGGAAGTGGATCGAACTCTAATGACAACCGTTTTAATCGACTCTTGGAAGCCTTTATGCAGTCGCAGACTAACCAAATTGAACAAAGACAGCGAGAAAAAGAAGAACGAGCCGTTGAAAGAGCACAAGCCGATCAAGATAGGGCAGGATTTCAAGCCTAAATTCTAGAATTAACAAATCGGGCAGCTTAGCCGGTGCAAGTAGTTATTCCTCCGAAAGTAGTGGATCTGAATGATCTATATGAGAAATTTAGGAAGAGGTTTCCTCCATAATTTCATAGTTTAGAAGACCCTATGGTAGCAGACAATTTCATAGAACAGCTCGAGCAGATATTTGCAGTTTTTATATGCACACAAAAGCAGAACGTTAGTCTGCCAGCTTACATGTTTCGAGGAATAGCCCTCCAGTGGTGGAATTCGGTTAAAGCAGTAATCCAAGCAGACACCGTGACAGAAGAAGATGCATGGAAGACATTCACTGAAGAATTTATGTATAAGTTCATTCCTAAGTATGTCAAGGATCAGTGGAAGAAGGATTTTCAGAATCTAAAACAGGGAGATATGTCAGTGCAACAGTATGAACAACAGTTTATCAGGTTGGCTAAATATGCTCCTACGCTCATTACCCCGGAAGAAGAAAAGATCAGGCGTTTTCTCGATGGCCATTCAGCTGACATCTACATGATGATCGGGGATAATCAGCGCCCACTATTTCAAGATGCTGTTAAGAGTGTATATTGGGCGGAGGGTGCGCTAAAGAAGAGAGCTATGGAACGACAAGCTAAAATGCAGCAGAATCAGTTAAGGCAGTCTGCAAGTCAGAACGATCAAAATAACTCAAAGCGACAGAAATTCCAGAGTCCACCCGCAGCTAGTCCAATACTACGTTGTGAGCGGTGTGGAAAGAATCACCCGACAGAGCAGTGCTACAGGCAATTAGGGGCATGTTTCCACTGTAAGCAGGTTGGACATCGGATGAAGGATTGTCCTAATGGGGGCAGTCAGTTATCAACAGCTCAGACAACGGGATCTCATGCGTCTTCACAGCAGAAGTGGAGGACAACACCTCAGCAGAGACCACAACAGATAGGTCAGCAGATTCCTTGGGTGCCGCAGCAGCAACAGCAGCAATTTAGGGCTCCTCAGAATCAGCAGTTTAGGGGGACAAGCTCCACAACAACAGAGGCAAGTTCAATGTCAACAAAGGCAGCAGCAAGGGGGTCAACAGAGGCCACTTGAGTCAGCACAAGGACAACAGAACCAACCCTAGCAGGGCAGGATGTATGCTTTTACCAATGTGAATGCAGATACTTCAGCCGGCGTCGTGTTAGGTACCTTTCAATCTCCGTAAAGATGCAGTACCCGCAACTCCTTCCAGAGTTATGGCATTTGGAGGACCAAATGTCCTAAGGGGGAGAGAATGTGACATTTTAACTATTTCTATATATAAATTATTTATTTTATTATTATTATATAATTAATTGTATATTAATTAAATACGCGATTAGTCTAAGTGGGGACCACGTTAGGCTTAGGTTTGGTGAGTTAGGCTTGTTGGATAGGTGTCCTAACCCATAGTTAACCCAGGCCCAATTTAGTGGGTATAATTCTTTTCTAATCCAAACTCTTATCTTTTTAGAAAACAAACTCTATTATTTTTAGACTTTAAATCAGATTACAACTCTTATTTCCATTATCTATTTATATCACATCACACTCTTTTATTTTCACACACAATTCTTTCTCTTCTAATTTTTCTCTAGGATTGCACATTAGGCTTTGGCAATAGAGATTCTAGACCGTCTCCATTAACCGCTAACTTCAGGCAAGTACCTAACCATTATTTGTAAATTTAATGCTTGTGTTTCTCGTTGATTCAAGTTTTGATGCATGTAGAAACCCCTTTTATGCCCTAAGTTTTGATTTACTCTATTTGCTTTCTTTTATTTAATCTTGATGTGGGGCCCGTGGGGAGATCTGATCAGATCTGGTCCGGTCATCTACCTGTACATGGCTGGGCGACATTTTCTTATGGGGGTGATATCGATTTTGATCAGTGGGGCTCACTGCCCAAGTGCCCTTATACACCACGTGTGAAGCCTTCTCATTCCATGACCGGTATCTGTAATGAAGTGGGCAGGGACGGTTTTGACTTGGATAGGTAATGAAATAAAATAAGAGAGAGGATAGTGAGGAATGGATGTACTTTGGATGAGGGAATCCCATGTGACAATGTGACAGAATCCTTAACTTTATGTTAGAATATTTATTTAACTTACCCCTTGAGTGTTTATGAGAATTTGGAGAAAGGGCCTTGGTTATTTTATAAATCCAAACTATCTCCTCTGGCTATTTTGAATGTGGAAAATATTTTAAATGAAATCCTTAGGTTTTCTAAAATTATAAATTAAGATTGTGATTTATCATTATAATTTGTAAATTAATATTAAATAATATCTTTGGTTTTTAAAAGTGTTAAATTATATTTTTCTATCTTATTAATCGGATCATTGGACCGAGTAAATATCGTCCGGGCAAACGGTATCTTACTAACGTGGGGTTTAGTGCCTGGTATGACCTCAGAGAAATCCTAATAGATTCGAGCTCAGCCCATCTTTATTGGAAAACCCTTAATTGGGTCTATGCACCATTGATTGAGAATGAATGCGTTGATCTTTTATCTATTTAGATATTTCTGTGGTTGTTGCGTACGAGACCTTATGTTTGACCTTAGGATTAGCTTGTGATTATTCCTTGACCTTCGGGTTTGCATATATGATTGTGATTGATGTTGGTCTATTAGCTGCATACCCTGTGTGGATTGGATATGGACTGTGATGTGGCTTGGTATTTGATTGAGATATTGTGGAGGTTTATTCGAATGATTTGATTGGTATATCGATTATGGATTATTGTGCAGCCAGCCCTTCACTTTGACTTAGGTTTCTGTGTCAGAGCTTTACAAGATCATTAGGTCTATTCTACTATGATATGTATATATATATATGTATTTCGATTGGGTCATATTCGAATGACTGCAGTTGTAATTGGACGGCTGATCACCGATGTGCGCGGACACTGTAATATCCGAATTTCGAACCGGTTTATCCGGCCTACGATTTCAAACCGGTTTATGACCGCCGGCCTTCGAACGGGTTTTCCAGCTTTATAGTTAGGGCTGACCACCCAAAGCAGTGGCATTGCTTCTGTGTGATTATTGTATTGCTCTATTGTGTAGATTGGATTTAGGATATTCGTTCTTTTCGTCATTGTCACATTGTTATTCTCTTATGATCATTACCTGTCATTACTCACTTTGTTCTTGTGTTTTATTTATGAATTATGCTTTCGTGCTTGCTGTTTACTTTGTTTATTGGTGTATAGGTACCGATCCATACCCTACCATGGAGACGGTGGAGGGTCAAACATTTCAAACGTTTGAGCCAGTTGACGAACCTGAGTGGAGAGCCGAGGATGGCCACAGAGCCGTCTGAGTTTGCATAGGAGAGACTTTCATCATAGAGACTATTTTAGTAGCAAACTATTCACAACGAACCTAATTTTATTTAGTTATTTTGTTTAATATATTTTGGAAACTTTAACCTTAAATATTCAGTTAGTTATGTGTTGGTTTGATTTTGAATATTGACACCAATTGATTTAATGCTTCCGCAAATGCTTTATTATGATTCACCATGTTTCGAAATTTTTGTGGGTACATATTTGGGAGCTTGTGTTGCATTAAACACGGGAAATTGAATATTTATTCTTATTTTCCACATTTTCCCCTGGTTGTATTTTGGAGACGTGACAATTACTGTCAGAGACTATCAGGTTTAAATTTGAACGGCTTGAAAATCGAAGTCTCATATTGCCTGAGCCCTTTCTCATCTGCTGTTTTATTTTCGGCCCGCATGAGGATATACGAGCTGGTGTGAAGTTGTTGAGTCCTCACACATTGCTACAAGCATACACCATAGCCAAACAAAAAGAGGAAACCACCAGTGCTATTGTCTCTGCTGTTTCAAAAAGACTATCCAGCAGGTCGCCCTTCAACCGACCCTCATATCTGTTAGGAAAATTGTGTGGCCCGACTGCCATTGGGCCCATGCCAGATCGAGCCCGATCTGTGCTTTTGACGGTTTGGATTTTGCGATAAGGCTGTGGATCGTCGGATCTACAACCTCGTCATTGAGTTTTTCTCCCAGTTCTACAACAGAAGCCAACGAGGAAGAAGACTACTCAATTTTTCTTTGGCTTGCGCATCAAGGAAGACATCACGCGTTTTGCTGCTGTTTTTTTTTTCTACCTTGGGACGAGCGTCCAACAGGGAGAGCGTCCAAGGCAACTGGTGTAACTTCCCAGCCTTCTGCGGTTTTGGCGTGTGGCTGTTCCATACTAGGGACGCGTGCAACTTCAAGCCTCTGAATGCTTGTAATTCCAAGCCTCTGCGGTGTTGCTGTTGTTGACTCGGGACGCGTGCAGAATTAGACTTACCACATCGTCGACGCGTGCAGAGTGTTGCTGGTCTCTTGAGCGAGTCACACCAGGACGGGTCAGGCCTGATATCCAACCCGACCCATTTTCGGTGAAGCCCACATCGAACTGTTGCAGCGGCTGTTGTGTTTTTTTACGTCAGCGCGACATAGGACTGACGCAATCATGGGAGAAAGTCATCCCGGTCAACAGTACCTTTGACCGTCTGTAACTTGTTCATCCGACCTCCAATCGACGAGCGGTTTGAATCTGCGGATTCATGAAGACGAGCACTATTTGGTAGACGCGATTGATCGGCATTCCATCATTCAAAAATTTTTTGACTGCGATCACGGTCAGTGGTATCTGGACTTTATTTATTTTCTTTCAGATATGTCTATTGCTAAATCTGCTCTGCACGATCTCGCTAAGGTCGATATTTTCAATGGGAAGAACTTACCCATTTGGAAACGTCGGATGAATGCCTTGTTGCATTTTGAGGGTCTTTCTTATGTTATTAAAGAAAAGACACCTGAGAAGCCTGCTGACGATGCTTCCAAGGAAAATAAAGATCTCTTTAATACTTGGGAATTTGATATGAATCAGCAAGGCATCTGTTACTTGGATTTATTTCCAATGATTTGGTCAAGCAATTTGAGCAACTGGCTTCAGCAAAATAAATTTATGATCAAATAATTGTGAAATACGATGCATCCACTGTACGTGTCCCACCTTATGGAGGCATTCTTAAATTATGTCAATTATAAAATGCCTGAAGGAACCTCAATCAATGACCACATTGACCAGATGAATATCAGATTGAGGAATTTGATTGCTTTGGGAAGGGATATGGACAAGGAGTTGCAAAGATTGTATCTGTTGCAAAGTCTCCCGCCTTCATGGGAGAATGTTTCTCAGACCCTAAGCCTCCAAAAAACACTGGCCGTTAAAGATATTAAGGCTGAATTAATTGCTGAAGGACAAAGGCAGGCTTCCCGTGGTGTTGTGCCTACTGCTTTGTTTGCCCAAACCAATTCTGCTAGTGGCTCGATGGCTACTATGGGGAAAAGGAAGAATAAAGGCAAAGCGAAAGCTAAGGTGTAACAAAAGAAAAAGGGGCGTTGCTTTATTTGCGGGAAGCCTGGGCACTTTTGTGCAGACTGTCCGGATAAAAATAAAAAGAAAAAGGGTGAGAATGGGCAACAGAACATGGTACCACATGGAAGTAAAGATTATATTGATATTATCACGGAATCCATGATGGTGGACACCAATGAAAGCAACTGCGGGATCGATTCCGGGGCTACTCGACACATCTCGAGGACCAAAGCAGTTTTCATTGAATTCCAAGAAATTAAAGCTGGAGAACATAACATATACATGAGGAATGAGACATTTTGCGTTTTTTTTTGGGTGGGGAAAGTCAAAATTCCCCTGCCAACTGGAAAATCGCCGTATTTATCAGATGTCTTCTTCGCTCCCGACATGAGGAGGAGCGTGATTTTCGTCAGCCAGCTTGCATATAGTGGTTTTGAAATTAGGTTCACTACTGATAAGGTTACTATTGGGCTCAATGGAAAGATTTGTATTTCTGGTTTGCTTCATGACAAATTATATTTGCTGGACACTTCTAAAATTACAATAAAATCTAATTCTAATTATTCTGTGTCTGTGAATGAATGTGTTAATGGTTTGGCATTGTTATGGCACTACAGATTATGACACATTAACAAGAACAAAATAACTAGAAATGTTAGGGATGGACTTTTACCGGAAATTGAAAAAATGGAATACCCTACATGTGAACCACGTCTAAGTGGGAAAATGGTCAAGAAACCATTCCCAAAGGGAACTAGAAATGCAGAACTGCTAGACCTGATTCACACAGATATATGTGGACCCTTAAATGTTCATACTAGGATGGGGGTTACCTTCATTGATGACTTCAGCAGATATGGTTATATCTACCTGATTAAACATAAACATGAAGCATTAAAATTTTTCCAAATATATGCTGCTGAAATTCAGAATCAAAAGGGCAAGAAAATTAAACGGATTAGGTCCGACAGAGGGGGGGGGGGAGTACACTTCTGAGCTGTTCAAAGAATATTGCGCAAGAGAGGGAATCATACATGAGTATGCGATCCCTTACACCCCACAACAAAATGGCGTGGCTGAACGTCGAAATCGAACACTTATGGACATGGTTAGGTCCATGATGAGCCATGAATACTGCACAATATATATTGAACATGGTGCCCTCTAAATCTGTGCCCAAGACCCTATATGAGTTATGGATTGGAGCCAAACCTAAAATGGAACATATAAAAGTTTGGGGCTGCCCCATACATGTCCTGTTACAGCCACAAGAAAGACACAAACTGCAGGCAAAAACGAGAAAGAATTGCTCGTTTGTTGGCTACCCAAGTCATTCAAAAGGATTTGTGTATATGATCACGATAATAAAATAATCATGGAATGTTGAGATGTGTATTTCCTTGAGAATCCAACAAGTAATCCTAGAGATAGACCACGGATGGTGGATTTCTATGAGATCTCTAAGGATAAGGATGTGGGGTCTGACGTGGTTGACGTTGGAAATTTAACACCTGGCCAGGGCCCACTTGATGAGGAACAACCGGAAATATGTAGACCCATTCGGATAAGGAAACATCCGTCAGATTTGGATGATTATTGCAGTTTAATGGAAACCGTGGAGGATTTGGATCCGACATCCTACTCTCAAGCAGTCAATGGGCATGATGCTGAAAATTGGATGAATGCTATGAGAGAGGAAATTGAATCAATTCATAAGAACCAGGTGTGGCAATTAGTCGATCTACCCAAAGATCGAAAGGCCATCGGTTGTAAATGGGTTCTTAAGAAGAAATTCAATTCGGATGGTTCCTTGGATAAATACAAAGCACGGTTGGTGGCCAAGGGTTTCATGCAGGTGGAAGGAATTGATTACGATGAAACTTCTCCCCGGTCGTAAAATTCCAATCCATTAGGACCCTTATGGCGGTTGTGGCTTATCATGACTTGGAATTTCACCAAATGGATGTAAAAACTACTTTCCTGAATGGCGAATTGGATGAAGAGATTTATATGAAACAACCTGAGGGTTTTTTTGGTGCAAGGTCATGAGGACAAGGTGGACAAATTACAAAAGGCACTCTATGGACTTAAACAGTCATCGAGGCAGTGGTACAAGAAATCTCACCAAGCCATAAGTGAAATTGGTTTTGTCCCCAATAGTGTTGATATATGTTTCTATGTTAAACGCAGTGGGAGTATTTATTTATATTTTTCAATATATGTGGATGACATCCTGATTGCTGGTGACGATTTGGATGCCGTCAATGGAATCAAACAGTGCTTGAAGTCAAGATTCGAGATGAAAGACATGGGTGAGGCTATTTATGTACTGGGCATAAAGATCACCCGTGATCGGCCGAATTAGTTATTGACTTTGTCACAATAGTCTTATTTTGAAATTATGTTAGAACGATTTGATATGATGATGTGCAAGCCAGTCGATACTCCCATTAGCAAAAATGAAAAATTATCCAGCAAACAGGGGCCAACGACTGAGGAAGATAAGGCAATAATGCTGGGCAAGCGTTATGCTCAGGTTGTGGGAAGCATCATGTATGCGATGCTGTGTACGAGACCGGATGTTGCATTCGCCGTGGGTCTCGTGAGTAGATTCCTAAGTAACCCTGGATTACCTCATTGGTATGCGGTTAAGAGGATTTTACGGTACATCAAAGGCACCTTGAAGTTGCAACTGTGTTATCAAGGTGATGACCTGAAATTGCGTGGCTATTTCGATGCGGATTGGGCCGGTGACTTAGACAAAAGAAAGTCAACCACAGGCTATCTGTATACTCTGGGGGGAGGTGCGATCTCTTGGGGTAACAAGAAACAGACCTCAACGGCCATGTCTACGGCTGAGGCAGAGTATATTACTTGTAGTACTGCAGTTCAGGAGGCTGTCTGGTTAAGAAACTTTTTATGTGGTATTGATTTAATCAGTATGGAACAGCCTGTCCCAATGAATATAGATAGTACGTCTGCCATCTCTATGGTGACTGAGCCAAAATTTAACAGCCAATCAAAGCATGTTGAGATAAAATATCATTTTGTCCGGGAGATGGCTGAGAATGGAGAAATTGAAATTTCTTATTTACCTTCTAAGGAATTGATGGCTGATGCTCTCACCAAACCGTTGCCTGCTGAAGAATTTGCGAGGCATGTGATGCGCATGGGACTTAAATACATTTGATGTACATTGACACATTTGTCAAAACATGGCATTCGTGCCAAGTGGGAGATTGTTAGAAAAATTATGTGGCCCGACTGGCATTGGGCCCACGCCAGATCGAACCCAGCGGTGTGCCATGGATGAACTCCCAACAAGTCTTGATCTGGTTGAGTCAGATAAGGATCAAACTCTTGGTGGTAGAGTTTGGATCAAGTTCAGACTCTCAGTTGGCAGAATTCCCACGCTGGTCAGGAGATGTGGGATTCCAGGAGAGGTAGAGTCCGGATAGAGTTGTAACTCCTAGGGATTACTCTATATAAGGGAGATGGGAATTCTTGGTTGATCATCCAGAAGATCTGAGAGCATTCGAAGCGAGTTCGCAAGTCTACCTAACACCGGAATGCACAAGGTTCTCGGCGAGTTCGGTTCCGACACCCATCTGGGACCAGCAACTTCTTTTAATATCCTCCAACACCTCCACCACCACTTCCAACCCCTCCGCACCCGCCGCCCCCCCCCCCCCCCCCTACAAACGGACTACCCCTAATCCTTTCCATTCTACTAACATTCCACCGGGAGTCCGGCGTCTTAGCGTTGGGAACAACAAGAAAGACGTGCCAAAAACCTTTGTTTCAATTTTGATGAACAATATTGACCGGGTCACCAATGTAAAAGGCCCAAACGACTGCTCTTAGAAGATGATGACAGTGCTGCCCCCATTGAGAAATCTGAAGATGATAATGAGGAGGAGCCACCTGTGGAAATCTCCCTCCATGCCTTGTGCGGTACCACTCGTCCAGAAACTATGTGTCTCTTGGGGCACATCAAACGACACTCCTTGTTGGTTATGGAGGATTCGGGCGCCACCCATAACTTCCTTCATCCTAAGATTGCCAAATGTGGTGGGCTACAAGTAACACAATCTGAACCAATATCCGTTCTAGTAGCCAATTATAAGGAGAAAAGCCGTGGTCGTTGTAATCACTTCCTATTAACATTGCAAGGACAAGTTTTTTAACCAAATTTTCACCTATTGTCAATTTGTGGTTATGATGCTGTGCTTGGTGCCGAGTGGCTACGGTCACTTGGAGTTATCTCTTGGGAATTCAACCAGATGACAATGAAGTTCCACCAAGGCATGCAACAAATACTTTTGACTAGACTACACTCTTCTGTTGCTACAGTGAAGGACTCAAGTGAGTTTCACCAACTCATGTTACAGCAATGGCTTGGATTCTATATCCACGTCATGCACTTATAGCCTACCTCGCCTACAGTGCAAGATCTGGCGGTATATTTATTGCTTTAGCAGTATTCATCCATATCCACCCCCCCCCCCCCCCCCAGCAAAAAAAAAAAAGGGTTACCTCCAGCGAGATGTCAAGACCACCAAATACCATTATTGCCAGGCAGCACACCACCAAATGTACGGCCATACCGATACCCACATTTCCAAAATACTGAAATTGAAAAACTAGCTCAGGAAATGCGTGACTATGGTATTGTACGGCCTAGCACAAGCCCATTTTCATCTCCAGTTCTCTTAGTAAAAAAAAAAGATGGCAATTGGTGGATGTGCGTCGATTACCGTGCTCTTAATAAAATTACGGTGAAGGATAGATATCCAATCCCAGTTATTGATGAACTGCTAGATGAATTACACGGTGCTACCGTGTTCTCAAAGCTTGATTCGCGATCCGGTTACCAACAGGTAAGGGTGATTGAAGCTGACTTACCGAAAACTGCTTTATGATGGCTATTATGAGTTTTTTGTCATGCCTTTTGGCCTCTCCAATGCACCAGCAACATTTCAAGGCTTAATGAACGAGGTTTTCCGACCCGTCGTTCGCAAGTTTGTTTTGGTCTTTTTGACGATATCCTCATCTACAACAACACTATGAAGGAACATTTGGATAATCTCATACAGGTACTTCAGTCGTTACACAAACATCACTTATTTGTCAAAAAAGAAAAATGCTCTTTCACACAACCCTCCGTGGAGTACCTTGGTCATATTATTTCAGCCAAAGGAGTGCAGGTGCGGATTCATCTAAAAATGAGGCCATGCAGCATTGGCCTAAACCATCTACCCTCAAGGCACTACGGGGTTTTTTTGGGACTCACAGGGTACTATTGAAAGTTCATCAAGGATTATGGCAAGATCGCTGCACCATTAACTCAAATGCTACGCATGCAAGATGCCTTTAGTTGGTCACCCGAGGCAGAATTGGCTTTTGAAACCCTCAAAGAAGCTCTATCCACTACGCCTGCACTAGCATTGCCCGATTTCTCTAAGGAGTTAATCATTGAATGTGATGCATCAGGTGCTGGCATTAGGGCGGTACTTACGCAAGGGGGGCAACCATTGGCTTACCTTAGTAAAACCTTGGCTGAAAAGCACCTGAAGCTTTCAATTTATGATAAAGAAATGCTTGCAATTATATTTGCCATATCAAAATGGCATCCTTATCTATTGGGCAGACACTTTAAAGTCCTCACTTTTTTTTTTTGGTAATGGTAAATTGGTATTGATAGAAGAAAAAGGGGCAAAGCCCTTAGTACAAGGAGAAGCAAAAAATGTACTTACAAAAAGCCAAAAAGCCATCCCAGCAATAGGGGGACAGAGAAGACAAAAAAGATGGAGAGATAGAGAGAAGAACATAGCAGCCTACTTAGAAGAGCACCAAGAGAGACCACAGCTCTGAACAACCCTAACAAAAAACACTGCAACAGCTCGACAACAGCGGCATCAAGCATTCAGGGAAAGAAAGAATAGGACCCTTCAGAGAAGGAGAACCCCTGCTAAGATGATCCCTGCAGCTGCTGAATCCAAAAAGAAAGAAGAGAAGGGATCCCTTCCAACCAAAAGGGCACCAAGAAGAAAGCCCAAACTACTGCGGCCCCCATAGCCGGGCTTTCAACTACCAACTGAAAACTGAGAAAAATGTTGAAGATAGCCGAAACTACAGACCAAACCACAATTATCCAGGTTGAGCAAAAGGAGTTGGTAGAGAGATCAGCAAGTAGGAGGGGAAGTGATGGTTGTGGCTAAGGCCCTCCAAATGGGATGAGAGGCAGGGGCAGTACCTGAACAGGAGCTGACCATCCCAGAGCAGCTATAGGAGAAGACCTTCTTAGCTTTAAACAGGGAAGGCTTTTTACTGCTGTGCTTAGCTTCATTTCTTAAGAGCCAAAGGGTGTAGATGGCTTGGAAGAAGATAGCTGCTGCTGAGATTCTTCCATTGACATCTACACCCTTGATAAGAGCTGTCCAAACTGAAGAGGGCGATAGAGGAGGAAGAATATGGATATTCATAAGACTGAGTAACCAAGACCATAGCTGCAGGGCTATGTTGCAAGAAAAGAAGATATGCAGGTCTGATTCTCTATTACTGTGACAAGAGTAACATCTAGAAGCCATTGAAATCCCTTTGAGCATTGCCCAGGAATCAGTTGGAGTTTTTCTGAGGAGAAGGTGCTAGGAGAAGCATGAAAGCCTTGGGCTAATTAGCTTATTCCAAACTAGCCCATACCATGGAACCACTGTTTTCCTTGTCCTCAAAGAGTCCCAAGCTGGTTTAAGAGAGAGGGCCCCTGTAGAAGAGCCTTTCCAGGTGAGTTTGTCCATGGATGAAGGGCTGGGGAGGTCAATTAGATTCGTTTGCTGAAGGAGAAAGCATTGGACCTCTGCCGGGATGGAAATGGGGATAGACTAGGAGTTATTGTAAATCAGGTCCTTTACCCTTTCAATGTTTGAGAATTGTATATGAGGAAATCTTTCAGCAATGGGGTCATGGTCTATCCAGTTGTCAAACCAGAGTAAGATTAGGTGACATTTCCTAGAACCCATTTGCTACCTTTCTGGAGGGCTGAAGCCAGAGATTTCAACCTTTTCTAGATGCATGATCCTGCCTTTGGATTGCCAGAGAACCAAATTGGAGAGTGCCTGAAGTAACGTCCCCTAAACCAAGAAGCCCAGAGAGAGTCTTAAGTAGCCGCTGACCACCCTAACTTCATCAAACAAACCTCATTAAACTCCTTCACCTTGCGCAAACCCTAACCACCTTCTTCCTTAGGCACACCGACTTGCTCCCAATTCACAAAGTTACTCCTCTTTTTATCAGCGGTAGAGGACCACAGAAAATTTCTCATTAACTTTTCAATCAGCAAACAAGTTCTGGAAGGGATTGGTATGACTAGGGAGATGTGGAGGGGGATAGAGGAGAGCACATGCTTGACCAAAATAAGCCTACAAGCAAAAGAGAGGCATTTGGCTTTCCATCCATCAAGCCTAGACCTGATTAAGTCTAAAAGCTTAATGAAATGGTAATGTTTAGAAGTTCCAAAGAAAAGAGGGACTCCAAGGTAGACAGAAGGGAGAGAGGCCCTAGTGATAGGAATCAGACCTGAGATCGAAAGAGTTCTACTAGCTGAACATTTTCCCAGGTAAAGAGTACTCTTCTGAAGGTTGAAACTCTGCCCAGAGGAAGTTTGATACCTTGATAGTAGCCCATAGATGTGTCTTAGCCCCTTCTGTGCGCTTTTAGGAACAGCAGGATATCGTTTGCGTAGAGCAAGTGGCAAGGAGTAGAGGGAACACTACACCAAAAACAGCTATCAGGAAGTGTTGCAAACCGTTCCTAATAAAAATTGGAACGGTCCAAAACCGCTACAAAAACCCATGTTCCTAAACCATTGAAACAGTTTCCAACCGTTCCAAATTAAAATTTTTGGAAGTGTTAAAAACCGTTCCCAAATTCTTTGAACCGTTCCAAATTATGAATTTTGGAACGGTTCTAGACACTGTCAGATTTCACTTTACCGTTCCAAATTCAAATATTTGGAACGTTTGTAGTCCTTTTTGAAACGGTTCTAAACACTTTCCAAATGTTCTAAAACCGTTCTAAATTTAAGTGTCCATTAGAATTAGTATCTATTTTGGAACAGTTCTAAAAACCGTTCCAAAAGCGTTGTCAAGCCGTTCCTATTCCATAACCATTTAGAACCGTTTCAAATTTAGTGAGAACGGTTTATAATCGTTTCTAATAATTAAATTTAAAAAAAAACACTGTAATTGCAAATTTTTAATATGCTACCAAAACAAATGCATATTAAAAAAAAGTTAATAAACTCTAGCATTCACACCTGTACACATTCATAGAAAACAATCACCAAATTGTTCACAAAATCTAAAATTAAAATTAATAGACTATCTTGAACTCAAATATTAAATTTACAATATTTGAATATCCATACATCACACATCCACCTCATATAACCTTCTAACTACTTTCATCTACTCCATTTCTAAAAAAAAAAATGACAACCAAAGCGTCCATCTCATCACATTTGTTGTGGCTTTAACTTTTTCCAATGTTAATGTTTACTACTAATTGAACCCAATTGCTTGTAGCATTCTTCGCAACGAACTACTTTTCTTGCATAAGTTTATTCTTTTGAGCATCCTCCTGAAAAACAAAACAGAAACTAGGCTAAACAACAACAATAATGGAAAATGAGCAGCTCAGAAACTTGGTCAGATGGAAATGCATGTGATTACCTCAAAGACATCAAGTCCAACACGAAACATGGGATTCACTTTCACAAGGATTGCCTCCTGTAATGGAGAATAGCTTTGGTTTTAACTTAATGGGCTCATTTCCTTGCTTGATTCATGCAAGACTAATTATTGACTTATATCATTAATTTTACAGGTTGGTGCCGCTGAAATTTCACCTTCTTCATGATTGCAAGCCTCTCCTTGTTAATCAGATGATAAGTAATTTTATCCAAGACTGGATGAAGACTAATCTGAAAATAGCATTCATACAAAGAAAATTACTAACTTAGAATCACATATAGCACACCAAAAGAGTACATAAATTACATATTGCAGTATATGCTACACTGACAGCCTAAAAAACTATCATGTATTTTGACACCCTCCTATAGCCCAATGCAAATGGCAATGCCTTGGGACCTTGTCAAGTGGAAAAAGCAAACTTGGCAGTAGGAAGTGACCTGGTGAAGAAAACAGCAATATCATGTGCTTTGACCTCAAGTAATGACAGACAATATGATCTTGAAGGTGAGTTTCTTAGAGTATCCTCAAGCATTGAGTGAGTTTGTGAATCCCATGAGTTGGTGATTCAGAAAATTCATGAGTGGGGCCTACCGTTATCAGGACGGTCCATCCATCAAGTGGGCCACGTGTGATGATATATCCATCTTTTATTTCTAACCGTCCGATTTTCTCAAATAAGTGGACCAACCGATGAGTGGGCCACCATTACGGAAAGAGAGGTTACTAACCCAGTAGCTATTGGAATCATCAACAGAAGGGAAACCAAAATATGTAGTTACCTTACAAGATGAATATTGAGCAAAAACCAAAATATGTAGTTACCCAATAGAAGTGCAGAAGCATATAACAAGATGGCAATCTCCACCAACCTGGAGAATTATTGAGGGCATGGAAGCTCCATAGGGATAAAAAAAGAACAGAACTTCATCAGTTATGGCACCTTCGCCTTTAGTGGAGGAGGGAGCAACTACATTGTTATTTGAAACCAAGGATTAAAGCTCATCCAAAAATAATCTGAACCAAATATCTCCATCCATAGTCCATAAAGAAAAATTACCTGATAACAAGAGATAAGAGAGGTGATAAATCCAAATGATCCAAAGTTCACAAACATAGTGACATACACCATCATATTAATCTTTTCAATACATGATCAATCTAATGGTGTGTAAAATTCTAATTGAATTTTCTAAAAAGAAATAACCCAGATGTCAATTTTCTAAAACTTTCATCAGATTAAAGATATTCATATTTCACAGTTTTTACATCAAATCATCCTCTTCCCTTTTCCTCCCATCCTGAAACAAGTGCTGGGGATTTGAAAAGCATGAATAATACAGAGAAGAAGCAGCAGTCAACATGAGATCTTGTTGATTTCATGCATCTCTAATCTGACAACATTTACAATACAAGATGGGGAAAAAATGGTAACCCAAATACCACTTTTTCTTAAATACTCATCAGATTAAAGGAATTCACAATTTTACATGCAGTCATCCTCTCCTATAATTTTCCTTTCCAGAAACAAGTGCTAAGAATTAAACAAAGGGTTCTTCCATTGTTACAAAAGAATGAATAACATGAAGAAGAAATAACAGGGGGTTCACATGCAGGGAACTTCAGATAGCAACCATTTAAGAAGCGTTTGAAATTCCTTAGTGTCACTTTTCACCTTTGGAATTCTCATAATTCAAGCCTCACTAATGCCGTATTGCACTCATTTGGAAATTTTGCTTGGGGAAGTAGCATTTGCAGAACTTGCAATTGTTCCCCCATAGGGAATTGAGGGAATTGAAAGTAACAGGTTCTAAAAGTCAGTAGAACATAATTTTTCTTCTTTAAATAAAATCATGGAAAGACCATTTCAAGATCAAGAATGCTAAATTGTGCTCTACATAATCATTCACCATATGAGCCGATGCATGGAAAGCAAATGAAGTCTCCAAAGTAAAAACCCAAAACAGTAAAGATCTGCAGTAACCACTGCAGTAACCACGCCCTTAGTTATCAAATGCACCATCCCTAGTTATCAAACATCCATTCATTTTTCTACCAAAAAAAACATACATCCAAGTTAGCCCAAGTTAACACCAATCACCAATCTCATTTTTTGTATTAGTAATCACTAAACTACCACACATCAAATTGCATTCTCATTCACTAGGGAAAAAACCTCATTGATTCCAAAAAGCACCAACTCAACCTGACCTTAACCTATCCCAAGTATTAAGCCCAAGTTATAGATTCAGTTTGCATCTAGGTGGGTGACATATTCATGTAACTGTAAAATCAGAATATGCCATGGAACTCTTGCTTCTTGTTTCTTGGATATCATATTGCATCCTTAAATATATTAATATAACATCATAGAGATAAACAAGATAAATATGCTAAGTAAGAATTTTCAATTAGTCCTAAAACATATTCTAAGATATCTTGAACAATGCCACATCTACGAAAATTAGAAGGAAAAAGATAAAGAAATCAAAAGCATGTAATGTGGACAAGGAGGGCTTCTTCTTGATTGAAGTGGGGGACTCAGTCATTGGTTTCTTTGGTTTTGTTCCCTTGGGATATTTCTTGTATGCCTGGGCCAAATTTTCTCCAAAAGGTGAACATAGCGGTTACAAATTAAAAAAAAAAATTCACATTTTTATCATGAGAGCATGACCTGGATGATAATCTTTCATTAAGAAGCCAAAAGGGGAGTATTACAGAAGAAGAGATCAAGTTATAAAGCTATTACAAACTCGTCATACATTCTATAATAATAACAATAAGAGAGAGAATGTCAGTCCACTGTAGCCCAGTGGCCAGGGATCACCCTATCCACATATACAACCAGGGAGGCAGGGACAGATGCATATACAACCTTTGTTTCTTCAATTTCTACTATAGGTATTGTTCCATTTTTCTTTTGATGAAATGGACATGCAAAAAATTTCAGTTCAACAAAAAATTAGACAAGACACAAGAAATATTTGGCCCAATGCATTTGGTCCAATTGAATAAAGTGCAAGGCCCCCCTTTTAAACACCTCGCTGCATAATGCTCATCCCATGTCCATAGTAGAAAACCAAAAAAAAGGAAGACTTCATAGTTCGGATAGAAATAAAAGCATAACAGAGTGATTCATTTAGCTTTAAGTACAGCATCATTCAATTCCTTGACAAAAACCAAGTTTATTGCTATATATTTCTCAACAAGAACTTGATTTGATTTTTCACACTTAAGTATAAAAGGTGAAGATTAACAAAGCAGCTAAAAGCTTAATTTTGTTTCCTGTAGTCAATCAACCATTGCATTATGCAACAAAGACTCCATGTAACATCTCACCTCCTTGCAACCACCTCTCTCATCACCTCCCAAAGCCCTGTGGGAGCCTCCATCACAGAACAATCCAATCACAACATGATAAGGTTTTAAAATATGAAACGCATCTAAATCTTAGCGACCATACCCATCACAGCCCTTCAAATGTAAAATTCCTTAAACAAACACATAGCAAAGAATTGATAACAAGCACATAACTAAGAAAATGATGTACCCACTTAAGGGCTTGAGATATAACTTCTCTTTCATAACTAAGAAAATGATGCAACCCACATACAATGCATTGACAGATTGTCTTTATACCGAATACATACCTATCTACAGCAGTAACTTCTCTTTCATAACATTTCCATTCAATATGACCTACTTCAAGGTTATTTACCTGGCAAAGCATTTTCCCCAGTCATATCCAAGCTAAAAAGAACCAAAATGAGAAATGTGTTCCAAAGAAACCAATATGAACCCGCCACATGTATGCATTTCCATCACTAGAACCACCTAGTATCTGAGAAGCATCAGGGCTAATAGCTGACTGCAATTGTATAATAGAAATATTTCCAGCCAATAACATTTCATTAGTACCACCCTATAACAAACAACTGCTTTATTATGAATCTGCTAATTTCCCTAGATTTTAAGGGATTACCTTTACATAAAATGACTCAATTCGGCTGCTTGAGAAAGTTCTTATATAGGACTCTTGTCGGGTTGAAGCACATTGTATAAGTAAATTCTGAAGAAAAAACAAAGAAAATACTTGGTAATGTCCAAGACAAAATATGCTACTTTAGATTTTAAACATTGGTTTGCACAACTATTAATGACCTGACAATTTCTATTGTCCCTGCAAGAAGCTGCAAGAAACACACCATTCAAATCTTTGGATAGAGAAGATATTCCATGTAATCTTCTTTCCTGAATTGACAGTATTTGAACAAAATCAACACCAAGTATTTCAAAAATGCTATTACATAGCAAAGAATTCTGACAAACAGAGCACCAAGAGAGTAAAAAAGCGATGTTTTCAACAAAAGTGAAGATTTGTACACTAGAAAAAAAAACACACCCTATGTGCACTTGCTTCTTTTGTGGATGGCTCAAAATATGGATGTGTTTGAGTAAATGATGCTTTCAAGTTGCGGGTATCCCAGAATTTTACAATACTGAAAAGTAATGAAATAATGGAGCAGTTGAGATATAGGGCTCGAGGTAGTGTGGAATAATTTTTAAGACAGTTGACAAAGTTTCAGCACTAAGGGAAAGTGCAATCCCTGTTAGCATTAAATAAATATTTTTAATTGAAAAATAATATTGTATGAAGGTTCCAACCAACCTGTCCGCTGCTCCCACACTAGCAATGGACATTTCATCTTTGAGATAAAGAACTGATGTTATACCCATGTTAAGTGCCTGCAAGTGACAAAATTTCATTGAACATTTCTACATCATAAAGTAGTTTTATCAATAAATTTTTATCACAAAGGCAGTTTCATGCAAACCTTGCCATGCCTCACTCGTTTTCCTTGGTGTGACACATGAGCTCCTTTGACAACAGCAACTGACCTGAACAACAAATAATAGGAATTAGCAATTAAGTAAAGAAACATGATTGAGCCTGAAGCTATAAATTCCAATTAAGGGAGGGGTGCAGATGCAGTATAGCAACACAAGGCTCACTTGAAGCATGCCTCCCTACATCCAGTTGTTGAACTAAACTTGTGTGGTTTTGGGTGTCACAAGGTATCAGGATTGTGTCAAATGAGGTGATGCAAGAGTAGATGAAGTTGGTTCTAGCTTGGGTGCCTTTCATGGCAAGGGCAGCTCTATCATAAGCCAATGCAGCTTCTTGGGCAGTGTCAAAGGTTCCAACCCAAAGCCTCTCTTTGGTTGTGGGGCCTCCGATTTCAGCGGCATACTTGCCCAAGGTTGCCTCCTCACACCAAGAAACCTCCCTGGCTATGGCTGCCATCTCCTTTCTCTCCTCTCACTTGAGTAGGATGAGGATGCATTTGGTTGGGTTAGGGAAAACCCCATTTGAGAGAAGTGGGCATTTTCAACTTTGGAGCTCTTATCTGAGGTTCTAGAAGTGTACATTGTGGGACTTGATTGAATTAAAAGAGAGGTGAAAAGAGGGGAGATTGTGGGGAGAAGGAAATGCTAGGAAGAAGAGGAACAGAGTTGAGTTTGAGTGGATTTGGCGAGAGGAGCAGGGGGATTTAAAAAGAGAGTCATTTGGTCATGGTGGAAAAGGAAAAGGACACTTAAGATGGGATAGATGGAAATGTCAAATATGTGTGATTATTTTGAGTCTCAGAGACAACAACTCTCGATAAACGGAGGAGCTTCGTCTGTCACACCTTCTACAAGAAAAGTGCTATGAGAAACCCATCTGCAATGGCTTCCTAAGAGGTTAAGAACCCAAAGAACAGTACCAGAAAAACAAAGGAACCAAAGACTACAAGACCCATTTGGATAAAACGGTAATCCGAAAGGAGATAACGGAAAAAAAACCCATCAAGATAACCTATCCATCAAACTGGTTAAGGGTCTTAAATGACTGGTTTCTTTGCTGGAAAAGGAACACATTGCACACCATGTGAGGCCACCTTTCAAATCCCTGAACAGGTCTTTGAATTTCACCCATCCCTACACTATAGGACCCAAGGCCCACTTGCTTATGAATTACTTTCATCATAGTATTGAGAAAATTATTCATCATGCATGAATATTTTAAACCATGATTGGTTTTTCATTAAGGGAGGACCACATTTTATGGATCCAAATTCAAAGCCCATATGAGATGCCCAAGATGCAGAATTAAACAAGTTAACATGTGACTGCTACAAATCCAACCACCCCATTTCCATTCAAGCCGCGTGACATCAGTTGAATCAAACAAGTGCTATTAACAAATGCAACCCCTAAAACCTCCAATAAATTAATGCTCTTCTAACACACAACATCAGAGAATGGGCACTAGAAGTTTTAACCACGAGAAGGAAATGAACATTTGTATATTGTATTTCCTTTAAAATGTCCTTTTTTGTAACTATGTACCATTAATTAAGAGAGCCAATTTTTTAATCGTCAAACACATTATAAAGGCATTTTGACAAACACAATATAGGCAGTTCAGAATCAACAGAAAACTCAAACTGAACCCTAAATCAAGAAGATAATAGAAGCATCAATTCATTACAGAAAAGCCAAAATAACAGAATACCAGAAAAGAAGACACTAGAAGCATCAGTTCTCTATTGACTGAAACTCTGCATGTTCTTTGTCTTCTCCACCTCTTCCTCGGCACCGACGTCTGCCCCTACGTCCAAAGACTCGTCCCTCTACAACATCTCCGGATTCCGCCTCCTCTCCCCCATTCTCAGCATTCTCGCCTACAACGCCACCTACCGGTCAGAGCTCGGCATCTTCGTCGACAAAAGACTCATCTACATCGACTTCACCAACATCTCCAAAACCCCATCTTCTAATAGGATCCAACCGCTTTGCGTCATTGAGCATCTGTGAGGTGTTTAGGCAGGGGCACTATACGTTGCTGATGGAGTCGTTGGTGGTGCCGAGGAAGAAGAAGAAGACTTGCTGGTGGTGATGGAGATGCCAGCGAGAAGCGGTGGAAGTTCGTGGTTGGTAGCTCGGTGATTGGGGGGTTGTCAGTGGCGGTTTTGTTGGGTTTGCTGAGTGCGGCGCTGGTGCAGGAGAAAAAGAAGAAAGAGGAGGATGAGGGATTAGGGAGAATGGAGGGAACGAATAAGGAAGGAGGGATTAAGGAGAATGGAGGGAACGGGTGTCGAATGAGGGATTAGGGCGGGGGAGTGAATGGAATGGAGGGAAAAAGCGTGGAATGGAGGGAACGTTAGTGCGGTAGGGTTTTAGTGATATGGGCCCTTTTTTTTTCATTTCTGAAACGGTTTCCTCACCTAGAACGGGTGAAAACCGCTTCATATTACGAACGGCTCTAAATCGTTTCATACCAGCGTTTCTAATTTCGAATTTTGGTGTAGTGCGAACGGGGGAAATTGGCTTAATTTTCTTAGAAGATCTGAGAAGCTCAATGTGGAGGCTGAGAATTTCCTCATCTAAGATGAACAGGTAGGGGGACAGTGGGTCCCCTTGGCGCAGACCACAGGATGAGGAGAAAAATCCGCTGGGACTGTTATTGATGAGAACCGATCCTCTTGTAGTGCATATCATCTCCCTTATCAAGTTGATCCAAGCAAAAGAGAAGTTAAAAAACTTTAGAGCTCTGAATAAAAAATTCCATTGAAGCTTGTCAAAGGCCTTGGAAATGTCCAGTTTCAAACAGACTGTGCCTCCTCTAACCTTGGAATTGAGCTTTTGGATTAGGTCATGAGCTAAAGCTACATTGTGGTGGATTGATCTACCAGTTAGAAAAGCTGTTTGGTTTTGAGAGATGAGGAAAGGGAGGATAGAAGACAGTCTGGAAGCTAGGATCTTAGATGAAATTTTATAGGAGAAGTTTAAAAGGCTGATTGGTCTGTAGTCATTGAAGGTTTCAGGAGATGAATTCTTTGGGATAAGGGATATAAAAAAAGCATTTGATTCCCTTAACAAACGGCCATAGGAGAAGAAATGGATAATTGCCTCTATCACTTCTTTGCTAACTAAGTGCCAACATTTAGTGAAGAAGACTCCGGAGAAACCATCTGGCCCAAGAGAGCTGCTGCTCTTAAGGTTGAAAACAGCCTTTCTGATTTCTTCTGGGGAGGGGACTGCAACTAGGAACTGGTTTTGCTCCTCAGTGACGGACGGACCAACCATTTGGAAAAATTCTTCTTCAGGGATGATCAAGTCAGCATGAAAATGGTTAGAGAAGAAGATGGCTGCTTGATCCTTAATCTGCTGACCTTCAACAAACAGGTTGCCTTCCACCTTAACTTGGTCAATGCGGTTGCGAATTCCTTTGGCTTTAGCAGAAATATGGAAAAACTTTGTGTTTCTGTCCCCATCTTGAAGCCATTTGACCTTTGCCCTCTACTTCTAGTGAGAGGACTCAACATTAAGCCAGGTATGGAGGGAAACTTTAGCTTGATTTAGCTTTCTAAGAAGGGGGTCACTTGGATGTTCTTCAAAAGCTACTTCCTTTTCCAGGATGAGGGCCTCTGCCTTAGCTATCTTGATCTTGAAATTGCCAAAAACTTCTTTACTCCATCTCTTCAGGTTTAACTTGAGAAATTTGAGTTTGCTAGCCAGAATGAACTGAGGGGAACCATAGCAGGGAGAGGCCCAACTATTCTCTACTTCCTTATAGAAGGATTCATGAAGGATCCATTTTTCCTCAAATCTGAAAAGCTTATTGAAGAAAGAGAGACTTTGTCTGTGGGCTAGAATTATAGGGCAATGGTCAGAAGATATTCTTGGAAGATGATTCACCTCTAGGTCCTCAAAGTTGGCACATTGAAATATTTCATGGACCAAAGATTAACCACCATGGAGCAACAAAAATGGCTCACAAAACTCCTTGGATATGATTACGAGATTCTCTACCGCCAAGGAAAGGACAACAGTGCTGTAGATGCTCTTTCCCGCATACAACAACAATATGAGTTGATGGCCTTTTCTACTCCACTTTTCACCTCTATGCAAGATATTCTTGATGAATGTACCAAGGATGATTGCCTTAACAAAATTGCCCAACAACTACTGCTGGATCCCTCTTCAGTTCCACATTACTCTATGCAGAATGGCATCCTTCGTTACAAGGGAAGGATAGTATTTCCATCCTCATCCCCATGGTGCATCAAAATCCTCCACGACTTTCATCATAGTCCACTTGGGGGGCATTTTGGGTTCCTTCCAACTTTCCAACGAATTTCACTAAATTTTTATTGGAAGGGAATTAAGCAAGCAACCAAGAAGTATGTGGCTGAATGTGATATTTGCCAATGTATATATGAAGACTGAAACAATGGCACCCCTGGACTATTGCAACCCTTGTCTATCCCTACTGAAGTTTGGGTTGACTTATCTATGGATTTTATCGATGGTCTTTCGCCTTCAAATCGTATGTTCTATCATGGTGGTGGTCGATCGATTCAGAAAGTATGCACATTTCTCACCATTAACCCATCCTTATACAGTATCAAGTGTGGCTGGAACATTTGTTCGTGACATTGTCAAATTGCATGGCATGCCAAGATCAATTGTTAGTGACTGAGACCCGATTTTCATAACTCAGTTTTGGGAGGCTTTCTTTAAAATGCAGGGCACAAAGTTATGTAGAAGCTCAGCCTATCATCCACAGTAAAATGGTCAAACCGAAGTTGTCAACTGCTCTGTTGAACAATATTTGCGATGTTTTGCTGGCCACCATCCCCACCAATGGACTAAGTGGTTGCCTTGGGCCAAATATTTCGGTACAATACCTCCTACCATAGCTCGCTTAAAATGTACCCCTTTCAGGTAGTCTATGGTCGTGCTCCGCCAACAATTGATAGATATATTCCCGGTACAACAAATGTTCACATGGTTGGTAGTACGCTTCAAAATCGGGACCAACTCCTTCAAATATTACAGGAAAACCTCCTTGCCGCTCAAAATCGAATGAAAACGCAAGTTGACAAGCATCGCACAGAACGCACATTTAATGTGGGTGATTGGGTATTTCTAAAACTCCAGTCGTACCGTCAAGGCTCTTTGTGAAACAATAAGGTTTACAAGCTTGCCCCACGTTTTTATGGCCCATTCCAAGTCGTTGCTCGCATTGGACAAGTTGCTTACAAGCTTGCACTACTTGTTGAATCAAGAATGCACTAGATTTTTCACGTATCCTCACTTAAAAGAAATGTGGGCAATTCAGTCAGTACAAGCCAAACCATCCCTTCCATTGCTGATATGGATAATCGCCTTTGCTAGCCCGCGAAAATCTTGGACCGTGGCCTATTCAAACACCGCAACCAAGCCATCACTAAGCTCCTCATTCGGTGGGAAGGCTAGTCTGAACATGAAGCAACTTGGGAAGTCTATGATGAGTTCATTGCCCGTTTTCCAAACTTCACAACTTGATGACAAGTTGAGTAAACAGCAGGGGTGTAATGTTACGATTCTTATGAAATATGGACAACCATTGTCAACAATTTCCTTGGACCGTTCAAATAAGTTGAGTCACCTCCTGTATCAGGAGAAGCTGTTGAGTCAATAAACTTCATCCTACTAGTGAGGAACAAAGTTAGGAATTTGATGAGTATTGAGTCTTTAAATTTCATAACTTATGTAGATAAAGCAGACTAAGTATTATGAATTAGAATTTTATTTGAATTAGTTTTTCTTTTTGCATAAACTCTTATCAGAGATGGAATTTCATGAAATGTGAGTTGCACAAACAATCTATCAAGTAGTTTTTAAATGCCCCTCTTTTATGTGGTTTTGTTTTGTTTTGGAGAAAGAGAAAGAGAGAGAGATGGGAGAGAAAAGCATGCATGGCATAAATAAGTAGCCATGTACACATACATATATTGGGACTAGGAGGGGCGAAAGAGAAGGCGTTGGAAGCGGTCTCTCTTGTCTCAGTCCGACCACTATATCTTGCCCAGATCACATATTTTTCGACCCCAAGAGAGAACATGCTCGTTTTCTCTTTTTGGTAATCTTTCTCCATTGTATTTCGAGTAGTCCGCGGTTACCGTTGTTTGCTGAACGTAGAGTTTTGAAATGTTACCTTGGTAGTTTCATTGATCTATTACTCTGCATGGACTAAAATCTCTAAAAATTTATTTTTAACAAGTTGGCAAATCATCATGTGTAATTCACCTCTTAAATTCGGTGAGAACTTTCATCATGTCTATCTTATGATCCATCTAAATTGTTCGCACAAAATAAACCCATCTTCCCCCTTTGGTCACCCGACTCTAGAGTTTTCATTACCGAATGGATTGGATTGTTAAATTGATGCTCCATTTTCTTTTCTAATGTAAAGCTATTAAACTCGTGAGCCAATAAATAAAGGGGTTATTTGCATGAAACTAACCCCGTTTTGATAGCTGGGCTCCAGTAGGCCTCAAAGCCACCGTGCATACCGTCTGGTGAAGGCAAAGTGGCATTCTTAAATCAAGAATTCTTAGAATTTCTATTAGTAAAGGCGGTTTTCAACGTAACTGGTAAATTCTCATCATCAAAATTTAGAATCCTCTATGACAGCTCCTGCACTGCTATCAGAAATCTCACTCGAAAGGAGTTTCTATAAAAAATGCTTGCGACCAAAGCACCTCCTGTATCAGGAGAAGTTGTTGAGTTAATAAACTTCATCCTGCTAGTGAGGAACATAGTTAGGAATTGGTTAAGTCTTTAGTCTTTAAATTGCATAACTTATGCAGATAAGGCAGACTAAGTATTATGGATTTGAATTTTATTTGAATTATTTTTTTTCTTTGCATAAGCTCTTATCAATGATGGAATTTCATGAAATGTGTGTGGCACAAACGAGCTATCAAGTAGTTTTTAAATGCTCCTCTTTTATGTGGTTTTTTTTTTTTTTTGTTTTGGAGAGAGAGAGAGAGAGAGAGAAAAGCATGCATGGCATAGATAAGTAACCATGCATACATACACATACATATATTGGGCTGGGCGGGGCAGGAGAGAAAGCGTTGGAAGTGGTCTCTCTCGTCTCAGTCTGACTGCTATATCTTGCCCAGATCACAGATCACATATTTTTCGACCCCAAAAGAGAACATGCTCATTTTTCTCTTTTTGCTAAACTTTCTCCATTGTCTTTCGAGTAGTCCGCGGTTACCGTTGTTTACTGAACGTGGAGTTTTGAAATGTTACCTTGGTAGTTTAATTGATCTATTACTCTGCATGGACTAAAATCTCTAAAAATTTATTTTTAACAAGTTGGCAAATCATCATGTGTAATTCACCTCTTAAATTCGGTGAGAACTTTCATCATGTCTATCTTATGATCCATCTAAATTGTTCGCACAAAATAAACCCATCTTCCCCCTTTGGTCACCCGACTCTAGAGTTTTCATTACCGAATGGATTGGATTGTTAAATTGATGCTCAATTTTCTTTTCTAATGTAAAGCTATTAAACTCGTGAGCCAATAAATAAAGGGGTTATTTGCATGAAACTAATCCCGTTTTGATAGCTGGGCTCCAGTAGGCCTCAAAGCCACCGTGCATACCGTATGGTCAAGGCGAAGTGGCATTCTTAAATCAAGAATTCTTAGAATTTCTATTATTAAAGGCGGTTTTCAACGTAACCGGTAAATTCTCATCATCAAAATTTAGAATCCTCTGTGATAGCTCCTGCACTGCTATCAGAAATCTCACTCGAAAGGAGTTTCTATAAAAAATGCGTGCGACCAAAGCACCTCCTGTATCGAGAGAAGCTGTTGAGTCAATAAGCTTCATCCTACTAGTGAGGAACAGAGTTAGGAATTGGTCGAGTCTTTAGTTTTTAAATTGCATAACTTATGTAGATAAGGCAGACTAAGTATTATGAATTAGAATTTTATTTGAATTACTTGTCTTTTTGCATACACACTTATTAGAGATAGAATTTCAATAAATGTGAGTTGATCAAATGATCTATCAAGTACTTTTTAATTGCTCCTCTTTTATGTGGTTTTGTTTTCTTTTGAAGAGAGAGAGAGAGAGAGAGAGAGAGAGAGAGAGAGAGAGAGAGAGAGAGAGTGAGAGAAGCATGCATGGCATAGATAAATAAGTAGCTATGCATACATACACATACATACATATATATATATATATATATATTCGGTGGGGCGGGGCGGGAGAGAAGGCGTTGAAAGCTGTCTCTCTCGTCTCGGTCCGACCATTATAACTTGCCCATATCACATATTTTTCGACCCAAGAGAGAACATGCTGGTTTTCTCTTTTTGCTAATGTTTCTCCCTTCTCTTTCGAGTAGTCCACGGTTACCATTGTTTGCTGAATGTGGAGTTATGTAATGTAACATTGGTAGTTTCATTGATCTGTTACTCTACATGGACTAAAATCTCTAAAAATTTATATTTAACAAGTTGGCAAATCATGTGTAATTCACCTCTTAAATTCCGTGAGAACTTTCACTGTGTCTATGTTATGATCCATCTGAATCGTTCAAACAAAAGAAACACATCTTCCCCCTTTGGTCACCCGACTCTAGAGTTTGCATTACCGAATGGACTGGACCATTGGGTTGATGCTCAATTTTATTTTCTAATGTAAAGCTGTTAAAATCGTGAGCCAATAAATAAAGGGGTTACGTGCATGAAATTGACCCCCTTTTGATAGCTGGGCTCCAGTAGGCCTCAAAGCCACCGTGCATGCCGTATGGCAAGGCAAAGTGGCAATCTTAAATCAAGAATTCTTAGAATTTCTATTAGTAAAGGCGGTTTTAACAGGACCAGTAAATTCTCATCATCAAAATTTAGAATCCCATGTGACAGCTCTTGCACTGCTATCAGAAATCTCACTCGAAAGGAGTTTCTACAAAAAAATGATTGCGACCAAAACACCTCTTGTATCAGGAGAAGCTGTTGAGTCAATAAACTTCATCCTATTAGTGAGGAACAGAGTTAGGAATTGGTGGAGTCTTGAGTCTTTAAATTGCATAACTTATGTTGATAAGGCAGACTAAGTATTATGAATTAGAATTTTATTTGAATTAGTTGTTTCTTTTTGCATAAACTCTTATCAGAGATGGAATTTCATGAAATGTGAGTTGCACAAACGATCTATCAAGTAGTTTTTAAATGCTCCTCTTTTATGTGGTTTTGTTTTGGAGAGAGAACAAACGATCTATCAAGTAGTTTTTAAATGCTCCTTTTTTTTTGGAGAGAGAGAGAGAGAGAGAGAGAAAAGCATGCATGGCATGGATAAGTAGCCATGCATACATATATTGGGCTCGGCGGGGCGGGAGAGAAGGCGTTGGAAGCGGTCTCTCTCGTCTCAGTCCGACGCTATATCTTGTCCAGATCACATATTTTTCGACCCCAAGAGAGAACATGCTCATTTTCTCTTTTTGTTAATGTTTCTCCCTTCTCTTTGAGTAGTCCGCGGTTACCGTTGTTTGCTAAACGTGGAGTTATGTAATGTTACCTTGGTAGTTTCATTGATCTATTACTCTGCATGGACTAAAATCTCTAAAAATTTATATTTAACAAGTTGGCAAATCATCATGTGTAATTCACCTCTTAAATTCAGTGAGAACTTTCACTGTTTCTATCTTATGATCCATCTGAATCGTTCACAATAAATAAACCCATCTTCCCCCTTTGGTCACCCGACTCTAGAGTTTGCATTACCGAATGAACTGGACCGTTGGATTGATGCTCAATTTTTTTTCTAATGTAAAGCTGTTAAACTCGTGAGCCAATAAATAAAGGGGTTACATGCATGAAACTGACCCGTTTTGATAGCTGGGCTCCAGTAGGCCTCAAAGCCACCTTGCGTACTGTATGGTCAAGGCAAAGTGGCATTCTTAAATCAAGGCATAACGTATGGTAAATCCATGGGCTGTAAATTTTGATCACACAGTTAAATTCCCTAATATAAGGGTCCAGAATTTTTATTACCTTGAACCAGTCAAATTAGGCTAGTGAGCAGGAAGGTTCAATTCCAGTTCTATTTAGTTTGCTGAGGCCCTAGTCATTCTATTATATACAGGTTTCGTGTTTTATGCAAGAGTTTGCGAAGATAACTGGATTTCCTCTGGCAAGCAAGGTTCCCCTGCTTCTTATAGTGGATATGTGTGTGTCAACTGATAAGGAAAGACTAAAGTCAGGCCAAAGGCCTCTACCTCATGACAAGCCCATGATGGAAACCCAAAGCTCACAAGCCCAGTTTATGGCTCATAATCAAGAATCCAAGAAGCCCAGTACAAGTTAAAGAGAATAAGGAAATCCCATAAGGTTAGAAAATCCAAACCTGTTGAGAGTAGGAAAATCAAACCTGTTGATAATTGGAAACCCAAACCTGTTAAGACTATGAAATCCAAATCCTATATATGTGTAGTCTTTCCAATCTTTTTTAAACCCTTCCCTCTAATTCTTTTATGATATTCTTCCATATGAAATGAAGGAACAATTCGGCGAAAAATAGAGGGATTTCCTCCTAATTTGTTACAGTGAGTCCAAATGGAGAACAGGCAAGAAGAGGATCCTCCCAAGGGATGTTTGGCAACACATTTCAGAAAAATCATCCACCTAGTAGTGTTCGTTTCACTCATTGGTGTGGGGTCGGCATTAGTATCACCAAAGAGCAATCTCTACTGTGATGGAGCATATCTCGCATTTGGACTGGTCATTCTTATGGCCGGATTTGTCTCCTTATTTATCTACTGCACAATGTTGCTTCTTGAAGCATGGTTAAAGGAAGACACCGAGCCCAATAGCCCTGAAACTTAGATTAGTGTGTATGGGGGTGTAGATTCATGCTACTGTGGATGCCTGTCTTTTTATTTTTATTCGTTGTCTTTCATTTTTCTTGTTTGCCATTGGGATGTACTGGTCATCAAGTAGTGCAGAGACGCAGAGGGTCTTGAGTGTTTTTGCACCCTTCTTATTGTAAGTATTCCATGTTAGAAATACTAAGAAAAAAAAATACTAAATTTAGCAATTGTTTTGTCATTTAAGTAGAACAAATGATCTTATGCTGCAGTCAGTTCATGGCAGCATTTTAACCCATCATGTGAGACCTGCCTTTGATTGATGTAAGTCTCTGGAATTTCACCTCAACCAGAGTAATATGCACCGATAGACCAATCATATGCAGAAAATATATGTATGTATCTCACACATATCAACTTGTAGTTGCATATCATAACGAGGCATGTCACATGAGTGGTACTACACTAAGGTGGTTTGCCCTATCTTCTTGGACAAACTTTATCGGGGACAAACTTTCTTGCCAGAATTCTGGCCAGAAAGTTTGTCCAGGTAGCATGGCTGTAAACCAATAGAGTTTCCTATGCCGAGAGAAATCTAAATCCCCTTTAATCAGGGGTGTTTCGCTGGAGGTCCATCAACTTTGATTTTTATTGCAAATGATCTAAGTTTTTTTTCCGTAGAGGCAAAGGTCCCTTTTCAAGTTTTAAACAGTTAAAAAGTTCGGAATGCCCCTCTTAATACACTCTGTGTAATATACAAAAATGGAAAACTTGCGTCTACGGACTATGGTGCTGACGACGGCCAATGTAACCTATGTGAAGGTTACCTAATAAAATGTTCATCCGTCTGTGTCATATTATACAGTTTTGTGTGCTGATAATGTTCAAATTTCTTTCGAATCAGGACATGTAAGTATTATTTAATTTGATACTCATATGAAGGGTAGAGTTATATTTTCGGTCAAACTTACAATATCTATAGAGCTTTATATGGAGTGAAATTTGGGTCAGTTCATATATAGGGTATGTGTGATATGAGTGGTTTGCTCTAGGAAACGTAGATCTACAGTACACAAAATCAAATTACTGTTGAGAATCAATATGGTGTCCAAAGAATGAGAAGTCTTCTAATATATTTACAATCTTCTGTTATTTCTATGGGGTTTTTACTAAAAGCATCATCAAATATCACTATATCTTCTAAAGCATCCTTAAATACAAGTAATGTCCAAAAGCATCTTATACAGAGTACTCTGATTCTTTCCTGATCAAATTGCCCTTCTAATCCCTTTCTTGCGACAGCGAGACTTGATTTGGCTCATTGAAGTATTTTGAGACTAGTTTAGCCCCTTTCCTGCGACATTGAGACTTGATTAATTAGCAGGGCATATTGAAGTATTTCGAGGCTAGTTCAACCCCTTTCTTGCGACATCGAGACTTGATTTGACAGGACACATTGAAGTATTTCGAAGTTAGTTCAACCCCTTTCTCGCGACATTGGAACTTGATTTCACGACATCGAGACTTGATTTGGCACATTCAAGTATTTTGAGGCTAGTTCAACCCCTTCTTCCCGACATCGAGACTTAATTTCGGGACATCGAGAGTTGATTTGGCACATTGAAGATTTGGCGCATTGAAGTATTTTTAAGCTAGTTTTTTTTTCCTCCTCTCAAACTCGCTAGCTAATTTTTTCCCTTTTCTTATTGGCTCTTAGATCTGCTATTCAAAAGTCTGCAATTCGAAGATCGGGAGATCTAAGGGCTCATGAGAGAAGGAGAAAACCTACTAGGGAGTTTGAGAATTGAAAAAAAGAAGAAAAAAAAATCGACATCAAGACTTAATTTTGCGACATCGAGACTCGATTTGGCGCATTGGAGTATTTCTAGGTAATTTTTTTTGTTTCAATTCTTGAACTCGCTATTTGATTTTTCCCTTTCTCATTAGCCCTTAGATCTGCTCTTCAGAAGTTTGTAATTCGAAGATCAGGAAATCTAAGTGCTAACGAGAAAAAGAAAAAAATCAACTAGGGAGTTCAAGATTTGGAAAAAAAAAGAGCTAGCATCTAAATACTTCAATGCGCCAATCAAGTATTGATGTCGCAAAATTAAGTTTTGATGTCACGAGAAAGGAGTTGAACTATCTTCGAAATACTTTAATATATATGCCATGTCAAATAAAGTCTTGATGTCGAGGGAAAGGGTTTGAACTAGCATCGAAATACTTTAATGTATTAAATCAAGTCTCGATGTCGAAAGAAAGGTGTTGGAGGGGCAATTTGGTCCAAAAAAAATCAGAGTATGCGGTATAAGATAGTTTCGGACATTACATGTATTTAATGATGCTTTTGGAGGTACAACGATATTTGAAGATGCTTTTAGTAAGAACCCCAATTTCTATTTCCATTCCATATCATGCCCCCTACGAACAAGATCATCAAACTAGATGTTAAATCTATCGGTTAGTTAAAGTCATGTTTGGAAACTCTACTCTAATCTAATTAGAGCTAGAAACATTAAGGCTAGAACAAATAGCTCTATTTTTCAAGTTTCAGTTTACATTTACTTTGATTGCTAAAATTCTAAAGAAAAGCTCTTGTTGTGCAGTAGTAGCATGTTAGTAAACATACAAATAACGGCTTATTAGAAGGGCATTTTTTAATTCCTTCAAAAGCATTAGTATTAACTAGATAAAAGACTTGCTACAACTAGATGAATGTCAATTCAAGAGATCTTAAGTTTATTTATAGTTGATAAAACCATTGATTTAATTAGATGCATCTATAGGTTTTAGTTCTCTTATACCCAAAGATGATAGAACAATTGATTTACCACGTGATCTATACTTTTATTTTCTCATACATGTATAACCTATAGGGAGCAAATTTAAGATGATAAGTAACGTACATAATAATATTATCCGTGACTTCCTGTGCATGACATGTATTGATATTTTTAGCTTAAGAGTTTTGTTGAGTTCCAAGGAAACATGCATAGAATTATAGAACATCTCAAACTTTGGTATAGTGACATTAAACTTATTCGGACACGTCAGATTAATTTTTCACTAACTATAATATATTTAGTTGACTAAATATAATTTTTAGATTTTTCTTCACTAGCCATAATATATTTAGTTTACTAAATATGGTTTTTTATCATTTTGTTCTAAGTACAATTGAACATGTAATTAAAATATTGGACACAAGTACCCAAATGATGTAACTTTTTGGTTATTCCATGGGAAACTGTTTCTGATAGGGCTGACTCGCAATTGATTTGCCACACAAACTAGTGTGCCTTCAAAATATGAGAAATGTTCTCTTGCGAGCAACTGCATGTGCAGGTCTCCATTAGGGGGCACTTGTCTTTCATCACTATAGCCCTTTTGATAGTCTTTTCAACCCATAATTTGGCATAGGAATAATTTTACATTCATTGAATCTTCACTCACCGTTGGATCAAATCTCAAGAAAATATTTGGCTAAGAGGCCATTAAACTTTAAGGCTATTGAATCAAGTGTAGGGGTGGGGTTATTTTTTGGATTCCCCTTGTCCATGAGGAGACCTTTCAATATGCCCTCCTCTATTAATACACTTACATCTATGTGCCCCCCATAAGTTGGACTACATATAAGTTATAGGCAGTTTGCTTGTAGGTAGGGCTGTCAAAGGGCTAGGCCTATAGTTGTCCTTACCCAACCCTCAATACATGCTTGACATTTTTACGTATAATATTGGAGGTAGTAGACTTTGATGCACTGTTATAAGTTGAATGATATGCTTATTCTAAGAAAAATGAAGAATAAAGAGAAATTAGAATTGATTTTGAAACTAGATTCCAATCCTCTAAGTGGACCCGGTTTCGGAACCGGATCTGGGTTTTCCTATCGGAACTGAATCTGGAACCAACAAAACAGGTTCGAGTTAAAACCGGACCCGGAACCTGAACCGTTATTTAGAAACAGGTCCGGGTCCGGATTCACTATGGTTCCGATCCGAAACCATCCCGTTTGCAACCCTAGCTGTACAACATAGGCTTTTGAGGCCATAGTTTCCTTAGAAATTGAAAGTGCTCTTATGTGTTGAACGGGCCGTTGGATGAGATGGGCCACCCATGTTTTAGCCCACAGGCCAACCTATTTTGATTTCTGGTACATCAAGTATAAAATTGTTAGTGCATGTAGACTTTCAAATATGCCAGGTAGGCAGAGGATGTGTTGGGCCTGTTAAGTGTATGTTCAGGCCCATTCTACTTAGTGGACCCTTCGAGAAATCTTTTATTTTAAAGAAAGCAATAATAAACTGTAAAATATTTTCTCCACTCACTGTTACCCTGAAATCAGAGTCTCCAACTTTTTCTAGTGTGCTTTTTTTGGATGAGTTGTTGTGGACCAGGCCCATTGATGGTATCATGTCCCTTTTCTTGTAGTTTTTTGACTCTTTAGTAGTGATTTTATATGATTTGGTCCAAAAAAATTAGCATCTTATTTCAGGATGTAGTATTTCTTTTTATTTATGTTGATTTGAAATAGTTTGGGCAAGCCACCTTATTGATTCATGTGATCACATATCAAGAGCCGCTTACCATCTGTGCACAACTTGTCAATTTACTGTAAAATTGGGAGAGATCCATATTGTTCTAACTTTTTAGCATTTTCAATATTATGTCCAACGATGGTGATAATGATGATTAGAAGGATACAAAGCTACTACTTATGCAAATTCTGATGATTCCAGGCCCTTTGAGTGGTTTGATACACATCCTGAAGGGGCAGCAATATCTTGGCAGCCCAATAAACAATCTAGGTAACACTTGCTGTTGAAAAGAAAGATAAAGTGATCAAGGAATTTACTATTGGGAATTTCTTTGCATTTCGATAGGGATTTATAATTGGGGTTAATTCCGAGGGGTAGCTTAGTTGGTCTAGGACCACGGTTTGCACCCGGAGGTTGTGGGTTCGAAACTGCACTACCACACTGGGGTCACATTGGAATTTTACCTGTCTTTCTCTTCTGGGTCCGTAGAGATTATTCTTGCTCAAAGAGGCTGAGAACCCTGTGTTATAAATATATATATATATATATATATATAACCGGGTTTAATGAACTATACAGTTAAAAGTCTAGATATTTTTTATTGATGCATAACTATGTGATCGGATTCCTCAATTTTGGAGGGACCACAATTTATTTGATGCAATCAATTGAGAACTTGAAGGATCCCTTACCCAAGGGCCTTCAAAGGGAACTTTTTTTTTTTTTAAGGGAACTTGTGTTTGAGACTTCTAATCATGGGTTTTAAATCTATAGATTTAGTTAGGATGACAGAACTCGACTCGGTATTTGTATCCAAAATTTTTAGTATAGTCATGAGCAAGATATATCATCATTATGGATTGACAAGCACTATTAATTTTGTTCCTTTAGATAAGAAGTAGTGCTTGTACCTGTAATCGATCATGAGAGGGAGATGAGATATGTTCTTAATGCGCCTATATATAAACTTCTACTTGGGCACTGTAATTACACAGACATGAGGATGAGGATTTTCTTCGAGAGCATTCATAGACATATATATAATCTATACTCGCGCAAAGCCCGGCCGTGCAATGAATTATAGGTTAAATCTCATGCAAATTGGATAATGATTTAAAATCAATACCTAAAAGCATGAGCTGAAGACACCCAAGTAAATTGGATAATGATTCTCAACAAGATCCATAAAAAAATGATTCTAGTTTTATATCATATATTTTAAAATTCATAATAAAATGACAGGCAAACTTACACTAGTTATAATGATGGACAATGGCTCGACCACTGTGAAATTAGAAGTGTGCATCGATTTCTTATAAAGTTGTGCATCAATTTCAATGAATAGATCTAATCGTAGATAATGACTTGATGGTGTCGTGTGCGAGTGTACGAAAGTGTGAATCACTTTGGTTGATAATTAATCAAGCAACACCGGAAGAGAGAAATTATACGTAGCAGCAAACTCGCCTATATTAATACGAAAGAAACTCGACTTTCCTTTGGGTTTTTACTCTCTGCTTGTCTCATAGGTTATATTACATTAATATGTTGTAGTCTTCACTTTCTTAGGCTACAAGAAACCCTTTCTTAGCCTCTAAAAAAGTCTCGATATAATTACCAAAATACCCATAGTCTTAAACCCACTTGGTCTGGACCCACATTGCCAACGGATGGTAGATGTAATAGTGGATAAATGGCTTGACCAATGTCAATTTGGACTAACATTTTATGACGATAGATTTGATGGTGGATATAATGGCCTAACAATAGATCTAATGGTGGACAATATCCTGATCATTAACTAACATTTTAAAATGGCAGATAATGGCCTAATGTCAATTTGGCCAAATGCTTTCACAAAAAGTAGGTGTGAGTACGAAGAAATTGAATTGATAACAAAGGTGGGGATTAGTTTTGAGTTTTTTTTTTTGGGTAATGAATCTCATTTAAAATAAGAAAACACCAACAACAACAAAACCAACAGATCTGGATTTGTGTGCAAGAGATCCTATTGCATACCCAAATCAGAAAACAATCGTCCCAATAAAAACTCTTGCTAAGAAAAGAACAATACTTGGCCAAAATATGAGCAATCTCATTAACAGTAGTAGGAATATGAAAAAACTCAATAGAAGAAAAGGAAATAATCCAAGACTTATAATCCAAAACAATAGATGACCAAATCAGCTTTCCCTTGAATGCTTGAGAGCAATACACACTGGTATTTTCTCTATGCACACTGAATATTTTATTTACCAAGGTATGAGAAATGATAAAAAAAAAGTACATTTTTTTAAAATCTCTGCATTTTCAGTTTCTCTCTACACCCCCACCCTCCTTGTAAACAAAGTACTTCCCTCTTATTCGTATAACTCTCCTCCCTCTCATTCAATCTCATTTATGCAAATCTTTCCATTCTTCCCACTCTCTTTTCACTCTTCTCCCATTATTCCTCCCACCATCTCCCACTTATCCCTCATTCTTCTTCTCACTCATACCTCAATCTTCATCTTCACATCATTGATCTACTAATAACCACCCATTTGTGATTTTAAAGTATTGGACAAGCAAATGGTGGTTTTCGGTGATTTCAGCAGCGAGAAGCAAATGGTCGACATTCCGCTCGGCCCTGAGTGGCCGAACGGTCTCGAGAAAAAAAAGGACTGAATGGAGAGAGGTTCGGCCACGAGAAAAAAAAGGACTGAATGGAGAGAGAGAGAGAGAGAGAGAGAGAGAGAGAGAGAGAGAGAGAGAGAGAGAGAGAGAGAGAAGGCCCATTCACCCATTCTTGAGGCCAACAAACATCCATTGCCTTCAATATAACAAGAAAAATGAATATGGGAACATGAGGATGGGGAGCATGATCGAGGGAGAGAGATTTACCTTGAGAATGAGAGTGAGGAACAGAAAAGTGAGTGAGGAAGCGAAAAGAGAATGAGGAAGAGAACAGAGAATGAGTGAGGGAGTCAAAGAGAGGGATTAAAGAGTGAGAGACGGTGAGGGAGAGTTTTATTTTTATTTTTTACTTTTTTGGGTATAGGGTGGGGGGGATGTGTAGAGAGCAATGGAGTTTCCATATATTTGGGTATTTTGGGCAAAACATGGTGTCTATAGAGTAAGTGTGAGCAGGGGCGGTCCCAGGCTTTGATGATCTGGGGCGGTCGCCCCAGGTTAATTTTAAAATCTGCATTGATTTAAATGGGCCATGGGCCCCTCAACCATGCCCCATACACATTTGTCTAAATAATACACAATTGCCCCATGTCCGAAGCACATATGTCTAAATAGTAAACAATCACCCCACATGCGGAAAAGAAAATACTCCTTATTCTCTTTTGACATCTTCTTTAAGTCGAGAGTCCAAGTTAATCTTCGTGTCACACCGATCTAGATCTTCGTTGTTGGTTTCTGTGCAGACTACTGCATCTTCAAGGCCTCATCTATTGAACCTCTTTCGTGGTTAGTCTCTCTATCTCCAAATAACCTTAAATAATTGAATCATGTGTGTCTCTCTCTCCCTCCCCTGATCTAGTATAATCTTAATTACTCCATACCTAAATCTGAACCCCTGATCTCCAAATCCTAAATCCCCAATTTTCAATCCAAACCCTAAGCCCTAAATCACCAAATCTTAGCGTGTCTACAAATCCGAAGACGACCAAAACCACTCCCATTATTTGGTTGTTAGGGTTGAGTGTAGATGCTATCGCATTCTCCATTGGTTTTTTCTAAATAGGATTATGTCACTTCTATGCATAATTGAATTGGATTATTTGATACTTGAGTATCAGCCCACAATTGTGGGTTATTTATTAGTGGATCTTTTCCGGTCATTAGAAATGTGTCGCCGAATTGATCCCTATGCAGGGATTAAGAAATAACTAATTTTATAAAGGTATATTAAACTTGATGTTCTAAATTATCTTGGCTTCCTACCCCCACTATGATTCAAAGATGGAATTTCACTCCTGTTATCAACAAGTTGGAGGGATTGAGGAAGTGAAAAGGGAAAGGACGGGTGTCCACTGCCGCAAAAAGTTTTTAATACAAAAAGTTCTTGTATTTAATTTTTTTTTTCCACACACCTACTCACCTTGAATTTGGACAACTACACTTTGAATTTGCATTGATCTCCATTGAGCATTTATTTTGACATATAAACTTGAGTGAAACAGGATAGTATAAGTTTGGTTGTTTGAGTATCTAAAATTTAGGTTAGAATCATCTTTTATACATGTAATACTTTTTGGTACTTCTAATTAACATTCTAACCCTTTCATTGTCATATCTCCAATAACTTTCGTGCATAGTGGAGTTCCATGTGAGTTTGACATTTTCTAAAGAAAAATGTGTAGTTACTATTTTGAAGTTGAAAACCCTCAAAGACATTCGTAAAAAACTTTGTTTTAGAGTTGAGATGACTTTTGATGAGAGAATTGTATGTTGGTTATAGTATTAATGTGAAAAAAAAAAGTCTAGCAAAAAATATAGTACACTTTTTCAGTTGACCATTGTTTGTCCCACCTAAATAAAAATCCTGGGTCCGCCACTGAGTGTGAGCAATGGAGTTTCCATATATTTGGGTATTTTGGGCAAAACATGGTGTGTATAGAATAAGTGTGGGTATGAAAGGAGCAGGATCTTAAAAAAATCTCCCGCCCTTTAGCACAATGAGAATAACCCACGCCTGTGCTTCTTTAGATGAAGAGATCCTTGGCCCAAACTAAGAACATGCAACCAAAGGTTTTTTATATTTTAATGAAAAAACCATAACTGGATTTTTTTTCTTTAAGATTAAATGTCACATTTGTGAAAATCAAAATCTTATCCATAGAACCTAAGAATAAGGTTCTAGCTACTATTGGAGATGGAGCTAAGACATTATCATATTCTCCTAAATTGGGTACTCTGCAGATATTCTGAATCGAAGTAATTATCATATAAGGGTTAATGCATTCCCATCTAATTAAAGATAATATTGTTTCTAGTCTTTCACAGTGCCCACCATGTTGAAAGAACAAAGGAGACAAGGTCAGTCTCTTCTACCAAATAAGCTATAATCTTTAAATCCATTAAGTTCTTCCATCAATCCACAATACCATCACTTTTATTAAAATGAGATAGACAACCAATGTTAGTACTAAACCAAACTACCCTAGAATGATCACAAAGGAAAAATACATGTTCCACCATTTCTGACTCAATTTCGCAAATAGGAAAGATAGTAGAACATAAATTTGCCTAAGGTTGAAGCACTTTCTAAATAAGAATAGCCTTCTGAAGACATTTCCAACCAAAAAGAAGGATTTTTTTTGGGCAAAGGAGTTTTCAAAACTTGCAGAGGCATACTCTTGTTGGAGAAATATCCATCTTTTGAAAAGGGCCACACTCTCTTATCTTTCATTTCCAAACACGGAATATAGATTTTAAGAATGTCTTCCACATCCTATGGGTTATTGAAAACATTTGAGATCATGGAGACATTTCAAGTCCCATTAATTATTACTTCGGAGGTCTTATTTTTCAAGTTAGTTTTAAGCTGTTAGTAAAGATGTGCAGTACGGGGTGGTCTCTCTCTCCACATTACATTATCGGATCAGAACAACATTTAGCAAACATGGAATAATAATTTTGATAATATGGCTAAAAGAGGAGGGAAATTTGAGCTTTTGTTTCCTTCCTCAATTGATTTCTCATCTCCTCTCATCAGTTAAAAGAAAAACCCGCCCTTACCGCTTGACTTCTCAACAAAACTACTTAAGATCTCCTTGCTCTCAGTACCCCCAATAATAATTCAAGGTTTGAGTCTCTTTGGTGTGGGGTTGAAGTTAATATTAATTACCCAGTTAATGAATGAGTTAGATTTGAGCTGAGTCCATTGTTACTAGTTGATTAGTCGGAACAAATTAAATTTTATTAATCTGGCTAATTGTATTATGACCTAATTAATTGGATGATCCATTTCCAGACTTATTAATTGAAGGTTTCCGTTTGAGCTTGATGTTTTTTTTTTTTTTTTTGTAAGAAAAAAGGAGTTTTGCCCATTTTGGTGGAGTACCCTTTATCATCTGACGCGTATTTTAATTTTTATTTTTGCAGGAGCAGATTTCTTTGCATATATATATAAATATATATATATGGGTGGGTATAATAAATTCCAACTGCCTTTTGCTGTGTGGAAAAGAAAGATAGAAAGAAAGACCAATCGGTTTTTATTCTGATTGATTGAGCAAAGTCCTCAACCTGAATCGACCCTACCTGCGCATTGCCCCATGTTTCAACCTCGACCACAAAATCACACACATCGAATGGGAGAAGACTGGCAGATGCATTCAACAGCTCTCGCGTCTTTTGCTTCGAGTAGAATATAAAAGAATAGGCTTTGGCTTTTCGATAAAGTCATCCCAACATTAAAAGTGGTCGGTGGAAAATGGCCTTGTTCTGCGTTTCGAGGTAGACATGAACAAACAGCCTCCTTTCATGATCTGAAGATTTCTATAATAAAATCCAAAAGATTATAGCCGTCCGTATTCCACACAGTGTTTCCAAAACATTGAATATTTGCATAAAGGAGATAGTCAACGGTCTTTTTTTTATAATTTTTATTTTTACAATGGAGGGTTCTCAATCTTTTGAATTGGACTAAACTCTCGAACAGAGGAAAGCCAAATAAACTTTCTTGTAGTTTCAGTGTAGTAGTGCAGTTTCGAATCCACAACCACCGGATGTAAACCGTGGTCTTATGCTAATTGAAAATTTGGTTAGTTGTCACCTTGGTAAACTCAATTGATTCTTTTTTCAATATCGTTTTTAAAATGAATTGATTAATAAAATACTAGATTTTATAATGTATAATTTATCCGTATTGGATGAACACATCTATAAAATATAAGCAAATGATTTATAAAGTTAATTAAATGAAAATCCCCAAAGAAGAAGGGCATAAAATATAAAGAGAAATTTTCTTGGAAACTTGGGTTAATGCATTCATAATACTATAGGGATTTGGGTCCTATATTCAATTATCCATCCCCAAAAATTAAGACTTAATACACAACTGAATGAGATCTTCCTAGAAGAAGAAGTTGTTTGGATCAAAAAATACATGCCCATGCTCATTGGGGGCTTTGGCAATGGCATGTGCTTTTCTTTTTCGAAATATCATGCTCTGGTTGCAAATCTTATATTTTGAAGATTCGGGGCATTTATCAATAGTTATAATAGTGTCATGGGCAAATGGGATAAGAAAAAGTTGTTGGGTGGTATATCAAAAAGGTTCTTGAGAAATGAAAGATTCTCTAAAATAACAGTGACATTATGTTTTTTTACCAAGACAAATAATGAGTATTTTTATTGTTTTCCAAGAGGCACCTCTTTTACTCACAAGATATTATTCATCTATATGTCGGTGTCTTGACCTACCTTATCACTATAAATTTGGCTTAACCTAACCTACATTATTGAGACAAAGGTTTTTATCAAAAATATTTTTATTATGCCAACTTTACTTTTCTCTTCAGAAGCTCACAAGTCACAAGGTAATTTTTAGTCTTTTATCCTTAAGATGTGGCTGCAGCTCAAGCTTTAGATTATGAGTGGACTTCCTCTTCTTACTTGTGTGGTCCCACCCCCTAGGTTGGGACACACAAAAAAAAAAAATAAAATAAAATAAAGAACACAAAGGAAATCTAGTTAGTATTTGAAATTCTTTATTAGTCATGTTAGCAAGTTTAAGTGTAAAAAAAAATGCTTGAAATATAAATATAACATATTATTGTAACAATGATATGGATATTAATGGGAAAGAAGAAAGGATTATGAAAGAAGCTACCTAAAAAAAACACGTGAAAAAGTAAGAAAAAACTAGCATCGTTTAATTTTTTTTAATAATATTTCAATATTATTTTAAATATTGCAGTAAAACTGAATCTGGTGATAAAATTCAATTTTAAAAAGAAATGATCGTGATAAGGATTTAAAAAATAAAATTCTTCGAACATTACTAACAATAGATTCGGATTTTTTTTTTTTTTTTTGGTAAAAATAGATTCAGATTATGGGCAATATCTGCAATGGAGCTGGTGGTGGTCGTGGTACAGATTTCAAGATATACAAAGAAGATGATAGTATTCAATATTTTGGCACTTTCCTCTACTCTTTGATTGTCGCCGGGTTTCAAGCAGCTTTCAAAGCTTTTGGGATTAATTGATGATCATATCTAAGGTGGAGCATTCATCATATCAAATAGTCCCCCTATATAGAATGTCATTTTAACTTGTAATAAAGTAAAGATGGACCAATTTATCCGCACTTAAATTGTTCTGGGTTGTTAGGAAGTCCAATAATAAATTGGAAGGTCCTCGCTTTAAACCATTTAGAATTTTACATGATGATATACAGTAATAGTGGGTGGTGTTGAGGATCTAATATTTTACCAATGATAAAACTGTAAGGGGATTGCTGGGATCCTAATCATAAATAAAAAAAAAATATGGACCAACCTCTAATTCATACATTGTGCAATTGTATAATTTGCAAGTAAACAGTAGGGCCTTTTTATATCTTCATGGCAAAGCTACAGGAACAGGAGTATGACTATGGCTGCATTCTAAATAACTTTCTGTTGCCGGCCCACGTTTTCCATGTCCCTCTGCGCTTGCTTCCCCTACATAATTTAAAGCAGGAGAAGTAGGTATCCCTCTGGAGGACCGAAAACAATTTTTTAAGTTTGAATTGTATGGCCCCTATTGGCTCAAACAGAAGGAATACGACAGCAGGACTGACAAGACACGTACATGCAACAATCGGGTCCCATCACAGCCTCCCGTGAAGCCCATGGATTAAATAAATGAGCCACCCCCGTCTTCTCTAGCACACGCTTGCATTGTTACATTTGTAAGGAATCCTATCCTGAGGCTAGTAACAATCTCCATCGTTCAAGATGAATGTGATCTCTTCCAATGAGATGTCTATAAATTTTACTTTAATAAAAATAGGTTTTATTCTTAGATTGAATACATGATTAAAAACGAGATTATAGTATATGACTAATAATATATAAGATTGTGCTAATCCCATTTTAAGTCATGTGCTCAATTTAATGGTGTGATGCACTTCTATTGAAGTAAAATCTGAAATATCGCACTCATGAGGATAACATTCAGTTTATCCGTCGAAATTATTATCATGTGGTATGGTGTAGTTGGAATATTAATTACCATGTGGTATGGTGGAGTTCTAGATATGATCTATAATATTGGAATATATATTTTTTTTCCTATTTTTTCTCGTAATTATACTATGCACAAACACTTTCCCAAGGACCTCACAAGAAGGAGATTTCTTGCCACTGAACCATCAATGAGTTGGCACAAACAACTAACCAGGTTGTATAGTACTGTTGCAATAGGAAAAGTTTGAGCAGAAGCATATATAAACTAATATGATAAGAGCTGCTTTTACAAAAAAATAAAACAAAACAAAATAAAAATATGATAGACCTGCATTTCTCCTATAATAAGAGTATGCCTTAGCACTGCCTAATGTGTTGGTTTATTTTTCATGCAAGCATTTTTCTTTTCCTAGGAAGATGATTGTATTAAACCCAAATTAAGGACGAGTTCATGAAAGGCAATACAAAACGTCAAAAATATTCTAAAGATTGAAACTGACTTCTTACTTAAGTCTTCCACAGTAATCTTTTCTGATTCTTCAAGCAAGCATTTCACAAGTGTACAATCTCACATGGATTTCGTCTCGAATGTTTTCGTAATGTGTTCCCTTTCTATTGGCAATAATAGGATCTCTTTGATGCCAGGCTGCAGGGATCTGGACTCCTAGCTAAAATTTATTGTTTATCTAATTTACAATGCCAAGAGTCTTTACAATATCTGACAATTTTAAAGCAGTTCATAAGTTAGGCATACTCCATGAAAAAATGTTAAACTGAAATTACTATAAAAACAATCTCTATGTTTGTGGATGACTTTCAAATAGAACCTTGCAATTATCTTTTCTAATGCAAGCTAAATAAAGTCACACCGACCCACCAATAAGAAGTTGAATATCAGCAAAACGCTTGAGATGAAATTCTTATAAGGCTGTACATGTGCAGAAAGCTTATGTGAGGAAATTTCTTTGATGCTAGGCAACGGGTGATCCTAACTCCAAGCTGACTATCTTTATTTATGTAAACTTATATACAACTTAAAGAGGTATATAAAAAAAATGAACATTTTAACATATATACTTCGTAAGCTTAAGCCTAATTACAGAGAAAAAGTTCCATGAACCAATAATCTTATCAATGATCTGTAAGTATTTAGGCAACTCAAAGAAGTACTTGTTATTAACTTACTCTAATGGCGCCACAAAATACTTCATTAAATGATGCCACACCAACTCATTATCTCCAACCTTTTCCATTTCCTCCAACTTACTCATTTTGAGCTTCACACAACCTCTCAACATTTGTCAACTCATCTTCAAGCTTCCTCTTCATCGTCTTCTACCTGGCACAATGGACCAAAGGAGGGGCTTTGGTCAAATCTTCTGTTCTCTCATCTCCTTCTCCTCCTCCTAATCTTCTTGAGTTGGTGTTAATCAAATAGAATGTAGGTAGTTCTAAACTAAGTTTTGGGTGGATTTGTTGAGAGTTGTTTTTTGTAGCTTTTTTTGGTAACCCAACTAAAGGAGTTGGGACCCAATTGAGAGCCAGTACACACGGGAAGACAGCAAACTCAAGTGGGAAAGGAGCCTTTACACACGGAAAAAAAGCCCACACAAGTAGGAAGGGAGCCTGCACACTCGGGAAGATCTCCGGACAGTCAGGTGAGAATTGTCACTCCTTACCACTCAAGAAAGGAGCCGTTCTCGGGTTTGTCAAGAGTTGCTAGGTCAATTTGGCTTAAAAGACTTGAGATGCGTGTTTAATTTCCCAAATGATAAAACTTGAGAAATGGTGATCGTGTATTTGATTTTCACAAAATATCATTTTTCGTGTTCTATAAAAAATAAGCATGTTTGTCGGTTGCAGAAAATTCATGGTACAAAAATTGATAAATCCTATAATGGCGTGGGATATGGTGCAAAAAAAGTTTAAAATAATGACGTTGACTAAAGTCAAATGACTCAGCTGATATTACCTAAAATTTGGGTCATGAAATTAAGAAAACTGAGTTTAAAGAGAACTAATATATCAAAGCCCCTTCATTGTAAAATGGTCTTGGATTGGCCAAATCTGAAAACTTTCTTTTGAAGTGGTTTTCATTTGAAATTGGAGTCAATAATATGGATAATTTGATGCAAGCAATTAAACCTATATAGATGACTGAAGCTAATGGACGATTTGATGGAGAATGGAACATCGGGATTAGGAGAATTGAACTTAGTGAAAATCCATAGTCTTAATTATTTAAAAGATTTCAAATTTAAAATTCATAGAGAGGAAAGATGTATTCAAGTCATTTTTCATCTTCACCAAACACACATTATTTCGCGAAGTTAACATCAAGAACCTGCTCAAAATCATCTCAAAAGCCTAAGGATATTTCTGACATCATCAACTGATTAAGTTCGCCATTCTTAAATTATTTGAAAACTTAGGAACTACTTTAGAATTTTCAGTTAAATAATTAAGATTCCCAACCATCCGACATGCATATCTCGTATTTAGTTTATAAATTCCACCATCGATCTCTTGGTAATAATATCTAAACAATGCCCAAGCCATGGAAAACATCCAAACCAACCCTCTTTCTTTTTTATTCCCACCACCCAAAAAAAAAACAACTCCCATCCCTTTCAACCTCCATATGAATTACAAAAAAGGGGGAAAAGAAACTACCCCATGAATAAAGCTCCAATGGCACTAACAAAAAAGATGTGAGAACAATGATCATTGCAAACCCTTGTAACTTTATTACAACAGTATAATATCCATACAACATACACCAAGGTGGCACAGAAGACACAAAGCAATATACCACATACAAAGACTATAGAAATACATAACAAAGCATAAAGACTTAGATCAGATTTATCAAATTTGTAACATTCTGATACAAACAGAAGCCAAACCAAACTTTCTTTGTTCACCTTTTTTTGGAAAAACACAAGGTGAACAGAACACAAGAACCCTAACTACCCCACCCATATGGCATCATCTTCTTCTTCTTCTTCTTCTTCATTACACCACCACTCCAGCACCACATAAACCAAAACCATCTTCACAAAAACAAGAAGGTTAAGGTCATGTAACAACCCGGATCAAAGAAATGGACATCGAAGATAAGATGATCATAATAAAAAAAGGACTACCATCATCTTATCATTCTATCATCACACAAACTCAAAAACCATATTCACTTAAACTAAAATGATCAAAGAGAAAGAACCCATATCTGGATTGAGCCATGCCCAATGCTAAAAATGGGTGGTCACTGGAGGCGAAGAAGGCGCCGGAGGTCATCTGCTGCACCGTTGTCAACCCCTCCTGCTTCTGCATTGCACCTGCTTTTTGGCCGAAGGGAGAATTTTGGCAAAGGAAGGCTACTTGGAGGAGGAGAGAGAGAAAAGATCGAACCGGAGAACTCCTCCAATTCGTCTGAGGATGTAGTTTTCAATGAAGAAGATTTCATTACTTTGGGAACTTTTGTGGGAAGATCACTTGGGTCTGATCCCAATCGATCTTTCGGCGTCGTCGTCTTCCTCGATCGGTAAGACTCTTTCTTTAGATTGAAAGAAACTGATTTGGGTTTCTTGGGCTCTTGAACCTGATCTTTTGTACCTTTGTTAATTTTCCGGTTAGTTGCCAGAGGTGGTGGAGATGGGAGAGCTTGAATTTTCGCAGAAGGGAGGGGAAGGAGGGGTGGTTGCTTCTGTGGTTTGGAACCAGAAGAAGAGAAAGAAGAGAAGGAAGAAAAAGAAGAAGAAAGAGAAGGGTTGAGAGATGAAAATGAAGAGGAAAGAGAAGGTGGGACTCCAAAGAGGCTCCCATGGACATTGAGAAGACTTCCATTCGCAAGATTTCCTGAGACTGGACCATAAACAAACCCATTAACAAGACTCATGTGATTCCTGCTTCTATTGTAAGAAGAGAAAGATTGATCAGGCAAGAAAACAGCCTCCATTTCCAACCAAAAAAGATTGAAAAGAGAATTCTCAAAAATCTTGAAAGATCCAAGAAAAGATAGATGAGACTAGTCTTGTAGCGATTAGAAAATATAAAACTACATCAACATGATTTGTACAAAATTTTCTCTAGAATAGAACAGATACCAAGAGAAATAAAAATCTCAATCTGGGTGTAATTCAAATGAAAGATAACATGCAAAATGAGGGAAGGAGGAAATGATCCAATGATCTATTGCAGAGGGTTTCTCTTTGTTTTTTTCCTCTGATCCTTATCTCTGCAAGTCTGTAAATGGAATCACAGAGGGTCCCTTTTATAGAGAAACTTCAAACGGCTTATGATTTTTTTTTTTAATTTTATTTGAAAAGTTGTTTTTTTTTTTAATGAATTTCATCCTAATTTACCGACAACCACGATGCTACTGAGAAAACTGTAGGGCGGCAACCGCCAATTCGACATGAGCCGTTGGATTGAGGGGACAAAATACCGTTAGGGTGACGTGGATCACTGATATTTTCGGTTTTATAGGGTTTTCCTCTTCTCATAGGGTTCCTCGAAGGTGGACTGGCAGAAAGCGACGTGATGAATATGAACCGAACACGTGGTGCATCTAATGGTTCGGGTGGAAAAGGCGGGCACTGTATTGTTGCCTGTGGCAGTTGTTATTTCCTCACGAGAGTGGCGTAAATCCATTCATAAGGAAAATATTCAAGGGAGAACTAATTCTCACCTATTATATAAGAATTTATTTATGGGGTCTAACTAGCAACCCATCCAAACTTAATAACTAATAGGGAACTCCTTGATAGTCACATATCTCAAAGATCGACACATATCCGAATGAATTGAACCGTTGGATCGAGGGTTGAATATTTTTTTGAATATGAAGCCATTAAACTTGTGGGCCATGGATGAAGGGGTTAGGGGCATGGGTTTGGGGTCAAACTTGATACTTAGGGTAGTCTCACATAGATCTTTCCATCCCCCTGGTCCCATCCCCAAATGGGGCCCACAATTGGGCCCTACAAAAAAGTCCTCTTATAATATGTGAGAACTAGTTCTCACCTGAATATTACCCTTCATATAAATATATATATATAAAGGGTGAGTAACACTTTTTTTTTTTTGAAACATTTCATGTACATAGGGAGTGTCTGTACTTAAAAAGTCACTTTTATATTTGAAATTTCTAAAAATGAGAGTGTCCCTAACCCTACAGTAAGATATAGATGCACTTGAATACTTCTCATATATATATGGACTTGTGGGGATGGAGAAAGACATTTTGGATAAGACCATATATATATATATATCAAATTTGGGGTTAATCCCATTCCTCTAACCCCTTCATTTGTGGCCCACAAATTTAATGATTTTATATTAAAGGAGAAAATTTGACCATCGATCTAACGGTCCAATTCATTTGGATATGTGAAAATTCAATGTGTCTAGTGTACTTAAAGGGGTTCTATGTGTGTGAATGATTAGATGTGTTATAAAGTCAATCCTACTATGTTGTTGCTCACCGTAACATAGTGAGGGATGGATGCACATGAATATTTTTCATATTTATATATATTATATATACTAGCCCAATAGAAAATGCTCCGCAAAATAAAAAAATTACATATTAAAAAAAGTTATCTCTTTACATAGGTCAAGTTGAATAAAATAAATATAAATAATTTAAACAAAAGGGGGTATAGTTACATAGGAACAACTGAAACATGAGTGGAATAATGAAAAAAAATGAGTGGGTAGTTACATGAGTAGCAAAATTGAAGCCAAAACCTTCTCACTTAATATATTCTAATAGTTAGGGATCCTGTTTGTGGACGGTTTGGATTTTGGGTTGGTTGCTTGGTCAGCTCCACCAATAGTTTTCACAGAAGCTCTGTGAGAATTAGTTCTCACTTGAATATTTTTCATATATATGTATATTCAGGTGAGAACTAGATTTCGTGAGAGCTATTGATGGGGGCCCAACTGGCAATCTATTCAAACCATTCATAAATAGGGACCCTTCATGGTCACTAATTCTGAGGTTTGACACCCATCCGAATGCACTGGACCGTTTGATAGATAGTTGAATTTTTTTTTTTTAATATGAAGCCATTAAACTTGTGGGCGGTAGATAAATGGATTAGGGGTATGGAATTGGGGTCTAACTTGATATACTTGGAGTGGTCTCATATAAATCTTTCCATCTCCTTGGTCCCATCCTCAGGTCGGACCCACAGAAAGTTCTCATTGTAAAGAGTGAAAACTCTAATTATTTAAAATGAAAATTGATATTGGCACTCCTTTTTTTTTATGGATGTACTCCAATTCAAGCCAATTTCCTTTTCACCAGTTACCTTGAAAGGAGTGCATCCATAAAAAAAATGAGTGCCAATATCAATTTCCTTTAAAATTCAACCCTCATCCCATTTTTTCTTGCCCTTCTTTAGTACATTTCTTATTATTAAGGCCGTCATTTGGGTGGAGGATTTAGAGATGCTAAGGAGGCTAGAATTTTGATAATTTTAAATGTTATTGAAGACTTTACATGTGGTTGGAGTTTGAAATTCTATGAAAAATATGGCATTTTCAAATGCCAAGCGGACAAGCTCTCATATCAAGTGTGAGAATTGCCAACATCACACAAAATCCTATAAGAAACTTCATGAAAGAAACATGAAGTTCCAGAATCTTCGTGGCCTGTCCAGCATTTTGAAATGCTAAGAGGGCTGAATTTCAGAGGTTTCTATGGGCCTATTTCTTTACAAGAATTCAGAGAGTTCTTGAGTGGAGAATTCAAGATTCCCCCAAATGTTGTCCCCCATTGTAGTTCCAAAATCCTCCTGGCCCTCCTAGCAATTCGAAATGCTAAATTAGTTTAGAATCCCGAAGGCCTTTTTAACTTCTCAAGTGGGTTAAAATCTTGAGATTCCTAAATGATTCAAGGCGTTTGGAAAGGCTAAGAGGATAAGCTGTCACAATATGTCATAAGAGCTTATAAAGAAACAAGCCCTAAATGCTTTGTGACTTTTCACATGGGTTAAAATTCAAGATTCCAGCTATGAAACACAAGATTTTAAAATGCCGATATCAATGTCAGAAATCCCCAATACGAGAATTCATTTAAGAAATACCTCTAAAGGAATAGGCCCCATGGCCTGTTCTATTGTAAGAATTTTGGAAATTAAGTCTAAAGAATTTGAAGTTTTTTAAAATTTGTCCTCTATATGGAATTCCGAATCCTCCTGGCCCATCCAACATTTGAAAATTTTGAATTATAAAAATTCTAAAGGCTAAAAGTGACTTTTTAGGTGGGTTGATGTTCATAATTTTAAAAATGAAATACTGCATTCGAATTGTCAAGGAGACAACTATCCCGTCATTGTTAGAAATTCACAACATAACAAATTCTTGTTAGAAATACCTCAAAAGAACACACACCCTTCAGGGATGTTCAGATGAGCACTCACACAGAGCACTGAATGAAGGGGAAAGCTTCCCTCAAAATAAGCTCCAACTTGATCAATCTTAAGGTGAGACTAAATTCTATTGGGATAAAATTTGAGAAACTTTAATCTATAGCAAGGACCAAGAAGCTTAGGAAGCAAGGGTTAGGGAGATACTGAGGGCACGTTTGGCATTGTGCCATTTGGATGTTCCCATGTTGCCACGAGATAAGGGTGTAGAAAACATGTTTGGTATGTGTAAATGATTGTTCTCAATTTTATTCACATGGGAAGGAATCTCAAAGTCTTAACCCCCAGCATAAGAAAGTTGGGACAAAAAAATTTTTTTTTTTTAGAAACAACTTGACGGCACAATTGTTTCTTTCTTATCTCTTGCCTTTTAAAGAATATATCATTTGAAGACTCTAAATTATCTCGCTTATCCTAAATGTAGGCCCCACCCCACGTTCACAAACCCAAAGGAGGTGGCCCCACTTTATAATTCCTAGAGGTGGGTCACATGGTCACAATCACAAAAGATGGGCCCATATTATAATTCTATAATGGTGGGACCACATTATAAATCATTTATAAAGGTAGGCATCACGTTGTAATTTCTCTAGATGGGTCATGTGTCCACAATCACATTTTAATGGTGGCCCCATGTTCGGATTTCTATATGTGGGTACCACATTGTAATTTTTTAAAGGTGGGTCCCGTGTTCACAATTAACAAAAAGTATGGCCCCACATTTTAATGATGGCCACATGTTCAGATTTCTAAATGTGAGTACCACTTTGTAATTTTTTAAAGGTGGGTCCCGTGTTCACAATTAACAAAAAGTATGGCCCCACATTATAATTCCTATAAAGGTGGGCCCGCATTGTAGATTTTATAAATGTGCTACCCCTATGTTCTAATCTTTAAAGGTGGGCACCACATTCTAATTTCTAAAAGTGGGCCCTGGTCTACAATTACAAAAAATGTAGCTTCACTTTGTAATTCATAAATATGGGTCACATGGTCTCGTTTACAAAAGGTGGACCCACATTGTAAATCCTATGAATATGAGCCCATATTCTATTTTCTAAAGGTGGATCCCATATTTACATTTACACAAGTTGGCCCACATTATAATTCCTACAAAGGTGGTCCCACAATATAAATCCAATGGATATGGGTTCCATGTTCTAATTTTAAAGGCGGGTACCATGTTGTAATTTCTACAGGTGGGTCCCATATATGATAATAATAGTACTACAAACAATAAAAGGTGGGGTCCCACATTGTACGTAAATCATATGTTTGCTCCTTGGATCAAAACTTTTATAATGTTACCTAACAAATTCCGTACAATAGATTTTTAGTTGAGGAATTTAATATAATGTTGCCAAACAAGTTCTATAGAGTATAGACTCGGCACAACCTAATCCGAGTACAAAATTGGAAACAACACGAAAACGATGCCTAACAGACCCTGAGGATCCCAACTCCTCTTGGCATCATTTCTAAGGGTCGAATCCTCTAGAGCTTGCCGGTATATATTTTTTCAAATTAAGGACCGTCAAAAAATTAATTAGTTCACTGACCTATCAAATTTGAAAAGCTTTGAAATTAAATCATAAAAACGATTAATTTAGAGTGATGTCCATATAATGAAGAAAGATTGTTGGGCGATGTAGACACAAATTTTATGTGAGTTGTTCATTTCATATATATATATATGGAAATTCTAATAAAAGGCCCTTTTTCTGCCTCTTATTTTTTTTTATCATGGGGCCCATGTTGAGTCAATCTAATATTTTCACACGCATTAACCACCCCCCTCGAATAGTCACATGTCTAAGTTTGATACTCATCCAACTTTTCCTCACCGTTGCAGTGAAATCATGATAAAATGATGCCTTTAAACTATTAAATTTTAGGGTTATGGATCAAAAGGTTTGGATGATCTTATGATCTTATGGACTCAAAATTTTATATATAGGTAGGGCTCATATGGATCTTTCCATCCAATAGACTTCCATGATCGTGCATCGCAGTGGGCCCAACTAAAAAGAGTGTTTTCTACTAAAATAATACCCCGGCTAGAGAGATATATTCTCAAAAACTCCGCTATATATCGCAAAAGGGGAAAAGCAACCAATACTCCATACTGGCCGGCCGGCCCCACTTACAAACCCATACTTCGGTAAGCGGTGGGCCCAATCGTTACCCAGCGTAGGAATGAAACTAAAATGAATGTTGGTGAAGTCCTTAATTAGCAGATTCAACAAAATCCAAGGCCAAGGGATTAATAGATCATTAATATGAGATAGAGACAAGAAAGCTTGGAGTATATTTATTTAATGTTAGTTTAAAGTGGGACAATATTATTATCATCAGTTTGAAATTTCAAAAGTGGGCCCCACTTGACTTAGAGAATAGTCCAGACTGTCTTTTGCAGGATTTACTCTTATTAGTTGCTATCTCAATAAATTCTATTAGTTCACAAGCTTTATGTAAGAATGTTCAGTTGATATTTTGGAGAAAATAGGAGAGACGCATATGTTTTGGACTTGAGAGTCCCATGGTTTTCCCATAGACATGGGATGGGCCCATTAGTCACACAGTCAGATGATTGAGGCCACACATCCTGTTGTGTTGTCCAATGTCAAACGTCACTTAGTTTGAACTTTGAATAATCTTAGCTCGGCAAGTTGGAGATTATTTGAAAAAAAAAAGGTTCATTTCGAGGTACAATTTACAATAATAAAGTCCCATATGTCGGATCACGGGTCGGAATCTATATGGATCCGGAATCGGACCCATTAATCCATCGGAACCTAAATTGGGTTCCAGACCTGGACCCGTTTATGAATCGGAAACTAAAATAGGTTGCAGACCCAGTTTTTTTGCGGGTCGAAATTTCTATGTAATTGGAGAATCGGATACCCATTTGCAACCATACTCTCAACTGCTTTCTGAAATAAATAAAAGAAAAGAAGAGGTTCCTTTTTACAAAAACAAATTAATTTTTGAAACAACAAACCCACATCTCTCTTTACCCCTCTCCTCACCGTTCGTCTTCTCCATAAGGCATGAGCGGGAGCGCGTTTTTTCCTCTCTCCCCCAAACTAAAAAAAAACCCTACATCAAAAAGCCCTTCTCCAAGAGGCTCTTGCCAAATCTTACACAATAAAACTTGGTCTACCGTGAGATTGATCACTAGAATGGGAGATTGTAGGCCACTAATGTTTAGGGTCCCTTTTATTTCTCCGTAAGTGTGCATATGCATATGTTGCCCTTGCTCCCACCTTACTGGAGAAGGCATTTATGGCCACCAAGTATCAATCAGGACTTACCAAACTCTAGTAAATATTAATTCACATAAAAGAGTCAGACCATTTTATTTTTAGCTATAACAGACTTAGTTGTCAATTCTGTTTCGATCATTATTTCAGTATGGCATTCAAGATTGAATATTTCCGTATTTCGGAAATTCGACAAAATTTTTTAGAGTGACTTTTTTTAAATTATAAAAAATTAAAAATATATATACATATATACCCTTCACCTCTCCCTCTACCTCTCTTTATCTCCATCAAAAGATCCTCCAACCTCTTGCCTCCTTTCTCCCTCAGCTGATTAAGCAACCAATCCAACTCCTCTTTGTTCACCAAGATCTTCACCCTTAAAGCACCCTTCTCAAACCCACTTGCTTCTTGCTCTTCCACTTGTTGATGATCCTCTTCTTGCTTCATATCTCTTTGCTCACGTTTGCAAGACCCCAAGCAATTGCCCATGATTACAAGCACTACCACCTTCCTATGAAACTAGCCTTCAAGCCTTGATCTGGGTTGCACCAAAAGAGGTTGTGGGGTTGAAAGCAGAATGTATAAACCTCTTTCAGGGATATAAAGCTGTGGTTCTTAGTGGTTTTTCTCCTTCTCTAGAGCGATCAAAGGTCATTTTTGAATATCAAATGAGAAGTATGAGCATATCCTTATCTGATGTGAAGGTCTCTCTTTACCCTCATCCTATTTTGGTTTTCTTAGGCATGGCCTAACCTTCTGTATTTGCTCTGTTTTTGTTCTGTTCTTACTGTGTAGCCTTTAGGCTATGGGGGCTTTAAGCCTTTGTTTCTCTTTTCTTCCTCTCTTAATTCAATTTTACCTTCAAGCAAAAAAAAAGTTGTAAGGAGAGTTTTAACGAGCAAATCATTCATTTTCTCTCCTCTTTTCTTCAAAATGAAGTTCTCTATAAGAAGCATGCCTCCTTCACAACATTATGAGATAGTTGAGGTTGCGTATCTTGGTTGTCCATCCTTATATTCAAATAGGAGCTGATCCAACCATATTTAACCGTACATTTAAAATATGATGTGTTCAATCTTATGGTGTGACCAACTCCTATTTTATTTAAATCCATGGGAAGTCCAATTAAAAACATACCATTTGTTCTAAGTAGCATGGATATTATACATTGACTCTTCACCATTTTATGGCAGGGATTAATTGCAATCAGTATCATGCTCTCAATAACCCATGCCTACCACGGGCATCGCGGTCCATCAAACGAACACAAGTAGCCAATCAATAGGTTTCCAACCATCCATGTCTACTATAAGCATCGTGGCCCATGAAATAGTTACAAGTAATTAACCAATCAACATATTTCCATTAATTAATTATGAGAAGATTGGCTAACATGTGATCAATTCGATATAGTTCATACTTTGATTAGAGTGAGATACAACTCTGAGTCCTAAAAGAAAGGGTTTTGATCGGTTTGAATTCATTATAGTGAGCCCTATTATTTTTGTACATTAATTGTCTCCAAAGTTTTGAGAAATTGTGTCTTAAAAATATTGAAGTATTTTTAAATTTAGGGTTTTTATTTAAATATTAGTAAGAATTCCTCAAATGATAAATTAATTTATTTTTAAATGATAAGTTAGAAAATCAACAATATACAAATATTATTGATCCCGGTTGAAAAAAGTCATGCTCTGCCACAATTAGTCAACTATTGCTTACCCCTTAAAAGAAAATCCTGACTTCATCACTGACAACATACCTAAGGATTGAACCTTGGGTAGTTGGGTGAAAGACGGAGTTGCTAACCAACGAAGCAACCATTGTTTCTCAAATGAAGAGTGTGTTTGGATGTGGAGAAAGGAAAGAGAAAATGTGTTAACAATATCTATGACATCCCAATTGGATAATGAGGGGTTGCTAGTTGGTTGGGAACTCCACCCCACCCAGATGACCGGGGATCGAACCTTGGATCTCACCCTCTTTTTTTTTTTTGTAAATAAAATCTCATTAAATGAAAAATGCACCAACCAACAAAAAAAAATCCAACTACAAAAGACAAAGCCTTAACCCCCTGCCCTAAGAATCAAAGAAGCCCTTTCCCAAGTTACATCTTGTCTAGTAGAAAAACAGAACTTCGCGAGCATATGCGTTTGCACATTTAGAGCTCTGGGAATATAGTCAAATTCTACACAACGAAATAAAGTAGCCAAGGCTTTAATATCTGAAGTAATGGGGTTGATGGACCGATCTTGATCTCCCTTTAAAGCTTGCATCACTTCTTTATTATCCATCAACATACAAACCCTATCAAAATCATTTGCCATTGCCTTTTCTAATGTAGTTAATACGGCCCTCACTTCCGCCTCTTTTGAAGAGGCAAGGAGGGTGTGCGAGTTTTCCCTCCCCATGAGTATAGGTGTCTTCTCCTTCGTTGTACAAGTGCTCTCTCTTGTGTGTACAGGTGCTCTAATGCATGGGAACCACCCCTCGACTAGGGTACCAAAAACCAATCCCGATTGACGCTTAATTTTATGAGCTAGCTATTAGCCACCACTGCCCTTTATTTTGCTTAGCTGCTTAGTATTCCATTAATTATGTAAAAAAAAAAATGACTTCTAAAGAAATTTTGAAAACCCCTTGACATTGAAACTAATTTTAGAAAACACTCTTGACAGACTCATTAGAATACTATATTTTCTGTCATCTTTTTAAGTAGTTTTTCTTTGTTTTTGTTATTCTAGCTAAGGAATTGGGTCTCAAAGAGACTTGCATATATAAGGTGATAAGAACTCACACATATAAGGAGAACTAACTCGCACATGTGAGGTAATAGCTGGGACTCCCACATGCTAGGGAGGGGGGTGACCAGGTTCGAAACATGGTTGCCCCTGTAAGAACAGCCACGTCTTATCACTGAGATAAGACGCTATTCTCTCATCTTTTTAAGTAGTTAAAGAAAAGATGCTCCCAATTTTTGAACCAGAACTCTGCCTGTAACGCCCCACCCCTTACCCATGCATGATATTGTCCGCTTTGGCCCACTGGCCTCACGGTTTTGCTTCTGATGGGCCTCAACGCATCAAAAGGCCTCATGCTAGGTAAGGGTGTAAGCTCTACATATAATCCCAATCACTTTCCTCTCTATAGTCGATGTGTCAATTTATTATGTTGATGTTTTTAGCTTTTACTTTTATCTTGTTGGGTTAAATTAAACCATGGTTGAGTTGGCAAAATAGATTCAAATATTAATTCAGTTGGTTTAATCTGAGTTAAAGAAAGAGGCATTTTGATATTTTAATAAATTAACAAAGTTTGTATAAATGGTAATTTCTAAATTCATCTGTTAAGAATGTTTTCTAAAATTGATGTTAAAGTGAAGGGGGGTTTAATAACAAATGTCAGGTTGCTTTTACATTTATCTTAACCTTGATGGGCTTTGAGAAAATTCCATGTATAATCTAATCCAAATGACCCTTGTTTAGTTTTATTAGCCCTTTCTATGCCATATCCACTTAGATAATGCACTTCCCAAATTATTTTTTGAAAAAGAGAATATCTGAAATCAACATCACTATACGTTGTACCATATTGATAATCTTTTTATTTTTTTTTTCTGGGAAAGCTCTGCCAAGTTATCTATTGAATGAAAAATAAAAAATAGAACAATTTGAGCAGGTTCTAGATAAGAAAATGACTTCGATGAATCGGGAGCCCATGGTTTTGGATAGAATTCTATCACTGAAGTAGAGAGACAGAGACAGAGAGAGATATTAAAGTAACCCTATGTAGGAAAAGAGTTTGGGGGTCTGATATATATATATTAAAGTAACCCTATGTAGGAAAAGAGTTTGGGGGTCTGATATATATATATTAAAGTAACCCTATGTAGGAAAAGAGTTTGGGGGTCTTCCTCCTCCACATCATAATCCATTAACTTTTCGGAAATGGGATCTTGTGATTCTTCCCTTTCTTGGCATCTATTAGTCTACTAGAGAAAGCCATCTTTTTCACATGGACGATAAATAATGCTTGGCTTGATAATTTTACCAGTTTGGTTGGGGTTTTCAACTTATGTAAGAAGAGGCCATAATAGCAGTCCAGCCTATATTGAATCTAGAGCCTGAAAAATCAATGGCCGGCTGAACCAAATAGTTTTAGCAGGATTTTTTTTTCTTGTTATTTTAGGCCCTTTTATAGATTGATCATCAAATAAAGTGAAAGTTAACTCAACAAAATATGCAGCGGAAACAAACAACAAAGGGCAAAAGTATATACCACAAGGACATCGAATATAACGTAAAATACCCTAACCGGATGAAACCACGGATCTCAACAATCAAACACTATGAATCTCGCAATTACAAGACACTCACAGATCCCACCCCAGATATTCCCTACCTAAGGGCTGCAGTTACCTATTGTGTAGCTTCACGTCTCAATAACTTCACACCATTGATTACAACAGATTTAAACACGTGCTTGACTCCTCAAATCTTCTACTAAGGAAGTAGAAGAAGTTGCTCTTTAGATGCTCTCTTCAGCACAAGTATTCAATAAAAAACTCCAGATATAAGTATTCTCTCAATTAGGTCTTCCAAATCAGAATAATGAGAGATATGTTGTCTCTAGCTATAGGGTAGCTCATGAGTCCTTTAAATAGCCTTTAGGGCGTATTTAAGGTTGCCTAACTTGATTAGGACTAAATAAGTAGTTTGGACACAATTAGAAATAATAGAATTAATTTTTGCAAGACATTGTCGCCTCTTCCGCTCGAGCGGGTTATGGCGCGCTTGAGTGGGCCAACATTCTGTCTAGCGTTTGGCTACATACTGACTACATCCGCTTGAGCGAGCCCTTTTTCTGATTGATCCGAAAATTTAGCACTTCTATTTCTTCTCGGCTTTCTTCTTCTAAAACTATCAAATTTCTTTTTCTCCCTTCAGTATATTTCTAATTTTGTCTGATTTCTCACTTCTAATTCTGCCAGACTTTCTTTTTTTAATCCTTCCAGTCTTCTATCTTCATGAGTGAAGCACAATCACAGTTCAACTCTAAAAAATAAGAATTACAATTCAATGGATCCAGAGTTTTGTCCAACCCATAAATTAGCCAATACTCAAAAACCTAACATGAAGGCAGTTACTCAATCATAACCACACGATACAATTAGTCTCCTTTCATCCAACCATTTAACTTGCATGTATGTGGCTGAAGTGGGCCCCACAGGATGGTTTGGTCGAACTGGCTTACTTCACAGATTGTATTATATTGAGGGCCTTCCACTTTCCATATATTGTTTTTTCTTTTTCAGTTTTTCATCCTAAGTGGAGTCATTGTATCAACACATGAGACTACTGAACTAAGGGCTCGAAGGCCCCCAGACATTGGATCTTATAATTCGTTCTTTTGATGTGTGTTTTTTCCTTTTAAATTATTCTTGTATATTTCTCCTATTATTAGAGTCACTTAACTATAAGAATAATTCTGATGAGGTCCCTTGACTGTCAGCAGGCTTTCATCCCAACTTAAAAGCATGTAAATTAATTTCCTTTTTACCCTTTTCTATATTTTTCTCTTTTATGTGCACTATTATTTTTTCTCCACATGGGGGCCTCTACTGTCATGTGCTCAATGAACTCTATTGATGGATTTATGGTGAGCTCCAATCCTTCCAAGGATTCTGACGAGGTTAATTAATAGACCAACGCATTAAAGACACAGCCAACATGATCATTTTGAACAATTTTGATGGCTTTGGCCTACATTTACGGTGTTTAGTCAAATTTAGATAGATTTGGTTTAAAATTATGAATAACATGTATAAGCTCAATCTGACATTAAATTTTTTTTTTTTTTCATTTTAGTTAGATTGGGGACTTTACTCTCACGCATGCACCTTTGTCCCAACCAATTGATCGACTGCTGGGGAGAGATATTAAATTATTTATTACTTAGAGTAGATATTTTCTATAAAAAAAGTTGGATATGTTAGATTAAAGATGATGTAATCGTTTTTTATTTTTTCAAAGTAAGTTCGATCCAAAAAATAAAAAGGTCAATCCTAACCCTTAATTACCAGATTGGGTTTTAGTCAAATGGTGGTAAGGACAAAAAACTGCCCTCCTTCCCTCCAGTGTACCATTGAGGAAGGGATCATGTCATGAATTTTCTCAAAGAAAGAGACCACTTTGGAAATTTTCATTCATTAATCAGAAACTTTTTTAACATATAAAGATAAAGCACAGAGGTGGTTCTATTAAAAGAATGAAAGGTCCTTTTCCTGCTTAGAGGTAGGTACATTTATCTTCTTTCTCTTTTTCAATTGCCACTCTTCCCTTTTCTTTTACGAGGCCTCTCTCTCTTTCTCTCTCTCTTGATATTTTGTTATTGGCTGACATGGGTTAGTTGTATCAATCACCGACCATGGCAACATCTTTATGAAAATGCAAGTCCACCACATCACGTATGTCGAAATCATTTCATATGGGCAACAACTTTTAAAGTAAAGGCAGATTTGCTTCCCATATAAAATAAGAAAGCAAGTTATCATTAAAACTATACTTTGGTGTATTTTCTACTCACAAGAAAAGAGCAAGTGGGTGATATTATATGGTGAGAGTATTTCTTCCATTTATTTTCTTGCCTTGGATCCCTTTCATTTTCAACGTTCTAGTCGCAATCTGCATGCATATTGCCCAATTTAGATTATAATTTTTGTAGTTGGTACCATCAGCTTCTGCACATGGTTATAAGATCCCGTACGTATTACCTACCCTTGCCAACCAGATCGGGAATTCAAGAGATCAAAGAGATCCTGTGATCTGGTGGTCCATACTCTGCTGTTATAGCTGAATACTTTTTAAATTTTTTGTTCTTTCTTTCTTTCTTTCTATGGCCGGGATTGTCCCATCACCAATTCCTAGATCTATTGGTTAAAAGTATATGGAAGTAGAAAAAATTAACAGTATACTTGAAGCTAATGGCTGAGACATTGACCTTACGGATTTACTATCCTATAGGACTCTTAAACAACTAATCAATTAATCATTATGATAAAAACAATCATAACACAATTATAAATAATAAAATAAAAAACAAAACACAAAAAAAACAAAAAAAAAACAATTAAATTAAATAAAGATAAACAAATAATATGATAAAAATTTTAATAATAATAATTAATATAAAACATTAATAACATATTATTTAATGAAAAATAAATAATAATATAATAATATAAAACATAATAAAACTAATACAAATTAAAAATTAATACACATAATTATTAAAAAAACAATAACAAAACTTAAAATTACAATTAAGATAAAATAATAATCATATAAAAAACATCAAAAAATAAATATAATAAAATTAATTATATAAAATATAATTATATTAAAAATAATATTATAAACAATATATATATATATTAAATTAATATAACTAAATATAAAAATATAAAAATATATATAATAATTATATTTTATAACAAAAAGTATAGAGTGTACTGAGCATTTTCCGAGTTTAAAAAGAAACGAATTTGGAGTATCACTGATGTTTTTCAGGTTTGAAATCATTTTTTTTTAATGACAGAAATTACCCTTAACTTAAGACATGAATAAGATGAATTATCAAACAGTCTTATTCAATTCAGATCTCATAGCGTTCAGGTGTTGTCAAACGATCTTATTACAGAACACTAATCAGATCTTAAACTCGCAGCTCTAATAAGATCTTAAACTCACAGATCTTTTTCAGACAGATAAGACGATAAAAAAAATAAGACGATCCAAACAGGCCCTTAGTGTGATTTAAGTGAGATACCCATTTTTTTTTTTGCACTACATATGACCAATCAGCATAACCCAAATATGACCTTTAATTTAATTTTTGGTTCAGTCATCCTTAAAAATTGTAGGTTGGGTGCGGGTTGAGATATCAAAACTTGATTAATAAATGGGTCAAGCTAGGGCTTCGCGTCTACATATTACCCATAGCTCTCAACACAGCCCCACCAATTGCAGCCCCTAGTATCAACTGATATGAGCCTCTCCTTGTTAATTACTTCATCTATGAATAATTTGATGGACACATTAGGCATGGACCTAGCCTAAGATGTTTTTTCCTTGATCATCAAACTATTATTAAGCGACTTTTAAGCCTATTTTTTGTACATTTGGGAGCGATGTTATTTCATATTGTCCAGTGTGTTTTAACATCAGTTTTATTTGTTAGCCACTCGATCAAAAATTGATTATGAACTGTTAAATAATTCATTTTTTTTTGTCGCGAACTGTTTACTAATTCTTTATCATCAGCTTTTATGGCCTTATCCAAACACAGTTTTGGACATTGCATCACCCAACCCCAAAGCAACCATTAAAGAGGATTCCATCGTTCACCTGGAACCAAGCTATCATTACGAAGGAATTCTGAGGAGAGTTTCAAGTTTGGTAAACAGAGCGGATTCCAACCATCTAGCTATACTATGTGTGATCCAGCAATTATAAGTTTTTTTCTTACATATTTCTCATAATCCATTAAAAATCAAGACCTAAGCTTTCACTTTGTCACCACTTTTGGATCTTTAGAGAATTTGAATGGGACCCACTTAAAAAAAAGATTTTAGTTTTGGCGTCTGGACTTTTTCACAAATATCTCAGAATTCATGAGGGATCCATGATTGAAGTTTGAGCTCCTAACTAAGTTTGGCCTTCTAAAGATGATGCACAGTTTGAATCCTGATTTTAGGGCCCACAAGTACCAAAAAATTGAAAAAAAAAGGGCTGCAAGAAAATCCCATTTTTTACATTGTGGTAGATCAACGATATGGATTTCTTGCTATTTTCTCATGAATGAATGACGCTTCCAAATTTGACATCATAGCCATTTTTGGCCTTTTGAAGTGAATTAACAGTTCAGATTTTGCAAAAGGGGCCCATAAATGTCCAAAACTAGTGATCCAATGGCCTAACCTTTTACAAATATCTTAGAATATGAGGAATCAAGTACTGATATTTGATCACCCAAGCATTTGAGAGTTTCAAACATGCTTATCAATTTGAATCTTGATTAAGGGACCCAAAAAATATCAAAATATCAAGAAAAATAGATGACCCTATACCTATCGTCCAGAACATTGTAGCTCCGTGTTTCGTTGCGTGCATGGATTTATAAAGTCAGGCGGTGGAGGTCTGGTCGGCAAAAAAAAAATCAGAAGCAAGGACTCTAGGACTACTCACTGTGGTTTTCCTTTGGTTACCAAGCGTGGATATTCCACGGGAGCAAGAAGAATTGTGAGAGAATATCCTTAGCAATGACCATTGTCAAACGTGCCTTTCCATTTGGAATGAGTTATTTCACATTATTTGAATTCTTTTCTAAAAATAAAACTGAAACTCTTGCTCAAAAAAGTAAAATAACAAAATATAACATGAAGGTGGTGAAAATTAGTTCGAACAATTTTCTTTTTCCTTAGATTGAGTGGGTGGAATAGTACATGTGGGATAACCCTACTTGCCCAGGGAACTTGCCCGGCTAGTTTGGCACTTTACTTTTAAAATCAAGTGGAGTGGAGTGAAATAATAAGTATGAATAAAATATGTAGTGGGTTATGATGATATTTTATTTTTAGTTGTTTGGGATGGAATATTGTTGACTTTTGATATGGGAAATGAAGTTTTTTTATTTTTTAGTTAATAAATGTTGTTGCTTTTTTACTTTTTGTTGGAGAAGTTGGAGAGAGTTTTGGTAAAAAAATATTTTTGATGTGATGTTTAACTTGACTTCACTCCACTTGACTTTACAAGTGGAATGACCAAAATTAGGTACGTGAGATTAGGCGCCCCATTTCAATGGGTTTCCTCATGATTCTAAGTAAAAGTAGATGACCAATGGAATAAAATGATGAAAACATAGTGCTACTTTCACATTGAAAAGGGTAATCACTCACCAGACAGCGCAGAAGCCTTCAGAGACAAGATTCCACCTTTTTTTTTTTTAGCAACAAGAGAATGTAAGCTTTTGTAAGAATTAAAGTTGCCATTGCTATAGAATCTTGGGAGGGTTCAAAGGAGAATGTAAGCTTTTCTAAGAACTAAAGGTTCCACCTTTTATATAAATTATCTTAACGCAATTGGTCTTTGCCAAATAGAAAGTAAATTAAGGGGATGAAATTTAGTTCCATGTTTTGGGTAAGATACATCATACATGTGTCCCAAATTCGGCTCTCTTGATAGTGGTTTTACTCTAGGTCTTATAGCCAACCAAACTGTGTCAGTCACCTCAAAAACACCAGGGACCCTTTATTTACATATAAATAAATTCCTTGGAGTTCTAAGAAATGTGCTCAAGTGTCTAAAAATTGAAGAACGTAAATATCCATAAATACCCATCAAATTATCTCTCCTTCTATGTAAACTAAATGAAGTGAAGATGTAAAATGAATACCGATCCAAATTTAAGAAAAGCGAGGCCTCACATCTCAACCTATATCTTCCAGTCCTCACCTAATTTGAAATACATTGTCAGAAACCATTTTTACCATGGCTTTCAAAGAATTAATCGAATCCCATGCAAACGAACAGGCCCCAAAGGAATACAACAATCAGCAGGATAATGAAATTTGTGGGTCTTTGTTCAATTGAGGCTAACTTTTTCTCTTTTCTTCCCTCGTCATTCTATTACTTGTGTTTAGATTGTTTCCAATGGTGCTTCTACTAATCAATTTGGTAAACAATGGTGGTGATTTAACCAAATCTCAAACGAAGTAGGCATGGTCACAGTCACCAAACACCTTGATCGTACCAAGGTAGGAAAATTCGTGACTCGGATTTGACTTATCTAATGTAAAAATAAATAAATAAGATTAACTCGGATAGTATCAATGCGAAGACTCGAGAGAGTCATGTTTTTTTAATAATATCAAAAATATTTAAAGATAATTCAAGTACTTATAAAATATAAATATATATTTATTTATGTGGATTCATGATTATAATCAATTCAAATTAATGAGTTTATATATGAAAGAAAAATATTATAATGATAAAAATAAAGAATATTGCATATTACATAACTTGTTAGTCCAAATATCGAACGTAAAAGATTAAATATAAATTCCAATTACATTTTATGAAATATTTTTAAAAAGAAAAAAAAAAGGTCAAAACACATGTTTATCTGACTGTAAGAAGAGCCCCATTGCAAGTAATATTTGAGCAGAGCTAAGACAATTAATTAGAATGGGCCTTCAAGGTGGATTTATGATACTCCAAGCCCTCCTCTTAGGTGGTTCGGATTAAATTTAATGTACCCCCTTATGCTTGTCCTTTGAGGATCTGGAACTGATTTAACCCGACCCTAGTTAAAAGCTTCCTAAAGTGGAACTAGACACAAAAACTCCATTTTGATTTCGAGGGGCCGCTTTCAAATGGGTGGGGTGGGGTTAGGTTATGTTCAATAGCCAATTATAGATGTGCAGGTAGCACTTCATGACCCAACCTACGAATCTGACCAAACCTGACCTAATAATTCACAATGTGGCTGACATTTCTTACCCAATTAATGAATGGGCTAGGTTTGGGTTTAGTACATTCTTGCTATTTTAACCCCAACCTAAACCTAACCCAATGCATCATCATCATCAAAATCTTGTTTCAATTATGTTGGCCAACTATATGAATTTCATTGCAAATTAATTGGAATCACTAAATAATTGAAATCTAGCACATATAAATCGTAGCAAATAGGGAAAACCACAAGTGTTCAAGTACCACGGGATAGTATCACTGCACTCCCATACTTTATAAAGTTGTGGTGGAGAAGATAACACTTAACATTTTAACCGTGGAAGTAGGGTTGTAAAAGGGTCGGTTTCGGTTCAGGTCCATGGTGGACTTGGAACCGAAAAAGGTGGAACTGGATCCGGACCCGAAACTGCTTCTCTTAGGTCCCAGCCCCCTTGGCTGAGGTACCAAAAAAAATAGTTTAAAATTTGTTAATCCGACCATGGATGAAGTTTATACCAAACAATGGAAAGAAAAAAAAAATTTCTCAGCTTATGCCCGCTTCCTCAACTTTCCATATAAAATATAAAATAGAGTTATGGAATGGAGGTTTTCCGATTGTTATTTTTTGGATATTCACATTTGATTCTTCATTTTTTTCTAAGATACATCCATTTATAATTAAAAACAAAACATACAAAAGATAGGCTTAGGAACTTTACAAGTTGCCCTGACAAAATAGAGCAAAATTACAGCATGATAGACGGTTATAACTTATACACCAGTGAACATTGATCTGAACAAGCAGTGTATCCAGCAGTTTCCACCACCATGCCATGAAATCCAAGGGAATAGTTCCAGTCTTCTGCAGATTTTCTACTAATGCAGTGTGGCCTCTTTGATTCTTCATTCTATCCACTTACACAAAGACAAAGTGTTGGATGTTCTAAGAATTCACTTACATGAAACAGCCGTATTAGGCCAAACACAACTCATATTCCAAACCAGCTAGGCGTTGGAGGACAAAATTGCTTTTTGAAAATATTGATGCTGTTTTTGTTTTCTTCCTCAGAAGTTGTTGGAGGTAGGTTGTTGTCTTGTTCGTTCATCAGTGTGGCAAATATCTGCCCTTGGAGAAGAGGTGTTGGAGATGTGTAACAGGTAACATGGACATCTGTTGGAAATGTGTAACCCATTTAATAAACAGGTCCGACCCATTTAGCACAACCCGACCCAATTGCCACCTAATTATCACAAGCAGGTTGGAGTGAGAGCAATGGAGAGCAGTAGACTCTTGAATGAGAAAGTGTATAGTATAGTGAGTCAAGTCAGTCCCACATCGAATAAAAAGGGAAAGAGGTAGTCTGGAAGGAGGGTATAACAAGTGGAGAAATTCAACCAGAAATCATACTTACCTGGACGGGGTCTATGGGTGATCAAGAAGGCTCATGGCCTAGGTCAGTGGCCTCCATTGCACTTAGGAGGAGCATTGGCTTACCATCTCCCCAAGTGGGAGAGTGGACGTCATAATTTGTGGTAGAGGGGGCCTGCGTTCGCGCGGCCCCTACCAATATTAAAATTCCAAAGATTACATCCAAGCTTTTATTATATGGAGATGATTGGTCAAATATATATGGAGATTTTAACCATATCATTTGCTCATAGGTAGGATTCAGCTGACTTTTACCTGACCTAAGCCCGGGCTATTGACCTAGAAGCGACGTTATGGGAACCGGTCAGGGGCAGTGTCCGGTTGAGTTCATTTGGCTCAACTAGAAACAGATCTATTCTGATAATCAGTCTAATTATCAACTACTCAAACTTAATTAATTGGTCGAGTTAGCGTTGGAATGGCTAGTCATAGTTTAATTTGCTCGGTTGGGTTGGGTTGGGTTGGGTTCATGTTGGAGTTCAAATAGCAAGAACGTACTGGGTTCATTCAGGAAAGACTTTTATTTATTTTTTTTGGTACCTCAGCCAAGGGGGCTGGGACCCAAGAGAGAGCCCGCATCCACAAGGGAAGGTAGCTCACTCAAATAGGAAGGAGGCCCGCACAAGCGGGGCGGGAAGAGAGCCCGCTCAAGTAGGAAAGAGGCCCGCATAAGTGGGAAGAGGTGATGTACCCAGGGTTCGAACCCCGGACAATCAGGTAAGAACTGACGCTCCTTACCACTAGGGTTTGGAGTCATTCTTGATTCAGGAAAGACTGAAATGGTGAAATTGAATTCATATAGTGGGCATTTATTGTGGCATTGTCAGAGACTTAAGCTGCATATGATCACTAAGTGCGAGATTTTCGACCTCCATATCCATTAGGGCGGTTATTTAGGTCTCGTCAGAGACCTAGGCGCGCAAATGAACACTCCTACGGTCAAAATTAATAATATTTAGTGTTATCTTCTCCACCACAACTTTATAAAGTATGGGACTGCAGTGATACTATCCCATGGTACTTGAACACATGTGGTTTTACTATCCCGTGGTACTTGAACACATGTGGTTTTCCCTATTTGCTACGATGTATACGTGCTGGATTTACATTATTTAGTGATTCTAGTTAATAAATCTATGCTTGCGCATATATTTTCTTGTTTATTGTCCATTTACATCTATTGTTATATTTTATCTACTTATGCATCTTTACATATGTTCTATTTACCTGTCTACTTATCGGGCTTCGTGATACTAATGACCCACACTTGGTGCTATGGGTGACGAATTCGATTCCTTTGAATCGAAAGTTGAGGCGTTATAGGAAGACCATCAGGGCTACCATAAGTCAGGGGCGGACCTAGGTACAATGACGCGGGTGCAGTTAAACCATGATGTGCTTTGAAAAGTTCAATAAAAATTATAGATCCACCCTCAAAATCCACATGAAAATCATCGGTTTACCCCCAAAACCAAACTACCTGTACGTTAAGGTTCGCACCCGTCAAACGAAAATCCTCGGTCCGGCACTGCCATAAGTGGAGTGCTTATGACATAGTCTGAACACCACAGGAATGCAATTGTGAGCCTTATAGTCTTTTGATTATCTTCTTTTGTAATCTTTTGTAAGCCCTACTGTGGCCAATGTAATTAAAGTATTTCTCTTTCGTAATTGTTCTCAGCTTTAATATTTTATTAATGAATCTTGAGATTAGCCATGTCTTATGTAATTATGTTTCTCGGTCCGCCACTGCCATAAGTGGAGTGCTTATGACGTAGTCTGAATACCACATGAATGCAATTGTGAGCCTTATAGTCTTTTGATTATCTTCTTTTGTAATATTTTGTGAGGCCTGCTACTTGGCCTGATGCCAGGCCCGATGAGTGGCCTGACACCAGGCCAAGTAGACTTTTTGATATTTTGTAAGCCCTACTGTGGTTAATGTAATTAAAGTATTTCTCTTTCGTAATTGTTCTCAACTTTAATTTTTTATTAATGAATCTTGAGATTAGCCATGTCTTATGTAATTATGTTTTGTTGATATAATAGTCTTGGGAATTATATTGATAGTTTGATTAATCTTCTGTTGCAAATATTTTTGACTTGTGCTGACATTTGTTGAGTTCTCACATGCGCGGAAATTCTGGTGCGTTCGGTAGGGGAAATTTTTAAATTGGTTACTTCCCGCATGCGCATGTCGCACCTCCAAAGTCATGGTTTAACAATTTGGGTGTATGACAGTGTATCTAGCCTGTCACATGAATGATATTCACCCGAAGCCTTGTGTTGCCTGAATTTTGGAGGGTATTTCTTTCACTAAACAGATTGCCCCATCTTAATTGAATTAGAAGTTCATTACTCCATCCTGAATAAGAAGGAATAAGGCTAGGGAAGTCTTAATGAGGATTTATTAATTGTGTGTTTTTTTTTTTCGGTCACCTATTATCAAATTAGGTTCCGAGTCAGAACTGGATCCAAAACCCATCGGAACTGTTATTTAGAAACGAGTTTAGGTTTGGGCCCAATCTGGTTCCAACTTGGAACCATCCTGTTTGCAACCCTACAGTCTCATCCCAATGCCTGTTTCTTTATTAGAATTCCTGATAAAAAATTGTCATGTTGGGGTTATTTTCTACATGCAAATGACATATTTTTTCATAAGCATTTCAGAACTCTAGCTCCATAAAAGGTTTCAAATGACCTTTGGAATTCTAAAAATTTTAGTCCATTCGCTTTTTGGTGGAATTTCTAGATGCTCAAGTATAATAGAGCATTCGGGAATTCCGCCTTATCTAAAAAGAATTTTAAAATTCTTCGGACAAAAGTTTCATGAATTCCATTAATAAAGAAATAGGCCCCTAGTCACACCTGCAGCCTAAATAATAATAATAATAATAAACCAATGTGCCGGCTTGACTAAGAACTTAAAATGGTCGTCGGCTCTAAGCCTAACAAATGTAAATGAGCTTGAGACTTGCTCATACAAGTCCAGCCCTTTGCTGCCCCCATAATCTTAAATGTCAGATTTGAGTCTTCATAATCTTAGCTCTATTCCATCAATTTTGGTTGACTTAATTAGTTCAATTACAAAAATCAAAAGCAAACAAGAACTAACCTTATGTTAATGGAGTCCGAATCACCCACACTTTATTTGTGGGGCTAATTTTCCTGACCAGATATATCCATATATAAAGAGATTCTGGCCAGCTCATGAGAACCCCCATTACCAGCCCAGGACTGACCCAAGCCCGGCCATATGAGGATGGATTCGGACTGTGTTTTAGGCTTATAATCTACTGGCCCTAATTAAACTCCTGGGCATACGTTTCCTTATTCCTGCCCGATAATAAAATGGATCGGGTCTCATCAATTATATGCATAAAGAACTGGCTTTTTAAAAGCATCACCAGCCAACATATGCAGCATAAAAAAGTATGTATTTTGCAAATGATTGGGCCCCACCAGAATGTTAAGGCTGTATGATGTACCCAGGCGTAAATATTAGGCCCAATAGCTTCATGTGGTGGGCTTGCAAAAGTATTAGCCTACTCCAGCCAGGCCCACAAGAGCCCTTTGTGGATGTTTGCAGACTATTCAAAAGATGGTGAACCTAGGAACAATGACATGGACTGCTGTTAGTTTCCTGACTGCATTTCCTCTAACAGTCCAACTACACTGGATTCAAATATCTTGTTTACACATTGTTGGAGTAAATTTCACGGCACATCTGCATCTCAACAACTGTTTCCATATGATGTAGGACTCCGACCCATACCATCCTTGGATGCACATGGCTCCTTCACAAGCACCACAAACAGAAGCTAAACACAAACCACTCAAATTGTGGGTCCAAGTTTTAGATATTAAAAATGATCACAACTGTCAGATACAGATCAGAAATGGATGGTTAATAAGAAGTAGTCATCATCTAAAGTCAGCCAACTCACTCTGTCCTGATCCATAACATTTTGGGGCTGTGATACACCTAAATTGGGGACCGTGATTTGGACGGGTTGGATTGAGAGTTACATGCCCATGAATCGTCAAACTCTGCCAGCCTATAGATGTCCATGTTACACATCTCCAACACCTCTTCTCCAAGGGCAGATATTTGCCACACTGATGAACGAACAAGACAACAACCTACCTCCAACAACTTCTGAGGAAGAAAACAAAAACAGCATCAATATGTTCAAAAAGCAATTTTGTCCTCCAACTGTGGCCCAGCTAATTTGGAATATGAGTTTATATTTGTGTTTGGGCTAATACGGCCTGTTTCATGTAAGTGAATTCTTAGAACATCCAACACTTTGTCTTTGTGTAAGTGGATAGAATGAAGAATCAAAGAGGCCACACTGCAGTAGTAGAAAATCTGCAGAAGACTGGTACTGTTCCCTTGGATTTCATGGTGTCACATCTCGGTCCCGAATTACCCCGGCCTACGGCAATCTCCGAGGTGAGACACACGTACTCCCGTGTGATAATACCTATCGCGAGTCAAATACAATCACACGAAGAAGATAAACCGATTACACTCGTGAGTCTAACTCACTTGAACCAATTAAAACATTTCAAGTAAGCGGAAGCTGAAATTACAAAATGAATATCATTCCCCATTCAGTCCATTTAAACCTTCAAATTTAATACAAAAGAACTTATACAAGTATATACATTGTTTAACAAAAGAGGGTTCGCAAGGTACCCTATACAACGATACCAAAAGTATAACTAAAATAAAAGAAGATCCTAGTGTGACAACACCAAAAAAGAAGAAGTTCGTCACACTCTAGCTACAGCTCTCAAAAGTATGTAGCGCACTACGAAATGTGGGGTTTCTACACTTGCCCCACATCGGGCCACTCCTCTAATCCTGGAGGAACCTCTTAGGCTTCCTCATCTCCCGTCTGGGCCTCCTCGGCCCGGGATCTGCATCTGTGCCTTTGACACCAAGAGTAACACCTCAAATACGACAAATTGGCAAGTATAGGCAATAAAATGAAGTACAAAATGTTCCAAAATGAATTAAATGACGATTGATTAATAAGATGTCAATATAAAAGAATAACTAAGCAATTATGCCAAAATAGACTAATTCATGCTTTTTGAATCAATGAACAATAATGCACACAAATTTGGCTACTACATTAAGCTCATCCTCTCAATAGAGAGCAAATCTAGTTGGGATGTCACCAGCGGCCCGGCCAAAGGCTAGCTAGCTACCTGGTTCTGAAGTTCCGGTGCTCCAGATGATCTACTGCAGTGATCTCGAATAATAACTAAACCAAGTTTAACCCCATCGGGTATCACATGGTCGAAGCTCAGTAGTGCCAGACCAATTGAATCGAATAAATATACACATGAGTAAGATTGTTTTTACTTGAATCGAATCGAATCATAATACCCAGAATATCTCACACATAACTTACTCATCTCAAATTTCAATTGAATATCGCATAACTGTACAAGTCTAACGAATAGAAAGGAAATAACATATGCATATAATTCATTATTTAGAATTTGGAAATTGAATAGAAAATAAATCCCAATGTGCACATCCAATGATTAAGAAGGATCAAGGTCATTTACTAGACTCCCGTCTTTCACATTCTCATACGATGAAGTTCAGAGGTCCGGTGTATGGCTATCTTTAATTTGGTGTCACTTAGTGTAGTATAATGCACCGGGTTCTCCAAGCCTCATCCATGACAAGGTGTTAGACGAAAGATATAATCCACATGAAATAATCTTAGCCTCAATGATTTCTCATGTAGTCCATTACAATGGTCTGTTCTTGTCAAAGGTGCCATTTTCTAGGGTCCCACAAGTACTTCGGAGTTCAAAATCCTAATTGGTTTAATAAATATACAAACTAGGGGTATTCGTCAACTTTTAGTGGCCTAAGAAGTATTTTATATATATATATATATATATATTTTGTCAAAACGCCGGGGCCCAGCAGAACCCCACCTCGCTATAGCGAGGCCCATCCTCGCTATAGCGAGGGACACATTTCTGTGTCTCTCGTCCTACCCCCCATTTATTCTATGTTCTTCTCAAGTCCCACCTGCACACATGAAATTTGTGTTTTATTTGTTTATACACTACCCATTCCAAGACACCTTACCTGTACACATGTAAAAGCTATAAACATCTCTACACCTCTCATTCCCTCAAATCTTAGTTTTCCATTTTTCCAACCCAACCATAAAATTTAAATCATATTCATTTTCAAGCCATAACCAAGAGGCTAATCACCATAAAGAGGGAAATAATAGAATTTAATAATCCAAATCAAGGAATTAACACTATGTAATCTTAATTAATGCTTATACTTGCCTCAAATTCAAGCTTTTCAAGTCCTCTTCACTCAATTAGCTCGAGAGACTAAAAACCCCCAAATCTACAAACCCTAACAATGGAAAACCATGGAAATGTGATTGAGAATGAATGCATGTGTGAAATGAGTCTTCTTGACTCTAATATAACTCCAAAATCATAAATTAGAGGGTTGTTGCCTACCTCTTGATAATAATTTCGAATTTGAGAGGAAATAGGGAGTGATGGAAATGACTCTTGTCAACGAAGCTATGGGGAAGATGAAGAAAATGAAGATGCCTCAATCCTTAGCTCTCAGAAGCTCAAGCATTAAGCCCTCTTGATGATTGGAGAAGAGATAAATGAAGAGAAAAGAGGAAGGGTAATAGTAGAGAGGAAGAGAGAAATGAAAGGAATGAAAAGGATGGGTCGTTGGGCTTATAAAGGGATAGGGTTGCCCTTTTTGCAACTAAGTCCATTAAGCTTGAATATTTTCATTTTGAGTCAAATGATGGCCCACTAATACAACGGTTGGTCAAATGTGGTCGGTTCAAATACGAAAGTTGGCGTGTTCGACAAGATACATGCGTTGATACTAAAATGACGTGCAAATGATGCAAAATGCAAAAATCATTAAATACGAAAAAGAAAACCTTAACTTCACTTAACCGAGTCAATCCACTTCAACTCACCTAGTCTAGGCTCAATACTCAACTAACTAGACTTACAAGGACTAATTAACACTAATTACTATAATTAGTAACTGAGCATAATTAATTTAGTTTAAATATGATTAATTAGCACTAAACATGCTTAATTAGGGTCGGGGTGTAACATTTCTCCCCCTCTAGGACTCATTCGGTCCTCTGAATGAATATACCTTGGTGAAAAGCTCGGTGTAGTGTCGTGCAACTTGTTCTTCAAGCTCCCACGTAGCTTCCTCCGGTCCATGATGTTCCCAAAGAAGTTTCACCCAACGAATCGTCCTCATTCGCAACACTTGTTCTTTCTCATCGATGATACGAAGTGGACGTTCGACATAGGTCGAATCAGGCTTGATTTGAAATTCATCGTATTGTATGATATGAGAGGGATCTCGAATGTATTTGCGGAGCATCGATACGTGGAAGACATCGTGTACACCCATGAACTCTGGAGGAAGGTTGAGTCTGTAAGCTACATCACCGATTCGGCTCTTGATTTCGAAAGGTCCCACATACCTCGGTGCAAGTTTTCCCTTCTGTCCGAACTGTATCGTACCCTTCATAGGAGACGCTTTCAAAAACACTCAATCTCCAACTTGAAATTCAAGTTTCCTTCTCCGGTTATCTGCATAGCTCTTTTTGTCTGGATTGAGCGGCTTTCAGCTTTTCTCGAATTTGAAGTACTTTCTCTGTTGTATCTGCAATTATTGTGGTCCATGAAAGTTTCTCGTGCCGACTTCTTCCCAGCATACTGGGGTTCTGCAACTACGACCATAAAGGGCTTCGAATGGTGGCATCCCGATAGTCGAATGGAAGCTATTATTATACGCAAACTCACATAGAGCTAGGTGTTCATCCCACTCACCACCGAAATCAAGAACGCTCGCCCGTAGCATATCTTCCAAAGTCTGTATAGTGCGCTCGGACTGTCCGTCTGTTTGAGGATGATAAGCGGCACTAAAATTGAGTTTGGTGCCCATAGATTGCTGAAATGATTGCCAAAATGAAGAAACGAACCTCGTATCTCAATCAGAACTATTGAAATTGGAGTGCCATGGAGCCGGACAATCTCTTTCACAAAAAGTTTAGCCATTTCATTGAACTTCATGCCTCTCTTGAAAGGGATAAAATGGGCTGACTTTGTCAATCGGCCAACTATCACCCGGATCACATTATTCTTCCGACTGGTCAACGGTAATCCTGACACAAAATTCATAGAGATGTGTTCCCATTTCCATTGCGGAATAGACAGAGGATGTAATAAACTCGGGGGTTTCCTATGCTCGAGCTTCACTTTCTGACATGTGTAGCATTTTGATACAAATTCTGCGATTTTCCTCTTCATATTATTCCACCAGAATCTTCTCTTGAGATCTTTGTACATCTTCGTACTCCCAGGGTGCATAGCATATCTTGCACAATGAGCTTTTGTCATAATTGGGATTATTAGGTGTTGAGTCTTTGGCACACATAAACGGTTCCTTAAATATAGAACTCCATCCACTAATTGAAAATCAGGTTTCTCATCAATGTGATCTCTTATCTTGGCCAAATTAGGATCCCCAAATTGTTCATCTTTGATTCTATTCATCAATATAGGTTCAACCATTGACACAGCAGCTAACATCACCGAATCACTGATTATTTGAACTTCCACATCAAGCTCCTTGAAAACATCCAATTTAAACCATTGAGCACTCATGGCTGCTGTTAGTGTAGACTTTCTACTCAAAGCATCTGCCACCACATTTCCTTTTCCTGGAATGTATTTGATTGGAAAATCATAATCCTTTATAAACTCTAACCATCACATCTGCCTCATATTGATGTCTTGTTAAGAAAATAGGAACTATAGGCTACGATGATCTGAATGTACTTCAAATTGCTCACCATATAAATAGCGTCTCCAAAGTTTCAACGCAAATACGATGGCAGCTAATTCAAGATCATGTGTGGCATAGTTCTTTTCATGATTCTTCAGTTGCCTTGATCCATAGGCTATCACCTTACCCTGTTGCATGAGGACACACCCCAGGCCAACTCTGGATGCATCCGAAAAAATCACAAATCCTCCAGTACCTTCAGATAATGATAATACTGGGGCGGTTGTCAATTTCTCCTTCAAAGTTTGAAAACTTGCTTCACATTCTTCAATCCAATTGAATGGCACATCCTTCTTGGTCAATCTTGTCAGCAGGGCAGAGATTTTTGAAAAATCCCAAATCTATGATAGTACCCCGCAAGGCCTAAGAAGCTTCGAATCTCTGTTACTGTCTTCGGGCTATGCCAATTTATGACTACTTCTACCTTAGCTGGATCCACTCTTATTCCTTCTTGAGTGATAATGTGCCCTAGAAAAGCTACTTGTTCAAGCCAGAAATCGCATTTTTCTAGTTTAGCATACAATTGATGAACTCTCAAAAGCTGAAGTGACAACCTGAGATGATCTGCATGTTCTTCTTGTGACTTCGAGTAAACCAGTCATCGATAAAAATCACAATGAACTGATCAAGGTAAGGAGCAAAGATCCTATTCATCAACGCCATGAATACTGCCGGTGCATTCGTTAGACCAAATGGCATCACCAAAAATTCGTAGTGACCATATCTCGTCCTGAATGCTGACTTCTCGATGTCTTGTTCACGAACTCTTAATTGGTGATATCCGGATCTTAGATCGGTCTTAGAGAAGTAGGCTGCTCCTTGAAGTTGGTCAAATAGTTCATCGATCCGAGGTAGAGAATATTTGTTCTTTATCGTCACTTGATTGATTTGTTGGTAGTCGATGCACATCCGAAGAGAACCATCTTTCTTCCTTACAAACAATACCGGAGCTCCCCATGGTGAAATGCTTGGACGAATAAGTCCTTTTTTTCCAACAAGTCTTGCAATTGTTCCTTCAGTTCTCTGAGCTCTGCTGGAGCCATCCTGCAAGGAGCCTTTGAGATTGGCGCAGTACCGGGTACTAAGTCTATAGGGGAGTCTACTTCCCTAGGAAGTGGTAATCCTGGAACTTCATCTGGAAACACATCCGGAAATTCACATACAATTGGAATATCTTCAAGCTTCTTAAGCGGTTTATTTTCGGATATAAAAGCAAAATAGCCTTCACAACCATGCTCTAGAAGTTTCACAGCGTCCAATGTTGATACCAGTCCAGTGTTGAACTTCTCTCTCCGTACACCCTCGAATATCACATTCGTCTTGGGTTCCTCCACCTTGAAGGTGATCGTCTTACGGAAACAATCTACACAAGCCCAATGCTTTGCGAGCCAGTCTATCCCAAGGATGACATCAAAGTCGTGCATCGCTGGTACTATCAAATCTGCTGGCATTAGTAACCCTCCAATTTGGAAGTTACATTTAGGGTAGTAGTTCTCGCAAATCACTCGTTTATCCACTGGGGTGGACACCATCAAAATAAATGGTAGCAACACAGGTGGTTGTTGAAGATCACAACCAAAATGAGGTGCCACAAATGAGTGTGTGGACCTCGAGTCAAACAAAGTTCTGGCGCTCTTAGTACATATCAAGAAATACCTTCTACAACATTTCCAGCTGTTTCTGCTTGTTCAAGATTTGCAGCATACATCCTTCCTGCTTGATGGGGTCATTGTTGTACTGGTCTGTCTTGTTGTCCTGGCCTCCTTTGAGCCTGTTGCTGTTGTGGTGTTCTCGGTGGTGCCTGTAATGCTAGACGCGGAGGTGGAGCTGGGAGTGCCGGTCTAGCTTGCTGCTGAGGGGGCTGCTGCCGTGGTGCCCCATAATCGCCTCTGTTCCTAGGGCAAGCTGCTGCTCGGTGTTCCATTGACCCACATAGAACGCATGCTCTTGTATTCCTCCAGCATCTCTCAGTCAGATGTGCTTTACCACAAGTATCACACTTAGGTGCACCAATTACTACACCTTTCTATCTCTTGCTCTGTTGTCCTTTCCCAGAGTAGGATAGATTTCTTTTGGAGTCACCGCCTCTCTTCCTCAAGGCCACCTCTTCTGCAGAAAAAACCGCGGTCCACAGCGTCATCAAATGTAGTTGGCCTCTGAAAAGCTGTCACATGATCCACATAGATCGGATTCATGCCATCAATGAAGCGGTCCACTTTCTTCTGTTCGGTATTTATCAAATCTTCAGCGTACTTTGACAATTGTAAAAAGGTATGCACATATTCGGTCATGGTCATCTGATTCTGCTGCAAGGTCAGGAATTCATTTTGTTTCTTCCTTCGTACATGACCAGGTATGAACTTTCTTTGAAACTGCTTCTTAAATGTATCCCATACAATAGCTTCTAGTAATAACTTAAGAGGGTCCCTCACACTCTTCCACCAAATATTTGTCGTTTCTCGGAACATATAAGCAGTGAGTACAGCCTTCTGCTTGTTGTCACAAGTGATGGTCTCAAAAACATCACCAATATGGTCTAGCCATTCATCCGCTTTTGTAGCACCTTCATTACCATGAAATTCTGTGGCTCCCCTCTTCCGAAATTTCTCAAACAGCACGTTTGGATCATTACCCCTCAATTGATTTGCCGCTTGCTCGAGAAACATCCTCAATTGAGCATCTGAATTTGGCGGTTCATTCTCCACCACTAAGAAAGGATCATTGGTGTTGGATTCGTTATTACCACCTCCAAAACCTGACGCCATTTATCTACAAAATAGTTTCAAAATTAAGTTACAACTATATTCTATCTCTATCTCTATATTACCAATGACAAACACAATACTAGTAGCAACTAATCTCGACAATTTTTATACTCCAATTCGATTCTAACGTATCCTCACAACGATTTCCGAATGGTTACTAAGTCTTTTAGAGGGACTTTCAGGGGCTCTGATACCATACTTACGTATGTCAAATCCCGGTCCCGAATTACCCCGGCCTAGGGCAATCCCCGAGGTGAGACACACATACTCCCATGTGATAATACATGTCGCAAGTCAAATACAATCACACGAAGAAGATAAACCGACAATTAAAACATTTCAAGTAAGCAGAAGCTGAAATTACAAAATGAATATCATTCCCCATTCAGTCCATTTAAACCTTCAAGTTTAATGCAAAAGAACTTTTACAAGTATATACATTATTTAACAAAAGAGGGTCCGCAAGGTACCCTATACAACGATACCAAAAGTATAACTAAAATAAAAGAAGATCCTAGTGTGACAACACCAAAAAAAAGAAGTTCGTCACACTCTAGCTATAGCTCTCAAAAGTTTGTAGCGCACTACGAACTGTGGGGTTTCTAAACTTGCCCCACATCGGGCCACTCCTCTAATCCTGGAGGAACCTCTTGAGCTTCCTCCTCTCCCGTCTGGGCCTCCTCAGGCCCGAGATCTGCATCTGTGCCTGTGACACCAAGAGTAGCACCTCAAATACGACGAATTGGCAAGTATAGGCAATAAAATGAAGTACATAATGTTCCAAAATGAATTAAATGACGATTGATTAATAAGATATCAATATAAAGGAATAACTAGGCAATTATGCCAAAATAGACTAATTCATGCTTTTTGAATCAATGAACTGTAATGCACACAAATTTGGCTACTACATTAAGCTCATCCTCTCAATAGAAAGCAAATCTAGTTGGGATGTCACCAGCGGCCCGGCCAAAGGCTAGCTGGCTACCCGGTTCTGAAGTTACGGTGCTCCAGATGATCTACTGCAGTGATCTCGAATAACTAAACCAAGTTTAACCCCATCGGGTATCACATGGTCGAAGCTCAGTAGTGCCAGACCAATTGAATCGAATAAATATACACATGAGTAAGATTGTTTTTACTTGAATCGAATCGAATCATAATACCCAGAATATCTCACACATAACTTACTCATCTCAAATTTCAATTGAATACCGCATAACTGTACAAGTATAACGAATAGAAAGGAAATAACATATGCATATAATTCATTATTTAGAATTTGGAAATTGAATAGAAAATAAATCCCAATGTGCACATGCAATGATTAAGAAGGATCAAGGTCATTTACTAGACTCCCGTCTTTCACATTCTCATACGATGAAGTTCAGAGGTCCGGTGTATGGCTATCTTTAATTTGGTGTCACTTAGTGTAGTATAATGCACCGGGTTCTCCAAGCCTCATCCATGACAAGGTGTTAGACGAAAGATATAATCTACATGAAATAATCTTAGCCTCAATGATTTCTCATGTAGTCCATTACATTGGTCCGTTCTTGTCAAAGGTGCCATTTTCTAGGGTCCCACAAGTACTTCGGAGTTCAAAATCCTAATTGGTTTAGTAAATATACAAATTAGGGGTATTCGTCAACTTTTAGTGGCCTAAGAAGTATTATATATATATATTTTTATTTTTTTTGTCAAAACCCCGGGGCCCAGCAGAACCCCACCTCGCTATAGCGAGGCCCATCCTCGCTATAGCGAGGTTGTGGCTCGCTATAGCGAGGGACACATTTCTGTGTCTCTCGTCCTACCCCCCATTTATTCTATGATCTTCTCAAGTCCCACCTGCACACATGAAATTTGTGTTTTATTTGTTTATACACTACCCATTCCAAGACACTTTACTAGTACACATGTAAAAGCTATAAACATCTCTACACCTCTCATTCCCTCAAATCTTAGTTTTCCATTTTTCCAACCCAACCATAAATTTAAATCATATTCATTTTCAAGCCATAACCAAGAGGCTAATCACCATAAAGAGGGAAATAATATAATTTAATAATCCAAATCAAGGAATTAACACTATGTAATCTTAATTAATGCTTATACTTGCCTCAAATTCAAGCTTTTCAAATCCTCTTCACTCAATTAGCTCGAGAGACTAAAAACCCCCAAATCTACAAACCCTAACAATGGAAAACCATGGAAATGTGATTGAGAATGAATGCATGTGTGAAATGAGTCTTCTTGACTCTAATATAACTCCAAAATCATAAATTAGAGGGTTGTTGCCTACCTCTTGATAATAATTTCGAATTTGAGAGGAAATAGGGAGTGATGGAAATGACTCTTGTCAACCAAGCTATGAGGAAGATGAAGAAGATGAAGATGCCTCAATCCTTAGCTCTCAGAAGCTCAAGCATTAAGCCCTCTTGATGATTGGAGAAGAGAGAAATGAAGAGAAAAGAGGAAGGGTAATAGTAGAGAGGAAGAGAGAAATGAAAGGAATGAAAAGGATGGGTCGTTGGGCTTATAAAGGGATAGGGTTGCCCTTTTTGCAACTAAGTCCATTAAGCTTGAATATTTTCATTTTGAGTCAAATGATGGCCCACTAATACAACGGTTGGTCAAATGTGGTCGGTTCAAATACGAAAGTTGGCATGTTCGACAAGATACATGCGTTGATACTAAAATGACGTGCAAATGATGCAAAATACAAAAATTGTTAAATACGAAAAAAAACCTTAACTTCACTTAACCGAGTCAATCCACTTCAACTCACCTAGTCTAGGCTCAAGACTCAACTAACTAGACTCACAAGGACTAATTAACACTAATTACTATAATTAGTAACTAAGAATAATTAATTTAGTTAAAATATAATTAATTAGCACTAAACATGCTTAATTAGGGTCGGGGTGTAACACATGGCATGGTGGAAATTGTTGGATACACTGCTTGTTCAGATCAATGTTCACTGGTGTATAAGTTATAACCGTCTATCATACTGTAATTTGCTCTTTTTTGTCGGGGCAAGTTGTAAAGTTCCTAAGCCTATCTTTTGGTATATTTTGTTTTTAATTATAAATGGATGTATCTTAAAAAAAAATGAAGAATCAAATGTGAATATCCAAAATATAACAATCTGAAAAACCTCCATTGCAATGAAAATTGAATCAAGGGAATATGGAAATGCATGCCCAACAATGGATTAGGAGTTCGCGTAATATTGCCCCTACAAAATTGGATTATTGAAGGTCAGGGGACTTTCGACTTGGTTTCCCCTATCGTTTCTCCACGGAGACTTGTGTCATAACAAACAAATTAAGATGCATGGTATAGAAGGAAAGGGGAGTTCTACTTTCGTAAAAACTCTTCTATACAAATGTGCCCTAAATATTTCACCCTTTACCTCTTTTATAATTCTTTGTGGATGTACTATCTATTTTGGAAGGTCTTAGATTGTTTTGCAAGGAGATATGTCGGTGCTCTTGTTGTGAAAGTGATTCTTCTAATGCGATCACTTTGGTGTCTAACTGGAAGGGGTTCTCTTGAAAATCTCAATTTCATTTCAATGAAATTAGGAAGCTATTGGCCACTCTAAGTGTCTCCTTTCGTCATGAGGTTAGATCGGCCAACTAGATCACAGATGCATTAGCCATGCAAGGGGTTGATCAGAGGTTGTCTCTAGGGTGGGTGTGATTATGTAATTGGGCTATGGATGATATAACACTCTTGTACCTTCTCCCTATCTTTTCTCTCTTATAGTTTTTTCAGCTTTGTATTTGTTGCTTATTTTTAATGAAGTTTTGTTACCATTTAAAAAATAATAATAATCCTTTGTTGGAGCTCATCTGACCATGGACTCCTATATATTCTATGCAATTAAGCAGCCATAAACCATAATCATCATTGAGGCAACCTTATACCATCTACATGGGTCATCTTTGAGTGTTTTACCTTTCAACTCAATTGTAATTACATTTGCAATGATTTCACAAATAATTTTAACTTTCCCCACTGCTTTATTTGAAGTCTTGACTGATTTTTCCCTTTCCATAGTTCTGCTTATTAGCATAATTATAGATAATAATTGAAGTGGTAATTATCATTCAACTGAATGTAAACGATTAACTCTCCCATGTTGGTTTTCTAGAGCTGATCAGTTGTTGGTTTTGTTTTAAATAGTCCAATAGGCAAGCCCAACGCATGCCATAATTAAAAAATCATTAAAATTTCTAATTATAAATATTTCTAAATATTTAAATAAATTATAAATGAATATTAATATATAATTTATAATAAAGATGGAAACTCATTAGAGAAATTTTAGGTAGCTTTGAATATTTAGGCGGCCAGCCTCCCTCCCCCCCCCCTCCCCCCCTCTCTCTCACTTTTTTTTTTTTTTTTTTTTTTTTTTTTTGGGGGGGGGGGGGGGGGGGGGTTGAAGGCCAGCCGTTTTCCTTCCCCGCTGGAGACTGGGGGGGGGGGGGGGGGGGGGGGGGGTTGAAGGCCGGCCGTTTTCCCTCCCCGCTGGAGACTGGGAGGGAGTGGGGTTGAAGGCCAGCCGTTTTTCCTCCCCGCTGGAGACTGGGAGGGAGAGAGGGAAGAGGGTGGACGGAGAGGGGGAGGAGGGGGAAGGGTTAGTTTAGGATTTTTTTATTTTTTTTGTGTGCGGTGGGGAAAGAGAAAAGTACAGTGCCAATAAAAGCTCCCTTGTGGATTTCCCAAGGGGGTTGTGGGCTTTAGGCTTACTTCCACACGGTTGTAGGACCCTGAGTTTTTATCAAGTGGGGTCACAAGACCCCTTGATTCTACGATGGGGGCCCTGCCACCTTAGGGCCCAATTTCTTTTCTTTTGTTTCTCTCTCCCCGTGGCTATGACTAAGCCCATGTTTGGCACCTCTATTTCCAGCCTCTACTTGTCTAAATGTCTAAAGCGGACAGAGGTTATGAAAATAAGAGCGTTTGGCACAACATTCTGACCTCTGTCCGTTTTAGACATTTAGAGGCAAATCCTCTAAAGTCCAAATGCTCAAAAAGTATATAGCTGAAAAATAGAGCTTTGACCTCTTCTTTGTATGGCTCTACTTTTACTGGGTCTGGCAGAAAAAGAGAAGAGATACCAAACATGACCTAAAAAACACAATCCAGAAAGCCAGTAGGCTACAAAACGTCATCCTTACATGATCAACCAAATCTAGTTACCCTACGGACCACATTATTCAAAGCTCTAGGAGTATAACTGAAATTAACTTTGTCAAAAAGAGTAGTGTATCCCATATAAAGAAGTTGATTGTATCTCATTTCTATTGATGGCATTGATCACCTCGAGAGGCATCCGAAAAAATTAAACTTTAGAAAACCCTCCATCACTGACCTAATTCCACGCAATGAAATTCACCCTCACTTCTGCTTCATTGGATGAGAACATCTAATGTCCCTTAAAGGCTTCTTTACAGATAGAAGATTCATCAAAATACATAGTGTAAGTGCATAAAATGACTCACAAGGTGTAGGGAGTGGAGCTGAGAGCTCTCTGGTTGAACACCGGTGCCTGCCTGAAACCTGAAAGAGGGGAAGAAGAACAAAAGAGGGTCAGAGGACCCTAGCTTGGTCAGCGCAGAGCTCTCCGATGCCTAAGTCAGTATGAGAACTGGATAATAGGATGGAGATTTTGGGGAAGAAGATGATACCAGCGTGTGGTTCTCTGGGAAAGGAGAGACCTCCTTCTACTGTTCTAGTTTGGCTCCTTTTATAGAAGAGGAGAGGAGATAAGATGGAGACTCCCTGTCAGGAAGCTGTCCCATCGTAGCACATCATGTCGCATTGGGCCATACCCAGGCGTCTGCGGACGCCGTTCTGTCAGTGGACGTGGGCGGCAGGGATGGCTCTGTCAGAGGATATGGGCGGTGCCTTTGTCCTGTCGCACGTGCTGTAGCGTGCTTGAGTGTCCATGGAAGGACAGCTGCAGCCCCTGCCTTGGCTAGCTCTGGCATCGTGACCGAGGTTAGGGTGTATTGCCGAGGTCGGGAACGACCTTGACTTGGCTAAAGAGAGATTTGGCAAAGGTGCCGAGGTGGAGCACTTGACCGAAGTGGAATGCTTTGGCCAAAGTGGAGTCTGCCGAGGTGGAGCGCCTGCCGAGATGGAGGTATGGACCGAGGTGGGAGCACCTGGCCGAGCTAATGGAGACTGAGATGGGTCTTGCCAGGATGGACAAGCTGGCGCGGGAGCCAGAGGTGGAGCATCTAGCCAGGATTCCGGTGAGTTCGAGAATATCCCCACACACATAGCATTTTAGAGAAAGGTACATAAGAAGGAAAAAAAAAATCTCATCACATTTAAAAATCAGTTTTAGAGGGTTGAAAGCACGGGCTAAACTCTGATTGCTACAATCTAGAATGGCTATGGCTTATGCTTTTGAGATTAATTATTTTTTTAAGAGGATTCAACCATAACCCATTGTAAATGAAGTTATTTCTGGCCCTCTAAATCGCTCACTATAGGCCCAAACCCAAGCTTTGACATCCTTGTAATTAATAGGTGGATCCGATCGAGTGGGTTAGGTTCAAACAACTTTTCTCACCAATCTATAATGCTATCATGAGGGATGATGTGGGGACAATAATCAGATGTGCGAAAGTGAACCAAACCACTATAGCATATTCACAATGAAACAAAGCATTCTCAATTGACTGTGCTCTACTTTCACATCTTGAACACGAAACCATATACATTCCTTACCTCCGCATTAAGAAGAGTTCTTGCAAGAATATCTTTGTGGATTTGGTAGTAACCTGGCCACTTTGAGAAAAAAGTCAAATCCTATTATCATCATGTCTATTGCAAGGAAAGTAAATACTAAAAGGGCTAGTTTTACACTTTAATAGTAAAAGTTTTTTTCAGACAATATGTCATATCAAAAGCATTTTAATTCAAAACTCCATCCATCTTTTAAAAATAAAAAAATAAAAAAGCAATCACCTTTATCCACTAAAAAAAAACTCTACTTTTCCATATAAAAAAGTAATAAAAATTCGATAACAAACAACTAAAATAAAATACCATCATAACCCACTTATATTTTATTCTTTCTTCAAAATCAACTTTACTTCACTTGACTCTGTTAGTAGAGTTGCCAAACTGACCCTAAAGTATATCCTAAACATATGGAGCATTGTTAAAGTAAGGTATAACTTAAGACACATCACATTCTTTATTGGGATGTCAAAGGTCTTTAGCGAAGATATTAGGGTATAAAATATCTGAAATTGGTATTCTAAGCTCATCCTTATTAGGATTCCAATTGCAATTTCAGATTGTGATACTTTCACCGTTTCCTATTTTCCAACTAAGATTAGATTTGACAAAATTAAGCTCTTCTACAGAGCCTGTCTATAACAAAAATTACTATTTATCACACTCAGCATCCCAAAGAGGCTTATTTAGGCAATACTTTGCCTTAGTGACTTAGAGAATAATAACTCTTTATTATTCACATATCTCCAACATATTTTGCAAGGAGGGCTAGGGGTTTTTAATGTTGCAACCGGAGATTGAATCCTACTGTGGAAAGGGAGGTGCCTTGCCATTGAGCTAATAATAATGAGCAAATGGATGGCTAGGTTATTACCTTCTAAAATCTCTTATTCGCAAACCTTAGATCCATCTTTTCCATATTAGAGAGATCTCCATAAAACTTAAGTTAGCAGGTGGAAGAAAAGGAGAAGATAAATACATCAACCTAACACCGTAAAGTCAGTGTTGCCGACTTCTTCAGTTCAGCCCTGTTTAATGGTTGGATATCGGCTAACATACCTACCAAAGGGCGAACAAATCTGAAATAGGGTACATAAGGTCAACTCATCAATCATCTAACAGCGGCAAACCACCCACTATGAAATTTGAATTTACAATGTTGAAGGGTGATGTTTTCTGAAATCTCCACTGTATCTCTACAAATGGCCCCTTGAAAAATCATAGTACCCTATGCTTATATGAATACTACACATTTATGGTCAACACACTTATAATTGAGTGGTGTTGGCACCTTAGTCTTACATATGCCCAACAATAGATCCCTGGGTCCTCAAGTGAAAGTATCACTCAGTAACCCAATATAGAAAAAAAAAACGCATTTATGAAGTTTTTACACAATTTTAACATGCTAAGTTTTAGAAATATTAAGAAAACCATTTGAAATGCTAATTTCCAGAAAAACCCTCATGACACACCTCCTTGAACATACCACTCATAAATATTTATCCGAGCATATAAAATGGGCCCATTGGCACATCACCCACCACCCAAGTGATCAAGCCCCCATACTCACCCACCCATAATTTGTAGTAACTAGTAACCCTATTTTGACTCTAATCGAGATTATACTCCCGTTGGATTGAGTCATCATTGTTTTTAGCACTATTTGCTCAGTGTTGATTTTATGATTTTATGACTTCATCTACATCACGTGGACTAGCCATGGTAGGAAGAGATTTTCCTACTAACCATGGCCCATAATCGAAGGATGTCGTTTTTACTACCAGTACGACCTACAGCTTTAGGAAACAAAAAGGTCAAGCAAGAATTAGTCCGCAACTCATCATGGAGAAATCGAATTGATCAAACTTTAGAATTTTTGGAAATCTCAAGTGTCACTCCACATGGCCACAAACAATTTCAACAGTGTGATCACCATAAAGAATCATGGGTTGCACGTTTCAATGATAATGACAACAAAGATAATAGTTATAATAAGATAAACAATTTAAATGTTGTGCTTCGACAAATGGCGAAAGTTGACTGGAAATTAGAAATAATCAAGTCCAAATCTTGGACTAGGATTGTAGTGTAGCCACATTATGGGTCTCATGTAGCCACCTTTATGCATTTGGATGGTTAGATGAAGAAGTGTTCTAAGTAGATACGTGGATGGATAAAGATTACCTCTTTTTATATTGTATAAGTTGCAATCATATCACGAAAGCCATTCAAACTTAAACACAAAAACAATTTAGTGCAAGATATCTTGATTATTCAATGGTTGAAGTCACTAAATCTAGTGGGTTGAGAAATCAATATGGGAATTGGAGTAGATTAGTATCTGTATTGGTGTTGCAATGCCACATGTATTCAATAGATTTGGTTTTGAATATTGGCTGCTATATATTTGTTGAGTTTTTTTAGAAAGGCCCTTATATTTTTACAAAACCTAAAAAATATCCCTCTACTTTGTCTTTTTACTAACTTAAAGAACCCTTGACTAATAATCAAGCTTAAGCAAAACCAACGGCTGTTTCCACTCTCACCCACCCCTTATCTTTCTATTTTACCATTTTATTTTTAGCTTTTATTGTAAACTTGAAATGACACATTTGACCCTTTTTCACTATCTCTTTTATTTATTCTATATATTGTTTTCATCGAAGAGGCATGAGAAGATGAGAAGATTTCTATTAAGTCCCGATCTATGAGGCCCTATCCAAGAAAAATCATGAATTAAAAAGACCGGAACTTTGTAGTTGGGGCCACCTAAAGAAATTTGAACCATTCAAAATAAACGGTCTCTAGATAGATGGGGCATCTTCAGATCTTACATCAATTTGAGTATGTTTTGCCATTGGATTGAGTGTTTGATTAAAAAAAAGATAAATACAATCTTATACATATTCATTATCAAGTTCTCATCAAATGATCAATTTAACAGTCAAATACACTTGGGTTGACGTAAATTTGAGTGTAATATATATATATCGAGAAGAGATTTATTTTGAACGGTTTAGATTTCAGTAGATGCGGTTCACTACAGAGTTCCACTCTTTTAACTTGGAATTTCTCTAGGTTAGAATCTTAGATGATTTAGTCTCTATTTTGTTTGGTTTGTTTATTTGAGCTTTTTGACGTGGACAGATAGAACACATAGTTGGACTAAACTAAGGGCACCCTGGGGTCTAACCAAAATTGATTGTACCACTGATTTAGATGGTCCATTGATTGTGCATGGTCAGTAATAGCAAGGTGCAAGTTGAGAGAGAAGGATTTTTTTTTTTTTTTTTTGAAAAGAGAAGGATTGTGTTGGAGCCAATCTAAACCAATTCAACTTGACTCAAACCATAATCCAACAGAATCTGAACATGATTGAGATTTCAAATTGAAATTTGAAATTCAAATACCTATGTAACGGTGCACGTGTAGTAGTCCAGAATGGAAGGGGGAAAAGGACTCAAGCAATCATGAAGAAAAGAGAAATTTGTAGTGCATTTGTCAAGTGATTGAGTGCTCTCCGGATTTTCCATTCTTCACATGGATATATATGGGGAGCTCTATTGGCACTACGATTTTTTGCTCTTCCCACACGCGGAAAAAGAAAAAAAAAACACCATTTCCTAAACTACCCCTCCCCTTTTCTCCCTCCTCCTCCTTCTCCCTTCTCCTCCTCCCTCATCTTCCCTTCCTCTCCCAACCTCCCCCCACCCCCAGTCGCCGGCGGTGAGGAAGCCCCGGCCGGCAGCCGGCTGGCCTCCCTCCCCCTCTCCCTCTTTCTTCCTCTCTCCCTCTTCTTTCCCTCTTCTCCCTCTCTCCCTCCCTCTCCTTCCCTCCCCTACTCTCCCTCCCCCTCCCCCTCCCCCTCCCAGTCGCCGGCGGGGAGGGAGATCAAGTTCCAATGTATGAAATTGAACTACCTTTTGCCACTTATATGAATATACAGTGCCTATATGTCTAGTCTGCAACAGCGTTGTCAATGGGCAGGCCTGAGTTCCTCTAGGTTCAGATTTTGAATGGTTGGAATTGCCTGATCAATTTATACAGCCTCTTACAGTAGATGCTTTTATTGTCAATGACTCGGGACCAGGTGGAATCAAGAGAGAATTAGAAGCATCCGTGGTAATATTTGATTACCTTATATACTTCAAATTCCGATAGGAGGTCAGAATTTACTTTGTTGGAAAAATGAACCGGCAGGGGAGAAGAGGGAAAGAAGAGAGAGAGAGGAAGAAAGAGGGAGAGGGAGAGGGGGAGGGATGCCAGCCGGCTGGGGCTTTCGCCGCCGGCTGCCGGCCGGGGCTCCCTCCCCGTCGGCGACGGGGGAGGAGGAGGGGGAGGAGGGTGGAGGGTGGAAGAGGGAAGGAGGAGGGAGGAAGGGTAGTTTAGGAAGAAAAAAAATGTTGTCTTCTAGTGCGGTGAGGAGAGAAAAATTCGTGGTGCCAATAACACCACTCTATATATATTTAGGACTCGTTTGTGCAAAGAGAAGCCTATTCTTGGATTTTTGTTTGATTGTGGGCTGATTTTACAGTCGGTGTGGATCTTGCTACATTATTAGTACAATAAATCTATACTTCTTTTCACCAGGTTGTATGTATTATCAAATGATGCAACCATGCATGGACCACAATAAAGCAGATAATCCAAGATGGCAATATGCAATTAGGTGTGGACCACAACAAAGCAGATCATCTAAGGTAAAAATCTGGTCATTCCGTTCATCGGGTGGGGTAATATCCAATCTATCGATGGGTGTTGATTAGGGAGAAAAGGGCCCAAGTTAATATTGTACGTTTCTCTACACATCTTCCATTGAGTAATTCTTCTGAAGAAATGAGAAAAGGTTAAAAGTGTCATTTCAAATTTTCAATAAATATAAGAGAAATTTACCTGAAAAATCACCTTAGATGTTACTAACCAAAAAAGGCCCCCATAGTTTTTATGAAACAGAATCGGTCTTCCCGCCAAAATTTTCCTTCCTTTCATCCTTTTTCAACGAGCGTCGACGTAAAACATTTCAAGATTCTGCGGAGTCATCGCTCATTCTAATCATAAACTGTTGGGCGATGATGTCAATGCTAATTTAAATTGTAAAGTTTGGTAAGTTTGGTAGCATATTCTCTCAGGCGACAAAGTCGACGCTGATCTTAGTTTGGAAAATAATTAATTAGATTCACAATGATGTGCACGCACTACATATCTAAAGAAACCAACATACATCATCTGCATGCTTCATTGCAAGCACAATTACAAAACATGGAATAGAAGTTCTAAAACTTCATATTCAAACAACTTCCCTACCACCACCATATACTGATCAAACCCTACCAAGTTTCCAACTTTTTCAAGAACTCTTGGCTGGTTTGACCAATTTTCATACTTTAGTCATTAAGTCTTTTTGTCAAACAATTGGCATGTACTCAAAGGATACATCTTCCCACACCCATGGCTGGCAAAATCAAGGCTCTTATACCATGTTTGTAACAACCCCTTCGGGTCTCCCAACCAATTCAAAACAACATATAATAAGACAGCCAAATCCACTTAGTAGAAAACCAACAGAATAGACCCTTGTTGGCAGTATGCCACCAAATTAGATAGACCAAATATCCAATGCAAGCTCTATGACAACAAGTGCTCAGGTGGGATAAACCAAAAATGAGATTGAAATTCCACTTGGCTTGCTTGGTTGGAAATAACATGGCCAAATGCCCGAATTTTGCATTGTTGAAGCTCATTCAAGACAACAAGGAGGTAGTCAAAAGGAAACTAAGTAGGGTTGAAACTCCGCAAAAATAGAGACAGCTAATGTAAGAAATATAAGATAAAGGATATTTGGATGAAAGCTGAGAGAACACAATGGTAGACCCATCAATGATTGTGTAGAACACCAGATTTTAGGCTGGTAAAGTAGTGCAGGCACTGTACCCCAAATACCTTCAAGAAGAATACATCCACATCAATCCAAAGGAGGTTGGAAAATGACCTCTTGGACCACATTGCAAGCTGTTGAGGAAGAATGAAGCAATAAAATCGCCAGGCAGGAGAAAACGAGGGGGAGGAAAAAAGGAAAAATAGGGTTTCGGGGGTTTTGTAGTGTTTATACAAGCGACAAAGTCATTGTTCAATGAAAATGTAAGGTCCGCGACCTTACTGGGTCAGTTGGGCCCAATAGCAGGCCCATTGACCCGTTTATTTTATTATTTTATTTAATTATATTTTAGATATTTAAGTGGGTTTAGATCATGAGCGAGTTCTTTTTAGCATTAGAATAGTGTCAGTAAAGTTTCGTGCGATTCCGAGTTCGTTTGATCATAGCAGGGGGGTAATTTGCAATTTAGGGAAACTTGAGTGTTTTTCCAAAAAAAAAAAATCCTATCACCGTGATTGGGTTCGTTGGAAATGTCTCGTCGCGCTGATCATCTTTGTCTCTTGGCTCATCACGATCCGACAATCAGAAACCCGTTAAGTGGTCCATTCATTCACTGGACCCACTTAAGGGCAAACTTGTCCTTTTCTTCTTCTCTTCTTCTTTAACCTAATCTTAACCCTAATCTCATTCTCATTTCTGCAACGAAGCTATAACAGCCTCTTCTTCTTCCTCTTCATTTTCTCAAGCCCAGAGTTTTTGGGATAGATCATCTCGAAGATCCGAACCGCACATCTTCTTCCTCGCGATCTTCTCTTTTCGTTGGTTCTAGTTTGGTAAGATTTCCCTCACGCTCATCTTTCAATCATCTTCCCTTTTGGTTAGATTTAGATTTGATTTTGATCTTTTCCTCTCTTTTCTTCTCCTTGGCGTTTTAGGTTACGTTTGGTTGGGTTAGATTCGTGGATTTCGTGATAGAAATGCTTCTCCTAAGTTATACCCAATTTATATCTTTTCTGACATTGAGGCAAGTAGATATGTAATTCATAATTATATGTCTGTATTGTTTCCTATTGATTGATGATGTTTCATGAAAGAATACCTCAATTCCAAGCATGTTCTGATTTGGGGATTTATATATGTAGGTATTGATTTGGGATTTTGATTTGTTAATTCTAAAATTGGAAATCTTTATGGTGTATTTGATTCAATGGATAGAATGGTTGGAATGGATTGGAATGGATTGTTGGGAGAGCATGAGGCTCTATTTTATGCAGGTTATAGCCTTTGAAAAGGCTTAGAAATGGAGGAAATGTACTGGGGACGGAAGAGTTTCAGAAATGGCATGAAACTGCAATGATCCCGTGCCGTCGGTCAACTCTCGGTTCAGTGTCGGTCAACCGACACTATCACGTCGGTCAACCGGCACCATCATGAGGGTCAACCGAAATTGCCATTTTTCCTTGTTTATTTCCGGACTAAAACTGTAACTTAGGTTTGGGACTTAGATGTTGGAAATCATGAATTTACTCTCACTTGACCATTAATGGGGATTGAAATCGAAACGCGTGGCTTGGTGTGAATTCGATGGATTGTCTAGGTATTCGTGTATTACATATGGTATAACCGAATGCGTATGGAACTGAATCGACTGATGCTTAACATGATTGTACACCAAGGGATTTCCCTAAAAGTATCGTTGATCCAAACTCCACTCGTACTCTGTTAGGACTTGTGGAATACAAGGATGACACCATTTACGTAGGATTGGATTGTAATATCTCCTTGACTTGTGATTTGTATCCGTCGTTTATATTCCTTGTACACTCTCTCGGCATAAAATACTTAACTAACTATTAAACATAAATCCTTGTATGATTTAGGACTTGGACCTGACTTAGAGCGTACCTTAGGAACCTGTGTCTTGTATTGATAAACATGACTGGCTAGTAATGAAAGGGATTATTTTGCTTGTCTTGAATGAAATAATCCCTATGATCATGTCTTGTATATTGTACTAGCCAGACTTGCTTGTCTTGTTTGTCCTTATGTCAACACCACTACTATTATTGTTTGCATATCATGGCCATCTGCAGTTTGGGGTATTTATTGACGGGCCGGTTACAGGTCGTCGGGGTGGGCAGTCGGCGTTGGACCGCGTACATGGCGTAGAATAGCTGGGAGCGGGCTTGGACCATGCCGCTATTCCCAAGACCGGGAGCTTGGATCCTACTGGAGCCGGACTTTGGTATCAGTAGTCTTACTTGGATTGTTACTGGTACCCCGGGAGGTGGCTTGGACATCCTCGGAGTCTCCCTCATGTTCTTGTTTTTGCATTGCATGGATAGTGGTTATTGCTAGATGATTGCTAGGATCCCTGTTATTGTTTCTATTGATTATTATTCTCGCTTTATGCACAGCTTCGCTTTCCTTATGTTCATATGATTATGTACTTGTCATTATTCTATATTTGATGCATGTCATGTTTATTATGCTTTGCTTATTTATTGCTCAACATGTCGTTGACTCTATTCTTTGGTGTGCAGGCACCTCAGGTGAGTACTACTATGAGGAGCAGACCGGTGAGGAGATTCCAGAGGATCTCCAACCAGCAGAGGAGGAGCGAGAGTGGCGTGCCGATGACGTAGAGTAGCGTCATCATTCCCGGCACGAGAGCGATTCATTGGGACTTCACTAGATTTTATTTCTTCATTTATTATTCTATCGTTGGACCTTTCATTTATTGACATCATGTTCTTTTGAAAAGCCTCGGTTATTGGGATGGCCTTTGTTAATACTTTAATTCCTTGATTAGTTTTATTATTTCCTTGTGCAACTTTAACTATTAATGAGATTTGTTATTCATTGCTTTGAAATTTAATATGCCTCAATTTGTATGAATTTCGCAGTTTTATATTACTTGAGGTTTGAAATGCAATATCTTTACAGCGGACTTACGATCCTTGGGCCTAAAGGGCAAAAGTTTTAATCAGCCCTAAATTTCACTCTCCGGATCCGGTTTATTCTCTAATCGGGTTCGGGGGACGTGACAGAAAACTTTAATAAAAAAAATGAGGGGACCTTTAAGGCGATTTTTCAGGTAAATTCCTCTAAATATAAAGTATAAAATGGTCATATAAAAGGATAAAGGGGCACGTGGAAACGCAGTTCTTATGCTTGAGCTTCACAGTTAATCAAAGGGTCATTTAAGTAAAAATACAAAGTAGAGGGGTGTTTTTGAGGTTTTGGGAAAATATGGGGGCTTTTTTTATTTGTAAAAACTCATATTTATATTGGAAGATACCTATTAGCTAGCCTTTGAAGAAATTAGAGGAATTTACCCCACCAGACCCCCTAGGACCTCATACCACTTTGGAGGAGTTGAAAACACCGTATGTATGGATAAGGCCCTTAAGGTCTGATTTTTTTTTTTTGTCGTTTAGCGAATGGTCGATATCGATCACTTTTATGGTCGATATCGACCATTCTGCGGGAACTCAAAAAAAAATTGGGTTTTTCAGGATAGAGGAGAGGGGAGGAGGAGGAAGACGTGGAGGAGGGAGGAGAGGGGAGGAGGAGGAAGAGGGAGGAGAGGGGATTTCTCACCGTCTTTGTAATGGCAATGGCGGCTCCTCGATCTCGTATCGACGGCGCTCTTTCTCACCATCTTTGTATTCTTCCTTCTCGTTTTCACCCCACTTGGCAACTCGCTGACGGCGTCTGTTCGCAGGTCCTTGGCTCTCTCCAACGTCGCCGATCCGCGCCAGAGGGAGAGGCTGCTGGCGGTCATTGATTCTGCTGGGCATCCGGCGGCGGAGGTGGATGCGTGCATGGAGGACGCCGCTGATCCAATGTCGTGTGAGGATCTGAGGAGGAAAATCCGGTTCAGCAGGGATATGAATTACGACTGAGATCACCACTGCCCGGCGCCGGGGGATTAAGGCAAGAAGGAAAATGATTTAGTTGGCGGTCTTGCAAAAGGGGTCCTTTTGCAAGGACCAGAGGACCTAGCTCTGGCCTTGGGGATTTGAGTGCTTCTGATCTAAAATTGGGGGAAGCATGTCAAGTTGGAATCTTAATCCATTAGAGTTTGCAAGCTGAATTTCAATTGAAATTCGTTGTGAGATTTTTTTAAGGCTGGTGCTAGATGTATTATCTGGAATCATAAGGCGTATTTGTTACAATACATTCTGGCTTGTCTGGATACTATAGATTGAATCAGGTGGGGGCTTTGAATGGATTTGCATATGAGAAGAGTTCAGTTTGTTATCTAATTTCAGATGAATGCGCGAGAAAGAGTGGCGGATTCGTTCTGTTCATGATAAACATAGTGTTTTTAAGCTTGTTTGCTTGGTGTTTATAGCATTAAGTTTTTTTCTGAACTTATGTGGATCTTTGAATCTGTTTTGAAATCTATGGTTGCAAAAGACATGATCCCATTATTTGCTTTATGGCTTGTTCAGAGGTGGAAAGCTTGTTCTTGGGTAGGAAGGTGACTATATCTTGTTCTCATTCTGCCTCAAATCATGATCCCCTAAAGAATTTAGCATACACTAAAATCCTTCATGAAGATGCAATGATCAGAATATGATGGTTGTCTTATATTCATTGGAACTGATGAAAAAAACCAGATAGTGGACAGGATGTAAACCTTTTGGATGTTGTATTGGGTACATATTGTGTACATTTTTTTCGGTTTAATGGATTTTTATTTTTAGAACAAAATATATTCCTGTGTAGAGTTACTTCTGGTGATATGGAGCAGGTTAATTTACAGGTTTTGCATCTCCAAATGGAGCACTAATCTGTGCCATCATCCTTTTGTTTGCTTTTATTTTAAAGTAGTCGATATCGACAATAAAAGTGGGCGATACTGACAATGACTGTATTTTTTGTGTTTCAGTTATGTTGTCGATATCGACAATAAAAGTGGTCGATACTGATAATGACTGTATTTTTTGTGTTTCAGTTATGTTGTCGATATCGACAATTAAAGAGGACAATTTTATGGTTGATATCGACCATTCTGCGGGAATCCAAATAAAAATTGGGTTTTTTTCAGGATGAAGAAGAGGGGAGGAGGAGGAGGAGGAGAGGGGGAGGGTGGTGTTGCACAACTAGTTTTTCACTGCAATACTTGAGCATATGCTCATTCTCTTCCTCTTTCACATCATGCAAAAATGTCTTACTTGTAGACACATGCCCTAGATTTTTTATCTCAAGATCCAGTTCCTCTAGGAACACATAAAATTTCTTTCCCTTACAAGATGCACTGAATCACAAACTAAAAATATATGAACTTTGTTCTGCACCTCAATCCAAGTGAAACGAGGCACCTTTTCACACCTCTCCCTCATGGTCACTCTCATTTTCCCAACATCACTCATCCACCCGCTGCTACATATAAATTTGAGAGAAGAACATACATCCTGAATTATCGAGCTCTATCTCAAAAATCCTTTCAGCTGCCTTTTTTCCTTTTTTTATCAGAAACAAAACACTTTCACTAAAAACCAACAAGGGTTTCAACCATTTTTGCCAATGTTTTTTACATTAGATTCACAAATATTCTGTTCTCTTCCCCATCTCTTTTCTCCTCAATCATCACCGTTGAAATGGTCTCGCCCTCTTCTCACTCCTCCTCCCCTCCCATTTTCTTCCTCCTGAAAAACCCATTTTCTTTTTGATTTCCGTAAAATGGTCGATATCGACCATCCGTTAAACGATAAAAAAAAGGGACCTTGAGGACCCCTCTTGTATCTAACATGAAACGGGGTTCTTGTAGCACGTATAGGACTGTACCGGGCTCTACCAGGTAAATTTCTCAAGAAATTAATATTACACAGTATATTTTAATAGGTAAACTGATACGCAAGTATATTAACATCTATATTGGTGTTGGGATGCAAGCCTTTCAGGCCGATATAAATTATTGTATTATTTAAAAAAAAATGTTAAAATGAAACCACATAGATCCATGATAACAATGCCATAATGTATGATTCTTAATATGGGTGATAGCTCCCCACGAACCCCCACCCCCCACCCATAAAAAAAAAAAAAAACTTGTGAGGCCTCTAGGACATGCTATAGAATTTGTAGTTATTCAAAAGTTGTCCGCTTAAGTGAGATTATTGAATCCTTCTTCTTGATGTGGAGCATCCAAAAATGCAAAGGAGAATTTGGAAATTCCAGCGGCTAACATTGATTTTTTTCCAAAGGATAACAATGACTTGCTGGTTGGAATTTAGAATTCTAGCAAAGAAACATATAAGAGATATGCTCATGACACACAATATTTCTCTATTCTCACACACATATTTTAAAAAAAATCCCCCATTTGAAATTACCCTTTTGCCCACCCTTTTCCTTTCTCTCTCCCCACTCCCCCTTTCACCTCCGGCTCCGGCCAAGTCCGGCATCAAACGATCCCTCCCCTCCCTCCCTCCCTCCCTCCCTCCCCATTGTTTTCTCTCTCTCCGCCCACCTTCCCCTTCACCTCCGGCTCCGGCCTGGACGGGTGCCGACCGATCCCTCTCTTCCCCTTCTCTCCCTCTCTCCTCCCCTGTTGTTTCTCTCTCCCTCGTCCCTCCCTCATTGTTTTCTCTCCCCCCTCTCCCTGTCTTTCCCTCTTCATCTCTCTCCCTCTCCCTTCCTTTCCCTGGCCGGCAGCCGATTGGGCAGCCAGGCGATCGATGAAAGGAGAGGGAGAGACGGGGAGAAGGGAGAGAAAGAAGGAGAGGGAGAGAGATGAGGAGGGAGAAACAATGGGGAGGGAGACGGTGGGAGAGAGAAAGGGAGGAGGAGAGAGAGAGAGGGAGAGAGAGAGAGAGGAGAGGGACCGGCCGGAGGTGGGGAGAGAGAAAGGGAGAGGGTGGGCAAAAAGATAATTTCACAGGTTTTTTTTTCTAAAAATGTGTGTGTGGGAAGGGAGAAGAATTGTGTGTCAATAGAACGTCCCAACATATATATAATTTGAAAATGTTAAGGGGCTAGATTACATTGTTGCCCAAAATCCTCAACATCACAAATTCTTGTAAGGAATTCTACTAAAATAAGGGGATTTAAGTGGAGTCAACTTTTGAAAAGTTGAATTGAAAATAAATGCTTCCTCATTCGTGACTTTTCATCATATTTCACCATGATAAAAGCGAGGTCAATTATCAAATTGATCACTATAAGCTATTTTTGTTTTTCATGATATTTTATTAGGTGTTTTTATTAATGATTAACATGACTGGGAGTTGTATTTTTATTTTTCATGATATTTTATTATGTGTTTTATAAAGGGATTTTGGCTGTACGGCTGCCCTTACACCTAACATTAACCCCTGGAAGGTTGAAGTTTAAATACTTTCCACATAAATTTTGTACAATAAAGGTGCGATGTCCTATGGGTGTAGGATATTGCGAGATGTGTGATATCATACGTCCCTAGGATATCGCATAGTGTAATATATGTGATATCACATATTTCTAGGATATTGCACGAACAACTCTATGGAAATTTGTTAAACTTCAACTGTCGACAAATAAATGTCAGGTCTTAGGATAATTGTACAGGCAAAATCCCTTTTATAAATGATTGATGTCACTAGGGCTTAACTCTTATTTGTCCTGGGTGAGTAAACATGATATTTTGTGGACTTTAACGGACTCCATTTATTTAAAAATAAATCACATTAAATAAACAGTGCTTCACCAGAATTTAGAGAAGCCGAGCATATTATAAAATCGATTCCTTTTGCTTTAGGGCCTATTTGTTTTTATAAAACACATAAGAATTTCATACACAAAAATTTATGGTATAATGAGCTCCACTTAAAGATAAATAAAGAGGTGAAAGATGAAAGATATAAGGTATGTAAATGAGACCTCAACTTTCCTAGTGATCAGGGGCGGAACTTGGGGGAGGGGTGCAACTAGGGGGAGGGGTGTACTGATAGGGACCAGTCTCCCTTAAGTTTTAAAAAAGCCATTTATAAAAATGGAAATCTCAAGCCATTTTTTGCAATGCAATATTAACATTTGCTTCTTCATTTTTAACCACTTATAGAACTATAATACATTTTTTTTTAAAATACAATACTTGATATTCAATTACATGAAACAATTTGTATATAATATATAGGAATTGAATACTTAGAAACTCATGTTATAACTTATTAAAAATTGAAGATACAAGGTGAATATATAAAAAAATATTCATCAAATAATCTTCGCTTTACTAGAAAGTAGTCAGGGAAGATGAAAAATTAACCAGCAACACCCAAGTAATTCGTACATTGATACCTCATATCCTTCACCTCTCACCTCATTTTATTCACCCTACACCTTTTTAATGGAGCTCATTTAAAAATAAATTCTATGTATTCAATTCTTACGTGTGCTAATAAAACAAACAATAGGTGTGTCACTCTTTCCACTTATGTGAGTCCTCTTGGGTCTCAGACCGGCGTAAAAAAAAAAAAAAAAAAAAAAAACTCTACAAGGCTCACTTGGGCCTACTTTTTATTAATGGAGCTCCTGTCACACTTTCATCCCTAAGATCTAGTAGGATGTCCAATTTTATGCTTATCAAACCTTTAGTCACCGTGATTTAAATCCCAAAAACAAAAGAAAAGGATAAAAAAATTATAATTTAAATGCTGATAAACTCTAATAAATTTATTAAATCAAGGGTTAGGATAATCCGACAAAACTAATTTATTTCATGAGCTTATCCAAAAAGATAACCCCCAAGTGAAATCCGACCAGAACCAGTGAGTCCAAAATAGAGAAAATCCGAACCCTGAAAATTCTACAAAACAGACAACTCCTTCCCGTCAACAACTGCTTCGCTGTGCTGATCTGTTTGACTATTTTGGGAATACCAACGCATCAAAAAAGACACAAATATAGTAATACCCTGTATCTTATTCTTAACCATCCTCCAAGGGAAGGTGTCAACTACAAGAAGAGTAGTTTTGGGAACAAATGTAAAAACCCAGAACCAAGAAGCATTTGATGCTCACAGTCCAAGCATATAAAGCTTTTAGAAACTATAATTAAATAAGAAAACCAGGAGATGGAATAGAGGCTTCGGAGAATACAAAGGGATTCCATCAGATCAATTCATCTGCTTTTTCTTTCAGAGTCACATTTCCCTTGTTACTGTAACTGTAGCAAACGATTCCAGCCCCACCCCACATGCGTTACAGACTGTCCTAGCTCTTGTAATTAAATTCCTTGCTTTATGGGATAAGAAAACGATTCTGAGAGTTAATGCTCCTCATGGATTTCTGGTAGAGACAACGCTGATCCATCCCAGGAAGAAAAGGGTTCTGTTTCCTTGTGATTTTACATCTGGGTTTTCTGTTTTGAAGCAAAAGGAGGAGATTTGGGAGCTGTTTGGATTCTTTGATGGGTTTGGGAGAGTGGGGAGTTTGAGAAACGAATCGGGTCTTGCTCTCTTGTGGTTCTGCAACTGGGTTTTTCGTTTTGAAGCAGAAAGAGTTGGCAGTTTGGTGGTTTTGGGGGAGAGAGAGGAGAGGGTGCTTTGACTATTTGGTGGGCCAAAAGGAGAAGATAATGGGAAAGGAAGACAAGGATTTTGTTTTCTGGTGATTGTTTGGTTTGCTTTTCTGATTTGTAAGAAAAGAGGAATCTGAGATTTTGAAAGATTGGTGATGGGTCTTTTGAGTTCTTTGTTGGGCTTTTGTGGATTTGGAGTGGGGATCTTCATTGGGATTGTTATAGGGTATTTTCTCTTCATCTACTTTCAACCCAATGATGTGAAGGTGAGTGATCTGCATTTTTCCTTAATCTTGGTTATTCTGAATATTCTTTCATTTGTTTTTGCTTTGATTTTGATTCAGATGATAGGAATAGATCTTTCTTTATATTCCATATTAGTTTGTGGGTATTCAGAATTATCGACTGCTGAAAGGAAGTATTAGATCTTTAATCAAGAAATGGGGATTTGAATAACTGGGAAATGTTATGATGGCATGATAGCTGGTTTTTACAGAGAAGACCAGAGATTAGATGGTGTTGTTAATTGCATTGACCGTGTATTGCGTAACATGCTGTGTGTGTTTAAATACCAAATGCTTCAAATTACAGTAGACTCATCGGTTGGTATATTGAGAAGATAACAGCATTCTCAGCTAAATGAATTTTACTCTTTTTTGGGCTCAGGGTACCTGCTTGTTCATTTCCTTGTTGTTGATTAAATTTGGTGAGAGCCCTCTGATTTGTAAGGCGGATTTTGTTAAGTTATTTGATATATGAACCAGTATAAATCATATAATAGCTCTGGGTCCTTTCTTCCATTTGAATGAGAGTACTGATTAATCTCAGCTTTGTCCGAGTTTTAATTCTATGATTTCAGAGATTGCAGTTGAACCAAAACCCTCCCCGAACCATCCCAGATATATATTGACATTACCGGTTAAGGGCTTAGTTTCCCTTGGGTTTTGTTTTAGAGTGGCTTAGCTCCACCTTGGTTGTGTTTCTTAGTAGGAGATGCCCAAGTGAGGTGGAGATTCCTCCTGCCATCTGTTATTCTTTGTACTTTTTACATCCCCCTTTGGAAATATATACACTTACATTTCTGAAAAAGAAAAAAAAAATACCAGATTTGAATGTTTTAGAGGGTCATTTCCCTTTTACACGCACATTTGAAACACATTACCATGATTTTCAAAATCACCATTTTCACATGGGTAAATGAGTACATCCAATGGTTTTGGATTTATTTGGATTTTTTTGAAGTTTTTCTCAAATTTCTCAAAATCCATTAAGAATTAAGATATGATACTAAACCTCCTTAACATTACGGTTTAGATCTTGAATAGGGGCCCACAAAAGTGCAGAAAATTAGATATATTGGTTGGGACTTTTTTTGTACTAATTGCTCAAAATCTATGAAGATTTAAGAAAACTAGCTTCAATATCTTGAGGTCTAGTAGTTCAATAAACAAAGTGAACGGATTTGATTACAAATATTAGGGGTGTACAAAAAATCCGTCAATCCAATCCGATCCGATCCGATCCGCGGATTTTAATCCGATCCGAAGGCCAACGGATTGGTGACGGATTGAAAATTGTGTAATCCGTTAGCAACGGATCGGTGACGGATTTCATCCTTAATCCGCGGATTCAATCCGATCCGATCCGTTGTCGTTAAATATAAATTAATATATATAATAAGAAAAAAAATATAAGGAGTCACTAACCTTATGAATAGAATAGACATACAGCTCTCAACTCATGCCCCTTTAATTCAGTGGCTTCAAAATTTATGGTTTTTTTCTTCTTTCTTTTTCCATGTAATGTACAGTAACGGATTGAACGGATTAATCCGATCCGATCCGTTCCTCCACGGATCGGATCGGATCGGATTTCAACAGTAACGGATTGGTGACGGATTACAAATCCATCAATCCGAAGGCAACGGATTGGTGACGGATTTGGCCCAATCCGCACCAATCCGATCCGTGTACACCCCTAACAAATATGGGGCTCATAAGAATGAGAAAATTAAATGTAGTTGATGGGCCCCACAAGAATGCAATTCACTGTGTAGGAAGTGTACTGACACCTTTTTGCATGCATGAGGGTGTGTGAATCACTTTGACACCTATTATGGTGTGGCAATGTTTGTGTGTAAATGACCTTATTTTCACACCATTTTCACACACCATTTACGATATGCCTAAAATAATGCAAACAAACATGTTCAAACAAACGACCCCTTAAATTATTTTTGGGTAAGTGTAAAGCTCCAGGCCATTGAAGAGTGGAAAAAAGATAATCTAAAAGTGGAAAAAAGAGAATTTTCCATGAGAAGAAATGCAAAAGTACCAGGGGATAAAAAAAAAAATTCTGGTTGTCTTGAACCATCAATCCAGCTCTGAGACGTGTAATTGGAGGAATTTCATGTAGGAATTGACTTTGGGTACATACAAATTACAAGTGCATTATTTTGGATTTAAGTTTATGACTGTAGATCCTAATTGTCCTGGATCTGACTTAAATGGGTCTAAACCTGCGGACCCAACCCTAAAAACTAGGTCCATACCTGATTTTTGTTTTGGTCAAGTCCATTGGGTAAATGTAGGTCCAGTGAAACTTACTCTCAAAGTATTCTGAAAAAAAAAAAGAGATCTAAGAAAAATAAAGTTAATGTTACATGTAGGGCTTTCCATGGCTGACTTGGCCTTGAAAACTCGATATTTTTAAAGGCCCATTAAAAACTGGCACAATCAGCTCAGAACCAAGCCCAACTGGACTGCTTGCATTGACCGTGGTTGCATGTCATTGATACAGTTTTATTTTTTCAATATGTAGTGTACTTGGTTTTGATTTATGTTGATGTGTAGCATAATTACATAACTATATTATTTTAATGTACTTTTGTGCATTAGACTTTTAAAATATTGTAGTTTGTAGCTGTATAGAGTTTGTAGGTAGGCATCTCTTACTGTGGTACTTTGTTTGCCCTTTTTTTTATAATTCATCATTGTATTGATACTCGTACAAGCAGTTATTTACAGATGCGCTTGGCAGAACACCCCCCCCCCCCCCCCCCCCCCCCCCCCCCCCCTCTTCTTACACAGGCTTATATGGTTGGCTGAACTTTTGCAATTAAAGATGAACCTTTTCTATTAACTAGAGCTTCTCCAGAAATGGAAGGAATGACCGCCTTACATGTTGAATGAAATTAATTATAATAGAAAACCCAAGAACAATTTAGTTATGCAGCACTCAGAGGTTTCCATTCTTTACCATGTCAGGATCCCACTGTTCGGCCACTTGTTGAACAAGACTCAAAGTCTTTGCAGCGCATGCTTCCTGAAATACCTCTATGGGTGAAAAATCCAGACTATGATCGAGTATGTATGTTAGTGTTTGTGCTTGTTTCCTTTTGGATTGACGTTGTCTTATGAATCTGATGGATGGGAATTTCCATTGCCTTCATCCAAATTGTGCATGCTGTAGTCTCTAATATTACTCCTTTGATATTGTTTTACTTTCTTTAAGGTTGATTGGCTCAACAAATTCCTAGAAAGCATGTGGCCTTATCTGGACAAGGTGTGAATATTTGAGCTGATTTAAATAAATTGTTTCATGACATGATTCTTGAGTTGATTCATAATTTCATTTTTATGATAACTTGTTCCTTACTCAGGCGATCTGCAAGATATCTAAGGAAATTGCAAAGCCAATTATAGCTCAAAATATGGAGAAGTTTAAAATTGATTCAGTTGAATTTGAAGCTCTTACCTTAGGTACCCTGCCACCAACATTTCAAGGTTAGTTGGCCATTAAATCTATCAACATTGCATTTTCTGTTTGTAATATATCTCTATATATATATATATATATCCACACACGCACACAAACCTAGGCCTATTATTATTGGCAGGCTGAAGACTGTCGTCATGCTACTTTTCACCAAGTCGTCTTTCAGCTTATGCAAAGAAGATACTCTGTAGCATTCAGAGTTTGAAAAGTGGTTACATAGTCTAATCAACTGCTTGAAAAAACTATATGCGTTGGCTATATGTATCATGTATCGTCATATTGCTTTTAATCTACATGAAGTTATTACATATAGAAAAGTACAAAATTTCAAAATTATTGAAATATAGTTAAAGAGTAGTCGAATATGTAATCTAGTAAATGTTAAACAAAAAAGCATACATCAAACTAGATAAGCCATTGAAAATCAAGATTAATAGGGGCATTAGATTAGTTATTACTTTGTATACTTGCAGAGTATGAGAATTAGTATTTGTATGAATCTGAAAACTCATAGACGCATACATAGTTGTTAGAATCGTACAATCAGTATCCCAAATCCTACTATTTGTATCAAATCCTAGGAAAAGATAAGCGATTGAAAATTAAGATTAATAGGGTCATTACTCATTAGTAAGTACTTTTTTTTACTTGCAGAGTATGAGAATTAGTACTTGTACCAGTCTGAAAACTCATAGACACATACATAGTTGTTAGAATCCTACTATCAGTATCCCAAGTTGATGCAGGACAAAATGAAATCTAACCTAATATGGTATGATGAGATCAGATTTGCAGTCCTACAGTAAAGGTTCCTCTCAGATGAATTGGGGGGGGGGTAGGATCCCGATGGAAGATAGAACTCCCAAAATGCTTAGGAAATGTCCAATTGTTCAAAACTCGTATTTCTTGTATTCCATGTGATTACTTGGGTAGGGGCTGGGTGAGATGGATTAATGGAAAAACTTGGGGTTGAGATCCAGCGACAAGGGTCGCAGATCTGATGATTAGGATCTTAAATGGAGATTTAGGATTTTGCAGGGAGATAGCTCATAGGAAAAGAAATAGAGAAAGAGAAGAGGATACCTTTGATTGGGCTCTCACCAAACTCCGATCCGGAGGCGTTACGTCCTTTGAGCAAGGGGAACCCAAGAGACTCACAGAGAAGAAGAGGGAAAATCCATAAGTTCATTACAAGATAGCATAGCATAAGGAAGAAAGAAACCAAGACAGTTTATTAATATTAGCCCCAAGTGATGACATCATCACATAATAAAAAAGAAGAAGAAAAGACACAATAAGAAACGAACAAGAGGGAGGGAGGAGTTGTGCGCACGAGTCCCGAGGCCATTTTCTCTTTAAGTGGTGCCCCCCCCCCCCTAATTCTTTATTCTCTTCTTTAATGAAGTGGACCCCTTTTTATGACTCTATTATTCATTAAATAACTTGGGCCCCCTCTCAACTTTAAAAACCCTTTTATTTCAACACATGTGGCACTTCCCAAAGTGGGGCCTTCTATGTGATTGCTTAAATAACTTGGGCCCCTCTCAACTTTAAAAATCCTTTTATTTCAACCCATGTGGCACTTCCCAAAGTGGGGCCTTCTATGTGATTGCACACATGGGGCCTTTTCTCCTTCAAATGGTAAATCCGCCAAAATCCAACCGTCGGATATCATCATAATGGTATTCCAATAGTGGATTTATGCCATCTTGGCGATAAAAGTCTTGATACACATCATCCATCCACATCATAGCTTGATCCGCCACCCTACGCTTCCTCCTTTGGTAAACCTTGAAGGAATTGGGGGAATTAGGCATGATGTCCCCATCAATTCCCCTCACCTGAGAAAATCTCATCTCTGGTGAGATAAAACTATCATACTGCTCCAAGAGGTCCGGATTGAGACGCTGCAACTCATCACGTGTGATCCATGTGCTATCATGCTGCGGATAGCTATGGTGCCCAGATACGACATGGATACGGCTAAGATATGGCATGGACACGGATTTTACACATAGAAAGTGAAGTATCAGATACGATACGACATGATACGTTGCCCATTTCGAAGTATCCGTGCATCATAGGCGGATAGTGCTTCCACTTGACAAGGAATTTTTGAATGCCTCCTTGTTTGGTAGAGACCAATTGGTCATCCAATATGTCTTCCACAATTTCTTTCCTATGAGCTTTAGGAGGGGAAGGCGGGGTAGGTTGTGGGAATTGGCTCTGGGAAAAGGATGGATCAAAGTCTTTGGGTGCATGAGTTGGAGAGGCATTAGGAGACGGGTTGGCGGAAGGTATTAAAGACCCTCGAAAAGGAGCAAGATTCTCTACATTGAAAGTAGAGCTGATTTCCATATCAGATGGAATGTCTAAAACATATGCATTGGGAGCCAACCTCTTCAAGATTTTGAATGGACCAGTACTACGGGCCTGCAATTTCTTGGAAATTCCTTGTGGGAATCACTCAGGTCTTACACGGACCATAACTTCATCTCCCACTTGAAACTCAATGTACCGACGGTGTGAATCAACAGATGATTTGTAATATTCATATTGCTTATTAATTCTTTGTCTGATCTCATAATGCAATGCATGAATGTGATGGATGAATGCATCAACTGACTCAGATGGACGATGAATGGATGACATGGGGATGAGATCTACAGGCATCCTAGGTTTATAACCAGTGACAGCATCAAAAGGACTCATGCCTATAGATCTATTTACCGAACTGTTATATGCAAACTCCGCAATTGGTAACACAGACTCCCATGAACGGACATGCTCACCAACTAGACACCTCAGAAGGTTACCCAAACTCCTGTTCACTACCCCCGTTTGACCATCGGTCTGTGGATGGTAGGCAGAAGAAAATTGCAGTCTTGTTCCCAAAACACAGCGTCTTCCAAAAGTAACTAGTGAACTTGACATCCCGATCAGACACAATTATTTTTGGGACACCATGAAGAATTAAAGACTAACAATTCGCTCCATAAAACTTTTCACAACATGTGAAGCATCAGATGTTTTGGAGCAAGGGACGACGTGGGCCATTTTAGAAAAACGGTCCATGACAACAAGTATGGAATCATGTTGTTTGTTGGTCTTCGGAAGCCCAAGCACAAAATCCATACTGGTGTCTTGCCGGGGGGCATGAGGCACTGGCAATGAAGTGTACAACCCCGTCTTCTGTTTACGTTGTTTTGCCAGTTGGCAAGTGCGACAGCGTTCAATGATGCGCGTGACGTCTCGCTTGAGACTCGGCCAGTAGAAACGATCCTCCACAAGAAGAATGGTTTTGTCACGACCAAAGTGGCCGCCTACTCCACCAGCGTGGAGCTCCCAAATGAGAAATTGTCTCATGGAGGTACGGGGGATGCAAATCTGATTTCTTCGAAAGATATAGCCATCTTTCAATGTGAATCTATCAATGCTCTACAGAGGATTATCAGAATGAGATGCAAACAAGTCCCCAAAGTCTGGCCATGATGGATAATCATCTCTCAAACGATCAAGCCCAGTGACTTCCACATTCATGGAGTGGATTAAATGGACTCTGCGACTTAATGCATCAGCGGGTTTGTTCTTCACTCCTGCCTTGTGTTTCAAAACGAAAGTGTCCTCTTGCAATAGTTCGACCCATTTCGCATGTTCCCCTTTTAGCTTGGATTGGGAATTTAAGTACCGCAATGCCTCATGATCCGAGTACAAAAAAAAAACTCTTGCGGTAACAGGTAATGTCTCCAATGTTTCAACGACTAAACTATTGCATAGAATTTTCTTTCGTAGTTGGAATATTTCTTCTGTTTAGCCTTATTCAGTTTCTCACTAAAATAAGCAACGGGGTGTCCCTCCTGACCTAGAACACGTCCTATTACAACGCCAGATGCGTCGTAGGCTACTTCAAAAACCGTAGAAAAGTCAAGCAATCGCATGACAGGAGCTTCTGTCATTCTGGTTTTGATTTCCTGAAAGGCTTTTGTAGCAGCCGGGCTCCAATTAAACTCTCCCTTTTTCATACAATCTGTAATTGGAGCCATGATGGTACTGAATCCCTTGATGAAACGACGATAAAACGTGGCTAGACCATGGAAACTACTTACCTGATGAATGTTGGATGGAGTCTTCCATTCAACAATCGCACGCACCTTTTCATGATCAGCGGACATACCTGTCGCAGAGACTACGAAACCTAAGAAGACCACACGATCTGCCATGAATGTGCATTTCTTAAGGTTTGCGTACAGTTGCTCCTTTTGCAAAGTACCACAAACTTGCCACAAGTGGTTGAGATGTTGTTCCTTAGTATTACTATAGATGAGAATGTCATCGAAGTAAACTACTAAGAATTTTCCAATGAATGGCCTCAATACTTGTGTCATGATGCGCATGAAGGTACTTGGCGCGTTGGACAACCCGAATGGCATCACTAGCCATTCATACAACCCATCCTTTGTCTTAAAGGCAGTTTTCCATTCGTCCCCAGGACGAATTCGAATATGATGGTAGCCACTCTTAAGATCTATCTTAAAAAAGATAGTGGCACCAGCCATCATGTCGAGCATATCATCTAACCTGGGTATCGGAGATCGATACTTGACAGTGATCTTGTTGATTGCTCGACTGTCCACGCACATCCTCCAAGTCCCATCTTTCTTTGGAGTCAAAAGTACGGGAACGGCACAGGGGCTTAGGCTTTCCCTAATGAAGCCCTTGTTGAGGAGTTCATCCACCTGCCTTTGCATTTCTGCGTGTTCCGATGGGTTCATTCGGTAATGAGGCAGATTAGGTAGTGTCACTCCTGGGACAAGGTCAATTGTGTGTTGGATGTCACGCATGGGTGGGAGTTCATTTGGTAACTCATCAGGAAAGACATCCTGAAACTCCCGGAAGACTGGTTCCACCTCATGTGGAATACTAGTAATTGGCTCTTTAGGAACTTCCGTAGTCACTAAGGCATAAACAATGGGGTCTTCCTTGGAGCCCTTGCTAGTCCTTTCTTCCAAATCAGACTGGAACTTACTAGCACTCAAAATGTGTAAGCTTTTTGTCTTAGAACTTGAGGCACTAGTGTTGGCTTTCTCATCATTCTCCTTCTTGCCAATTTTATCTTTAGGAGGTAATGGATGCAACTTCACCTTCTTATCTTTGAAATTAAAGACGCAGATGTTGGTACGTCCAAAGTTGGTGACATCCAAATCGTAGATCCAAGGTCTCCCTAAGATAATATGTCCCACGTCCATGGGGATCACATCACACCACAACTGGTCCTGATAAGTGGACATGTTAATTAGGACCACGCAACGCAGAGTGATGGGAATAGATGTAGAATCTACCCATGACACACGATAAGGCTTGGGATGGTGTTAGAATATTAAAGCCAAGGCCAAAAGTCAACAAAAAACGGCAGCAAGGCAAAAATTTGTCCCGAAGGCAGAATCATGCCTCGCTATAGCGAGGGTACGCGCTGAGTCACAGTTGGTTCCGGACTCTGTGTTAAAGTTTGAGAAAGACTCTTTTTCTAAGTGGATAATTACAAGGAGTCTTAAGCACGAATTATGGGCTATATATTGGGTGTTTCTCACAACCCAAAGAGACAAGAAATCATCTCTCAAGTTCTGAATTAGTGATTTAATTGAGAGAAATTTTCTCTAGAGATTTTTGAAGAGTTGTGCTGCCAAGTACTCTAGAGAGCCAAGTTCTTCTGCATCCCTTGTAGAAGATGATCTTCTTGCGTAGAAGATTTGAGGAGTCAAGCGCTGGATCTGTTGCAATCAACGGTGTGATGTCGTTGAAGCGTGATGCGACACAAGGTAACTTCAGTCTTTAGACAGGGGATATCTAGGGAAGAAATCTGAGTATCTTATAATTGCGAGATTCATAGTGTTTGATTAGATCCAGTACGGATCGGTGGTTTTTTACCCGGTTTGGGTTTTCCACCTTAAATTTGGTGTCCTTGTGGTGTGTGCTTGTGATTTTATTTCCGCTGCGTAGTTTATTATTTTTGCACACTAGTAGGCTGATTTATTGAGTGGACCAATCTAGAGATCTCGAACCCTAAACCCTCAATTGGTATCAGAGCGGGTTACACTAATTTGCTGTGTTTGATCTAAAGAGATTTCTAGAATGGTGTTCAATCGAGAAGGGACATCAACTCCTAAGCCCCCTTTGCTAGATGGTTCTAATTATGCATATTTGAAGCAAATGATGATTGGGTTTCTTAAGTCCATTGATGATGATGTTTGGGATATTGTTGAGGAGGGCTACTCCAGACCAACAATTGTGGTTAGTGGACAAACTGTTTCTAAACATAAAGCTGAATGGACAAAGGATGAGAAGCATGCCTCCAATTGTAATAACAAGGCAGTGGATAGTATATACAATGGAGTGTCTGCTGAAGAGTTCCGTAGGATTTCCACTTGCAAAACTACAAAAGAAGCGTGGGAAGTCTTACAGACGGTGTATCAGGGTACAGACACAGTGAAGCAATCTAAATTGCAAAGGCTGACTAAAGAATTTGAAACCATCGTGATGGAAGAAGATAAGACCTTTGATCAATTTTATGCAAAACTGAATGATATTGTCAATTCTGTTTTTAATCTGGGTGAGGAAATTCAAGAAAACAAGATTGTCAAGAAAATTCTGCGGTCTCTACCTTCGAGGTTTGATTCTAAAGTTGATGCTATTGAAGAAAACAAGAATCTTGATACTCTCAAGGTCAACCAGTTGGTTGGAAATCTTCAAACCTTTGAAGCAAACCGTTTGGATAAAGGAAAATCAAAAGAGAAGATATTGCTTTGAAATCCATCTCAGAATCAAGAAAGAAGCTTGAAAAGAAAATTGTGTCTGATTCTGAATCTGAGGCTGAAGATGATTTGGCTGAAATGTTCAATTGCTTCAAGGATTACATGAAGTTAAAACAAGTCAAGTAGAAGGGTTCTAAATTTGCGAAAAAGGATTCTGCAAAAGGAACTAAGTGTTTTGAGTATCATGGCTATGGTCATTATGCTAGTGAGTGTGCCAACAAGAAAAATGGTGCATTGAAAAAGGCTCTCAACACAACTTGGGAGGAATAGTCATCAGAAGAAGAACAAGATCCTTTAATTGAAATTTCTGAAACTGTGAATGGCAAGTTTGTGGCTTTCATGGCTAATTCTCTATCTGACAATGATACTGATGAAGATCATGCTGATGAGATGTTAGATCAAGAGAAAGATTATGAAGCGTTGTATCATAAAACATATGCTGATTGTGTTAAGATGTCCAAGTATGGCTACAAGATCTCTATCAAGTTTAAAGCTGCTCAAGATGAAAATTCTGCATTGAAAATTGAATTAGAGCAAGCACTTGAAAAGATTCGTCTCTTGGAAAGTCAGAAAAATTGCATGGCTGAAAATTTGACCACTGATAGTCAAAAACTTGAAAAGGCTGAACAAGAAATTGAGAATATAAAGACAGAGTTGCAGACTGTTAAATCTGAAAAAGAAGATTTGCAAGGAAGACTGAAGATCACTCTGTCTGAGTTAGAAATCAAACAAGCTTCACTAAACAAGATGAACACTGGTTCGAAGACTCTTACAAATATCTTGTGTAGTCACAAGTCTCAGTTTGACAGAAGCGGTCTCGGTTATGATCATGGTGCATCCACTTCCAATGCTAAAGGTAAAACAATTTTTGTTTCTAGTGTTGCACATGCTACTCCAGATACTGCACTTTCAAATAATGTGTCGAGTAGTTTCAAGAAAAAGAATGTGTCACGCACTGCACGCACATCTACTTGTCACCACTGTGGAAAGAAAGGACACATTCGTCCCCATTGCAAGAAGCTGCAAAGTCTACCCAAGACCAAGCAATGGCGGAAGAATTTTTCTCCACCCAAGACAACTCCAATTTGGGTTAGAAAATCTGATTTGCTTAAGGAGTTTGCTCACACTATGATGAAGGTTCAAACTATAAAAGTGTGGGTGGCTAATCATAAAAAGCCCTGATCAAGGAGGTCAAGCTCCCACCCCCAGTGCTGATAAGAAGATCATAGTAAGGGGGAGTCAAAATTGAGGGGGAGCTACTGCATCCAGATTGACAGAAGCTGCATGATTATTTTTGTTTGTCAATCATGGAGAAATTCAGGGGGAGAAGAATGAAGCCCAGAGGAGTTCTTCAAGCTAAGGCAATTCAAGATCTACAATACTGATTTTTTTGTTGAAAAATTCATTGTATTTTGGGTTTTTCTTTTGGGTAGATCATATTGTATTAGGGAGATTTGTCCCACAATTGCCAAAAGGGGGAGATTGTTAGAATATTAAAGCCAAGGCCAAAAGTCAACAAAAAACGGCAGCAAGGCAAAAATTCGTCCCGAAGGCAGAATCATGCCTCGCTATAGCGAGGGTACGCGCTGAGTCACAGTTGGTTCCGGACTCTGTGTTAAAGTTTGAGAAAGACTCTTTTTCTAAGTGGATAATTACAATGAGTCTTAAGCACGAATTATGGGCTATATATTGGGTGTTTCTCACAACCCAAAGAGACAAGAAATCATCTCTCAAGTTCTGAATTAGTGATTTAATTGAGAGAAATTTTCTCTAGAGATTTTTGAAGAGTTGTGCTGCCAAGTACTGTAGAGAGTCAAGTTCTTCTGCATCCCTTGTAGAAGATGATCTTCTTGCGTAGAAGATTTGAGGAGTCAAGCGCTGGATCTGTTGCAATCAACGGTGTGATGTCGTTGAAGCGTGATGCGACACAAGGTAACTTCAGTCTTTAGATAGGGGATATCTAGGGAAGAAATCTGAGTATCTTGTAATTGCGAAATTCATAGTGTTTGATTAGATCCAGTACGGATCGGTGGTTTTTTACCCGGTTTGGGTTTTCCACCTTAAAATTGGTGTCCTTGTGGTGTGTGCTTGTGATTTTATTTCCGCTGCGTAGTTTATTGTTTTTGCACACTAGTGGGCTGATTTATTGAGTGGACCAATCTAGAGATCTCGAACCCTAAACCCTCAGATGGGGAACTGGGGTCAAGCCTAAACGAGACAAATTGTTGGCAGAAACTACATTGGTACAACAGTACAACTTCCACTGTCGATGATGATCTTACAGCTCTTATCATTGCATTTGACGTAGGTACGAAAGATGAAAGTCCTACGCCAGTCCTCATTTTCTTGGAGGGTCAATGCACATCTCACTACCATCACATGAGGTGGATCACCTTCCGTTTCGCTCAGTGTATTTTCATCTCCTTGACATGAGGGGGCAAATCTAAGAAAGGATACCCGATCCTCCGGGTCATCACAATTATCATCACTAGGTACAAAATCCGGGATGTAGTCATCTACTGTTGGATCACTTTCACCCTCCACATCCTCGATGCAAAGGTTTCGAGTGGGGCAATCACGGGCAATATGCCCAAATCCGTGACAACGGTGACAGGTAACTGAATTACTCCATTTAGAGATGTCACCAGCGATTCCATTGCCTTTATTGTCCTTGATGACAGGTGGTAAATTCGCGGGGGTCTTGGGAGGTTGACCTCCAAAATTTGATTTACCGCTCAAAGAGTAAGGCTTAGAATCTGTTCCGCGGTGAAAGGCTTAGAATCTGTTCCGCGGTAATCACTACGCCTAGTCTGTTTACTTTTCATGGCAGACTCAAGGTTTTGCACTACTTCTTAAATTTCCTCTAGGCTAGTTGTTTTAACAGTGATTAGTTTCCGCTGAAACTCTTGACGAAGACCGGTTCTAAATTTGAAAATTCTAGCAGGAAGGTCTTTTTGGGCCCTACATCGAAGGTTAAGTTCCTCGAACTTATTGATGTAGTCAGTCACGGACATAATACCCTGTCGGAGGTTAGACCTTTGATCTAAAAGTCTATCATGATAAGACTGGGGTAGGTATTTAACCCGCAAGTGCTCCTTCATCTCATCCCATGTACCAATGGGTTCCTCTCGACGCTGATGTAACCTATGCTCAACGTCCGACCAATACAACCGAGCTTGACTTGCCAATTTCATTTTGGCAAATCGAATTCTCCTCTCCTCAAACATGTCATACCACTCAAAGTAGTGGTCCATGTCCGATTCCCAATCGGAATAGGCTCTCGGGTCAATGCGACCATCAAAAGTTGGTGCTTCTATCTTAACACTCTTCACGGCCTGCTCATCAGCATTCTGTTCTCTACCACGAGTCCTACGGTCATACCGAGCCTCGGATTCGAGGTCAAAATCATCATTGCGCTCATTACCCCGGTTCCTCTCATGGTTCCTATTAGGATTACGGCGATGTGCCATATCATCGTGTTGGGTCCTCTCAATGTTCTCAAGACGAGTCTTTAGTTCCTCAGTTTGGGCTTGTGACTGTTGCAGAAAGGTATCCAGTCGGGCATCGGTGTCTTTATTTTTGGCCAAGATTTCTTGGATACTCCTAGACAACTGTTCTTGGATACTCTTAGACAACTGCTCAAGATTCATTTTGAGATATTCTGGTTGAATGTCCTTACCACTTCTCGTGGGCATGCAAATGCGAAAGAAAGACTATGATGGCTATCCTAATGATGCAGTGCAATAAAATGTATGATAACCCAACTTGGGCGACACTTTTTTTTTTTATGACTTGGATGACTCCCTAAGTAATCCTAAGCTCTGATACCAAGATTGATGCAGGACAAAATGAAATCTAACCTAATATGGTATGATGAGATCAGATTTAGAACTAAAATTAATATGAACTTTAAACACACCATTCATATTGGCAAATATTGCAATCTAATGGGAAAATTAGTAATTGATCCCAAAACAGGCTTGCAGTCCTGGAGTAAAAGTCCCTCTCAGATGAATGGGTAGGATCCCAATGGAAGATATAACTCCCAAAATGCTTAGGGAATGTCCAATTGTTCAAAACTCGTATTTCTTGTATTCCATGTGATTACCTGGGAGGGGCTGGGTGAGATGGATTAATGGAAAAACTTGGGATTGAGATCCAGCGACAAGGGTCGCAGATCTGATGATTAGGATCTTAAATGGAGATTTAGGGTTTTACAGGGAGATAGCTCATAGGAAAAGAAATAGAGAAAGAGAAGACGATACCTTTGATTGGGCTCTCACCAAACTCCGATCCGGAGGCGTTACGTCCTTTGAGCAAGGGGAACCCAAGATACTCACAGAGAAAAAGAGGGAAAATCCATTCCTTTCATTAATCGCGAAGTTCATTACAAGATAGCATAGCGTAAGGAAGAAAGAAACCAGGACAGTTTATTAATATTAGCCCCAAGTGATGACATCATCACATAATAAAAAAAAGAAAAGAAAATACACAATAAGAAACGGACAAGAGGGAGGGAGGAGTTGTGCGCACGAGTCCCGAGGCCATTTTCTCTTTAAGTGGTGGCCCCCCTTATTCTTTATTCCCTTCTTTACTGAAGATGGGCCCCTTTTTATGACTCTATTATTCATTAAATAACTTGGGCCCCTCTCAACTTTAAAAATTATTTTATTTCAACCCATGTGGCACTTCCCAAAGTGGGGCCTTCTATGTGATTGCTTAAATAACTTGGGCCCCTCTCAACTTTAAAAACCCTTTTATTTCAACCCATGTGGCACTTCCCAAAGTGGGGCCTTCTATGTGATTGCACACATGGGGCCTTCTCTCCTTCAAATGGTAGATCCGCCAAAATCCAACCGTCGCATATCATCATAATGGTAATCCAACGGTGGATTAATGCCATCTTGGCGAGAAAAGTCATGATACACATCATCCATCCACATCATAGCTTGATCCGCCACCCTACGCTTCCTCCTTTGGTAAACCTTGAAGGAATTGGGGGAATTAGGCATGATGTCCCCATCACAAATCCTACTATTTGTATCAAATCCTAGGAAAAAAAAAGATATGCATCTGTATAATGAATCACATTTGCTGAAGTCAAGTGTGAATCTTACTATTTGATACTTGTTTTAATGAATCTTACAATTCAAGCAGTTTGTTTAGGTGGAAATAGCCATGACCTTATGGATAATATTAATAATTGTTTACTTTTTTTATTAGTGTTTCTATTTTTTAAGAGGTTATCTAGTTTTAAAGAAACCTCTTAAGATTTTTTGGGATGTTGGAGAGGTTTCAATTTCAAACATAAATAAGGAATAAATATGTGATAGGAACTTTCAAATGTACTTAAGGGTTTTGTCCTATAAATTTTTTTTTATCTTTCTTGACAAATACTTAAGGGTTTCTTCTTCTTTTTTTGGTTTAGAAGTGTGGGAATATGTTGACGCAAGTCGAAAGGTAAATTAGTGCAGTGTAGACTGTGTAGAACATTACCTAGTTTCTAGAACAGTGCATATGACATACATAGTTGTGATTGCATACTAATTTTCTGTTGATTGAGGATTTTTGGGTTTGGGTTCACGAGAACAATTAGATTTTGCTTCCCTTAACTGATTTAATTAGGTTTCTAGATGTAAAGAATCTACGCTCCTCCTTTATCCTTTGTTTTTAAAGTTTTTTTTCCTTCTCCTTTCTATGAAAAGTGCGTCTTTCCTTGCCCTCATGCTCGAAGAAGCATTGTATTCTGTTTCATCTTTCTTTCTTCCATTCCTAGTTTCATATGGAATCCTCTTTAGCCAAGATCGTTACATCATCCCTCTAGCTTTTGGCTAGTTTTGTTTTCTGATATCCTGTTGAATATTCCTTTGCAAAGATTTCTGAATGGTGAAGTTGTGTATATTTCTTTATTTAAATTCTAGTGGGCACTTTTTTTTTTTTTGTAGTCGGTCGTGATTTTCTGTGTTTAATGACGAACTTCTTGTTCCTCTGTGTCCGTTGTTGATTGATGTATTTTATACATACATCATCATCATCATCATCATAATCATAAATATATATATATTCTTTGTACAATTTATGATTTGCCACTCATAGCTCTTGTATAATTTTTGGCAGGAATGAAGGTCTACATGACTGATGAAAAGGAGTTAATTATGGAACCATCCTTAAAATGGGCTGGAAATCCAAATGTCATTGTTGTGGTTAAAGCATTTGGGATGAAAGCAACTGTTCAGGTAATTGACTTGTTCTATGTTTTATTTTCATTTCGTTTCAGTTCTTAATCTGGGTGTCTGCTGCTTCTGGAAACTGATGAATTACTATAGTTTGCGAATTTGATCTTTCTTTCTAAAGTTCCTTGTGTCTATACAACTTGAATCTTCAACCTGAACATTTTAATAAATTTTTTCTGTTAATTTCAGCTTGTGGATTTGCAAGTCTTTGCTGCGCCTCGTATAACCCTGAAGCCGCTAGTCCCAAGTTTCCCGTGCTTTGCAAAAATACTGGTATCACTCATGGAAAAGGTGTGCAAGAATGAGCAAATATATTATTGTGAGTCTTGCATCATTTGTCTCTTTTTGGGCTTCTCCGTTTTTCCTAACTAGTGTTCTTTTGTTTTTTAGCCACATGTTGATTTTGGATTAAAAGTTCTGGGAGCAGATGTTATGTCAATTCCTGGTCTGTACAGACTTGTTCAGGCATGATACTTTATCTTCTTCCATGTTTTAATATACGTTCATTCTGAACCATTCTCTAGCTTTATCAGTTGTCCCTAAATCTTAACTTGTCTATTTGGTAATGGTGGATTATATGACATTATTAGGAAACTTTTGTATATAAATACATTGCCACCCACTCTCCTGCAGACGTCTGCAAGGAGATTCACCATGCAGACTCCCTTTTGGGGCCCACCTATGATCCATCCAAAACCCTCACACCCACTATCCCTTGTGAATTGGCACAAGCTCAAATTTGATACTCATCCAACTTGTACTTGCTGTTGGATAAAACTCTAAAAATGAGGTCTTCTCCATTAAACATGACAGTAATGGATCAAGGTGTTAGGATGTAGGATGATCTAATGGACTTCAAAAAGTTCAGATTTTTAATATAGGCAGGTCCCATCTAGATCTTTTGATCCCCACCATCCCCATGATGATTGTGGCACCACGTTAGCTCCACAAGGGAGTCTGCAAGGTGAATCCATGTAGACGTCTGCATGAGAGGGTGACCCTTTATATATATATATATATATATGGGAGATGCTCGTGTTAGAGTAACTTACACAGTACCGTGAGAGTTACCCTCACAAGAGCATCTCTCTACACACACACACAACAGCATATAGGAATTCTACAAAATGACATTTTAAAAAAGGCATCTCTTGCCCGTCTAAAATCCAATGAGAAACAACCATCTAGGGACAACGGAAAAAAGGTGCCTCCTATTTAAAGCCCCATTCAAACTTATTTTATTTTCCCTCTTTTTAGGAGATTCTTTTAAAAATGGAGAGAGAAAAGCATAGGAGAAGATAAAGTAGGTCATTCTGTTATAAACAAAAAAAAAAGTGGGTCGTTCTTCATTTACCTCTCCTTTTACCCTTCTTTATTTTATATAGTGGGGCACACCTTTTGGGTAAATCCAAGACCTTCACATTACTTAACCAATGGATTAGCATTATTCCCATTGATATCAATCTGATGATTAATTGGTGTTGGATCTTTAACATGCATCCACCAATGAATTTTAGCTGTGAATTTTCTAAAAGGGGCCCACTTATGGACTTACAATGTTGCCATGAAAGTACTTCTATAATTTAATCAGTAGGCCCACTCATAAAACTCACTTAACCCCATGGAGCGGCATTTTTCCCAATTTGACATCAATCAAATGAGTAACTAGATTTGATTCAATCAGAAAAATAAGAGGGCCCCACTGATGGATTTAATTTATCCGACAAATGAATTTTAGCAGTTTAAACTTTATATAAGGGGCCCATTGATGGATTTGTAATGTTGCCATTCAACCTTTTTTTCTCTGTCTTAAGGCCCCTTTCATTCATTTCATAGAGCACATTCCATTGAGGCAAGTATGATAACCTCATTCAATCGTCACCACTAATCTTCTTTTTTTTTTTTAAAGTGAGGCCCATGATTGAATAAATAGATCATGATTTGTCACGTGTCTTATATGTTATGGGATGAATTTGATAACTATCAAATCACTGTCATTGATTCATAAAAAAAAGGGGAGCCTATTGAGGATTAGGAAAATTAGAAATGTATGAACTGTCGTTGGGGTCTTTGTATTTAGGTATTGCTTTCAAAGAAGAGAAAAAATAGGGAAAAGAAGAAAGACTTTGTTTTTCGAGAGAAAGTAGGCATTTAAATGCTTTGACTTTTCTTCCTAAAACTTAGCGTAGAGAATACTATGTTAGCCAACTAGAAAAGGGACATTTCTTTGCAACAAAACACCCGGGTGTTTTGTAGCGTGCCTCAAGGCTTTCAAAGTCATACTTGGGAGCAAGTAGTCCCCCTTTGAATTGAGTCAGATTGATTCACACTTTGGGCCCTTGAATGGCTCTCTAAATGTCCAAAATTGCAGATCTCATTCTCATTTCACTAGATCCTCCCTCTTTGCAAGCTTCTACTGATTTCTAGGGTCAGGGTTTTGTTTTTCTTTTCTTTCGTTGATGGAGGGAAACATGAATGTGGAGAAGTTTCAGTCTCTAAGGTGTGGCAACTTTACATCCAAGGTTACAGCGAACAGAAGAAGTGTTATGGAAAGTGGGATTTTTCAACGTTGGCAGCGTTGGAAGTATAAGTCCTGGCCAGGGCCCACTTGACAATGAACAACCCGCGTTATTGGGAGTCCTGTAGGATTGATAACATTCGACGTGGTTGGATGATTGGTGCAGTTATTTGGTAGAAATCGTGCAAGACTTTAATCTGTCATTGATTTTAATATGATGATTGACTATACACCATAGAGGTGTATATAAAATAAGAACCGGGCATGGCAATTAGTCAATCCACCTTAGGATTGAAGGGCTATGGGTTATTGGGAATAAAATGATAATGACAGATTGGTAAATAAGCACGATGGGTGGCACAAGGATTTAGAAATGGAAGGATTTAATTACGCGGAGATTATCTCTCCGGGCGTAAATTCCTATCCATGTGAATCCTAAGGGCAATGGTTGGTTGTGAGAATCTGTTATTGCACCTGGTGGATGTAAAGGCTAAGTTCCTAAACGGCAAAAGTAAGAAAAAACTTTACATGTAATCTGCGGATTTGGTGGTGCAAAGATCATGAGGATAAATGTGTACAAATTATCTTAACATGAAATTTCACGAGGCCATACGTGAAATTAGTTTATCCCTGGCATATGAGATATGCATTTAGGTCAAAGCAGTGGGAGTAGTTATATATATTTGTCATTGGATGACATATTGATTGTTGGTGGCGAATTGGAAGCAATCTCCAAGCAACAGTGTTGAAGTCTTGATTCGAGATGGAAAACATGAGTTAAAGCATGATGTACTGGGCATATGCAACAACCATGTAAGCCGAATCTGGTACGGACTTTGTCATATGGGTCCGAGTAGGACGCTGTGTTAAAACAGTTGGATATGGAGATGTGCAAGCCAATCGACACTCCCATTTGCTTGTGTATGAAATTGTCCAACAATCGGGATCCCATTAGTGAGAAGGACATGCTCATGACCAGAGACGGGCCTTACTCGAGGATAGTGGGAGGTGCATAATGTATGACATCCTCATCGTGCATAAAATGCTGTAATTCCGGATTTATGAGACCGGAAATGGATAGCCATTGGTCTCAGAATCAGATTCCTAAGTTATCCGGTTGTGCCTGATATGGCAAGTAAATAAGAGGAATCTGGGTACATCAAAACATTTGCTACACCGTTTTTGTGGCACGGTTGTTGTCTTGGAACTGCATGGTTGAATGGTTGCCTCTTGGGATGATGACTTGGACGAGAGGGAGTCCATGTCTGGTTATATTTAACCCTTTGGCAAAGGTCTTGATTTTTCTGATATAAAGAAAACAAACATGATAGCTCTGTTGAGAACAGAAGCTGGGATACAACCTGCGATGCAGTAAACCAAGTGGCCATCAGGTTGGATCTCTTCATGGATATTTGAAGTTGGTAAGAACCGATGAGCCGGTGCAAATGTTATACGTCCGCCATCATATCGGTGAATGGAACCATAATTCCACAATCCCTCAAGATATTAAATTGTTATATCTGTATACCTAAAATGTGGGAGAGATACTTAAGATTTCAATCTCGAGGATCCCACTGGTGGAATTGATGTGTATTCCTTCATTAAGCCTTTTCCTTGGCTAAGAGATGTATGCTGGGACTAGAGTATATGTTGATGTACATTGGCACGTTTGTTTTACATGGCATTCGTGCCAAGTGGGAGATTGTTAGGAAAATTGTGTGGCCCGACTGCCATTGGGCCCACGCCAGATTGAGCCCGGCGGTGTGCCGCGGATGAACTCCCAACAAGTCTTGATCTGGTGAGTCAGATAAGGATCAAACTCTTGGTGGTAGAGTTTGGATCAAGTTCAGACTCTTAGTTGGCAGAATTCCCACGCTGGTCAGGAGATGTGGGATTCCAGGAGGGGTAGAGTCCGTTGTAGTCGTGACTCCTAGGGATTGCTCTATATAAGGGAGATGGGAACCCTTGCTTGATTATCCAGTAGATCTGAGAGCATTCGCAGCGAGTTCGCAGGTCTACCCCACACCGGAACGCACAAGGTTCTCGGCGAGTTCGGTTCCGACACCCATCTGGGACCAGCTAGTTCTTTCAAGAAGAAAGATTGATTAGGAGTGGGACTTGGTGTTCCTAATCTGAACTTGATTTGGGACAGACTTGGTTAAAGTGAAGGAGGACTGGGACTTCGGATCGGAACGAAAGGCGACTTGGCTGAGTTCTAAACCCATGATTAATGGTCGGTTTGAATTTTTAATGCAAGAAAGTGGGTAGGCACTAAACTAAGCAGGCTTGTAGTTACTGGATGGGCAAACAGATAAAAGAAAAACCTCATTTGCATTATATCCTTATGTTATAATATTATGGATAAGTGTTAATGGATCTAAAGATCAAGAAGAAACTGACTTGATCTTCTAGTAACACTAGGAAAACACCTTAGATTCATTGGAATCTCTAACTTCATTATGCTCACAGAAGACTAGCATCACCTCCCATTTACTATCATGAAGATCTCCCTCAATACCTGTCGGACCTGATATACCTCCTGCCTCCCCATCAACATTAAATCTTAGCATATCATTAGGAGGATTATACCTCTTGCCTCTCCATCATTAAATTTTAGCATGTTATTAGGAGGGATCTAAGAATCCACCTCCTCCTTTGAGAGATCTCAATTCATACAAGTTTCCCAATTATGTAGAATCTCAGCAAGACTCAACTTCTTATAGACCTTGTCATTTCACATTTTGCTATTCTCTAAAGAACTGTTGATTAGAGGACATTTATAAGGAATGCTAATGCTTTAAAAATCCCTGTTCCTTTCTTTCCAAATTTATCATAGAATAGCAAAAGAAATCAGCCTCAGGAGCACCAATCCATAACCACGAAAAGGGGCCACTCTACAAGCATCTTACAGATTTACTTAAAAGGGTTTTGGGTTGCAATATGAGAGACTGTATTTTTCAAGAGGTGGCACCAAATAGAGAAGGAAATATTACAGTGCATGAATAAATGACTTTCTCCTTTTGGCATAAAAAGCAATAATAAGAAATAGCACCTGTGTTTATACCCTTCTAAGATTTTCCACCACTGCTACTTTATGTGCTACTACCAACCGATGGACCGCCTCCAAACCAGGGGGAACTAAACCCAGTCATATATGCAACCACGGAAATTGAGATCCTGCAGATGGAACCGGATCTTAGATAAAATGACTCCGTTGAAGTCAAAGAGGTACATGGGTTCTGGATATGAGCGTCGACCTCATCCTGCAAATAGAAATGTTAGAAGCAGAGTCAAAATGGACATAAACGAAAGACTCCGTAAACTGACGTACGCCTCCCCTAAATGACACATCCCAGGACACATTGTTTCATGTGGACACGTAACACTTGCAGCCTAAGAAACAAAATAAACGAAGGTCCTGTACCCACCCAATCATCAACTTTAAAATGGAGTCTATTTCCGTAACCAGCTTAAAAAAATAAAGTTCTATTGTACGAGTCCCCCACCCCCCACCACCTTGCCTAAGAAAACTGTTATTCTTGTGATGCTGTGTATTTCTGTAATGATTATTTGCACTAAATGATTTCTGACTTTCTGTAGGATTTGATTGACTAGGGTGATGGGTGGGCAATCATTTTCAACCAAAGCGAAGATTATTTGCTGGAATTTGTGAAACTTTACATTTTGTTCCTTTTTTTTTTTCTTTTCTTTTCTTTTCTTTTTAGCCACTTTGATAGGCATACATTTGTTATAACTCCTAGGAACTCAAGTCCATGCAACAAACAGGCCCTCAGTAGTTTGAAGATAAATAATGATCATTTCATTTAATTACTGTAGAATTACTAGCTATCTCTATTATAAGAAGTTTCTCTGTGTGGTGCTCTTGCGGGAGTAAGATTTTCTTTGTTTCCTCATACAACTTGCTTATGCAGGAGATTATCAAAGATCAGGTTGCAAACATGTATCTGTGGCCCCGAACATGGGAAAATCAAGTCATGGACGCCACAAAGTAAATTTTTTGCTTTACATTCCGAAGTTGTGGTATATTTTCTCTATTGATTTGGCAATTGAAAATGACTAAGTGAAATGCTCTATGAATTTGCCAGAGCGGAGAAGAGGCCTGTTGGAATTCTACATGTTAAGGTTCTTAGAGCATCTAATTTAAAGAAGAAGGATCTTTTGGGAAAATCAGACCCGTATGTAAAACTAAAGCTCACAGAAGATAAGCTTCCATCAAAGAAGACAAAAGTGAAGCACAGCAATCTAAACCCGGAATGGAATGAGGAATTTAATATGGTTATCAAAGATCCAGAATCTCAAGCCTTGGAATTTAATGTCTATGATTGGGACCAGGCATGAGTTTCCTTTTTATCTTTTCTCACGTTTTTTTTTTTTAAATGTTATTTTTAATTTTTCCTCCTTGTGGTCTATTTTTCCTCCTTGTGGTCCATGGCAGAATTTCTACAGACTTTCTACCATAACTCAGCATATAAATGTTTATACGGTCAAAATTCCAGCAATACTATTTGATCCCTCACTGCTTGTTGGACCCTCTGTAGGGTGACCCAAGCCATTGATATATGATCCACCATTCATTGCAAAGCTATGATGCACATATACTTCAAAATAGACAACGTATCATGTCGTATCGTATCAGATACGTCACTTTTTACGTGTAAAACCCGTGTCCTGGCCATATCAGGGCATCATAGTTGCAAAGATACCCACCAATCAGATAGCTCTGATAACCACATAATGATTTCTCCTTCATTCAATGGATGGTTGATCAAGGTAAATAACATTTTATTGTACCAATGGTATGTACATTTTGTTAATCTTAGACTTCCACTTGATGGGCCCATCTTGGGTGGGCCTTGCTTGATATCTTTATAATGAAATGTCATAGATGTCTCATTGGTGGCCAAATGGGGAACTGTACCCAGTGATGCATATTTAATATTATGATACATCTGCAACAGTTTCTGCCTTCTGTTGATGTTAATTCAGTTATATTTCCTTATCTCCAGGTCGGTAAACATGAAAAAATGGGTATGAATGTCATTCCTCTGAAAGAACTTACCCCTGATGAACCAAAAATGCTAACACTTGATCTGCTTAAAAATATGGATCCTAACGACCCTCAAAATGAGAAGTCACGTGGACAGCTTACTATCGAGTTGACATATAAGCCTTTTAAAGAGGATGATTTAACGAAAGATTCAACTGAAAATGGATATGTAGTAGAAACTGCTCCCGCAAATGCTCCTGAAGGTGGTGGAATGCTAGTGGTTACAGTTCATGAGGCTCAGGATGTCGAAGGAAAGCACCACACAAATCCCTATGTACGGGTACTTTTCAAAGGCGAGGAGAGGAAAACCAAGGTATCACCATAAGTTAGGGTATTAAGCGTGGCAATTGGTTTTGGATGGTTATTCACTCAACAACACATTTGGAGTAGCATGGAAATCAGAAATCACATTTGGCAGGATACCGTTCTTCTGAGATTTCCAATACTGATTCGAGGCAAAAAATACTTTGCTAATAGTACTTATGTGATTTCCAATTTTCACTGTTCAAATGTGCCTACAGAAAAAATAACCTTCTGTCCTTTTTGCTAACCATTCAAACAGCTTATGCCTGGGGTACATCCAAATGTGCCCCAATTTTTAGAATTGATGCATACATTTGTTGCTTGACGATATATTTTAAGGATCTTGACTTGGTGCAGCATATAAAGAAAAACAGAGATCCAAGATGGGAACATGAGTTTGAGTATATGTTGGAGGAACCTCCTATTAATGATAAGATGCATATAGAGGTCATTAGTAAACCACCGCGGATTGGCCTGCACTCAAAGGTATTTATCAAATCACTTTTCATCAAACAAATAGTACAGTTCCATTGATCTGATGACCTGTTCCTATAGTATATTCTTCTGTTTGACTTATAATAATATAACATGTGCAGAACATAATTTTCATTGGTTCACATCTAGCCTTAATTTTTACCCTTCTTTCCTGCTCCTTTTGCTTCGTCAGCTTACATCCATTTACATTGAATCCCAACACTGATTTTGGTCAGAAAGTCAGAAAATCTACAACATGACACACACAAACCTAATGGTAGCAGCTATTTGCTAAAATGATTAAGGCTCTGTTCAGAAAAATAGAAGAGATTTGAAATGAGCCACAATCTTCTTCCCAGTTTTTCTCCTGCAAAATGCGAACTTCTAAAATTCAACTCCTGAACTTCATTTTTCCCAGAAGTTCTATTTTGCTGGAGAAAACTCACAAAATAAGAAACTTTCCACCTCCATAATGAATCATCTCTTCATAAAAAAAGGTAGTTCCAGCAACTAATATGTTTCTCCTTTCTATTTTGGTAAACAAAGAAAACTGATTGGATTATAGTAAAAATCCAGAGGGCAACCCAAAAAAATGTTATGGGTATTCCTTGAATAATTCTTAATCCAGACCAAAACTAATGTCTGGCAGAGTCCAATTGGGAAAAGACCAAAACTAGTATTTTTTCTTTCTTCCTATTAGCTTCTTGTGAGATAACGTAATGCTGGAGGCTTTTGTCGTCCGTTTGCATCTTGGGAGATCAAACCACATTGTCTTGAAGATTTAAAAATCTAAAGATCAATAATAATGTTCATCCGATTGAATTAAATTCAAATGTAACCACCTATAAACCAAACCAAATCAAACCAAGCCTTTTCCCACTAGATGGGGTCGGCTATATGGATTTGACGACGCCAATCAAATCTGTTTAGGGTCATGTCCTCCGTTAGATCCATGTAGGCAAGGTCATGTTTAATAGTTTCTTTCCAACTTCTCTTGGGTCTCCCTCTCCTTCTCCTACTCCTGGCAATCTCCATGCTTTCACACCTTTTAACAGGTGCCTCCGTTGGACGCCTTCTAACATGGCCGAACCATGTCAGTCGATTTTCTCTCATTTTATCTCCAATCGGTGCTATTCCTACTTTGCCTCTAATCTCCTCATTCCTAATCCTATCTCTCTTTGTGATCCCGCACATCCATCTTAGCATTCTCATCTCCGCAACTTCCATCTTCTTGACATGATTATGCTTTACTGCCCAACACTCTGATCCATATAACAACGCTAGTCGTACCGCCACCTTATAATACTTTCTTTTAACCTTGAGGGGGACTTTCCGATCACACAAGACCCCCGAAGCACTCCTCCATTTGGTCCACCCGGCCTGAATCATGTGACTTACATCAGTATCAATCCTTCCACCCTGTTGCACCATAGATCCAAGGTACCTAAAGTTTTCTTTCTCTACAATCTTTTGTGTATCCAAACTTACTTCTATGTTACCAGGTGTCCTACTTTGACTAAACTTGCATTCTATATATTCCGTTTTGCATCGACTTAGCCTAAATCCTTTTGTCTCTAATGTTTTCCGCCACAATTTTAGTTTAGCATTCACTCCTTCTCTCGTCTCATCCACTAAAATAATGTCATCTGCAAATAGCATACACCACGGCACCTCATCTTAGATATGTCTTGTAATCTCATCCATAACTAGGGCAAACAAGTACGGGCTTAACGCTGAGCCTTGGTGTAGACCAATCGTGATAGGAAACTCCTTAGTTTCGCCGCCAGTCGTCCTTATAGATGTCACGACTCTATCATACATATCTTTTATCGCCTCAATATATGCGACACACACTATTTTCTTTTTCAGAACTCTCCAAAGAATCTCCCTACGAACCCGGTCATAGGCCTTCTCCAAGTTAATGAACACTATATGTAAATCTCTCTGACATTCTCTATACTGTTCCATTAACCTCCTCAGGAGAAAGATAGCCTCCATGGTTGATCTCCCAGGCATGAAACCAAATTGATTCTCTGAAACGTTTGTTGTTCTTCTTAGTCTTCTCTTAATAACTCTCTCCCATAATTTCATCGTATGGCTCATCAATTTAATCCCGCGGTAGTTAGCACAGTTTTGAATATCTCATTTGTTCTTGTATATGGGTATAAGAATACTTTTCCTCCATGCATTAGGCATCTTCTTGCTCTTTAGCACTACATTAAAAAGCTTTGTCAACCAACTAATGCCATCCTCCCCCAAGCACCTCCAGACCTCAATAGGAATACCATCTGGCCCAACCGCTTTTCCATTCTTCATTCTTTTCAATACTTCTTTAACTTCTTCCCTAGTGATTCTCCTATAGAACATATGATTCGCTTCTTCTCTAGAAATGGTAAGCTGCCCCAATTGTATGTCACTACTATTGTTTTCGTTAAATAACTTGTAGAAGTAGCTCTTCCAACGCTCATTTATCTCCTCTTTCTTTACTAATACCTTTACATCCTCATCCCAGTGATTAGTGGCGACCCAAGTGTAACCACCTATAATTACTTAAAATTAAAATAGATGTGGCTTATATTCATAAGACATCTTCTCTCTCTCTCTCTCTCTCTCTCTAAAACCTTTTAATCGTGTTTTCATTTTTTTCCTTTTTTTTTTTTTTTTTTTTTTTTTGTGGGGTCCAAGGTGCAACCCAGTCCAACTTGTGCTTGGCAGAGTAGACACGACTCAAGGGTGACTGAGTCGCGCCCGCTGGGTCCAAAAAAAAAAAAACGGTGGACTGCCTAGGCATTCCATTCCCAGTGATTGGTGGCGACCCAAGTGGATGTTATTTATTTTTATTTTTATCATTTACGATGATTATATTCACTGCTATGTTTTCTGTTAAATTTTGTCAACGAACAGGAACTTCTGGGTTATGTTGATATCACTCTCGGGGATGTTGTCCGTAATAAACGGATCAATGAGAAGTACCATCTCATCGACTCAAAGAACGGAAGGCTACAAGTTGAATTCCAATGGAGAACATAAAGCATATGATATTACAGAGTAAGACAGTTGCTGCAATCTTAAATGAACTGTGGGTGTCCGGACAGGGTTTTCCCCATTTTCTGGTTTTATTCAAATTGCTTGGTGTAAAATTCACAATAATTTCGAAATAAACCAATGTATATATACATTAGTCATTTCTCAAGCTTGATTCTTTTTGCTCATAATACTGATGCTTTCAAACTTCTCTAAAAAGCCTCCTTTTATTGACATTGTTTTGTGTTCAAGTTGCATCATTCTTTTCACATTCATTTATACTTTACATTCATGGAAATTCATCTCCTGCACATGCTTGGGCATGGGAACTAAAGAAATTGCATTTAAGCCTTAATGCGCTAAGGTCCCAAGTCAGAATTTATGGATTCCAATACCAATTGATTAATCTAGCCAATTAACCTAAGTCCAATAAAAAGCAATCAACCACAAAAGAAAGGAGGCACACGATTTTTAATGTGGAAAATCCTACTTAGGAAAAACCATTGGTGGTAGAGACAACTGGAAAAGCCAATCACTATATATAGAAAGTTACAAGGACTCATAGAACATTTTCCAGTTGCAACTCAACCTAAGGATTGCGATGGACTTGCCGACTACCTGCCGTTCCCCTTCACCGTGCTTGATCCAACCACACTTTGGCGCCTCTCAAAGTGATGCAAACTCAACCCACCTTGATGCTAAGCACTATATCAAGAAAGTTACAAGGACTTATAGAACATTTTCCAGTTGCAACTCAACCTAAGGACTACGATGGACTTGCCGACTACCTGCCGTTCACCTTCACCGTGATTGATCCAACCACACTTTGACGCCTCTCAAACTGATGCAAACTCAACCCACCTTGATGCCTCTCAAGGTATTTCAATCAGCACTGGAGAAAAAAGAAATCTTCTTCTTCAATAATCAGCCTAAATACACCTTGTTGTAGAACTCTAAAAAATCTCTCAAAGTGATTCTCAATCTTTAGATAGGAGAGAAGTAAGTTCTAGGATACCAATAAGATGAATATATAGCCCAAGGTTCGTGCAGAAGACTTTTGGAATTAGATTAGAACTTTAAGAAAGAGTTTGAAACAAATCAGCGCAAAAGAGTCGGATCTGGCTGGAAACCTAGCTCGCTATAGCGAGCATGCTTTTTGCCGATGGACCGGTACAGGCTCTCTACAAAATGGCTTGAGGCGCGAATAGTTCTAGGTTGGATTCTTCAACAGTTCTTTTATGCAACCAGGAGTCTTCATCCTTCATCTTCTATGGCCAGGAGACTTCTTTTTGTGTCATCAGTCCTCTTTCTAAAAGAATAGAAAATCCAACTCAATTAGGACTTGAGTTTTGTTGAACTTAGGAGAATTAGCCAACTAGAATTCTAACGGGAACTGTGCGTCAGGAGCATCAAAGTAGGTGGGCCAACCATAATTCCAGCTAGGAACATATCCTAATTTGCCCTGTTTGTATGCAAACTGTGCGTAGGAGAATATTTTCGTACATTCTTATGTCAGGCAACATATATTGGACTTATATTTTTAGTGGCTAGATCTGAAAGCCCCGTTGTATCTAATCGGCCAATGGACTCACAAACTCTGCATCCTGTTGTAGGTGGGGTTAGTCTACAGGTTGAGGCCAATAAGTATCTTACCCATTTTTTTGAAATGTGTCAAGCAATCTTAACCTGCACTTGATGTGGGTTCTAAGGGCATGTTTGTTTGCATAAGAATACATAGGATTAATACTGAAAGTGATTAAAAATGTGACCAAAGGTGAAGTTTCAAAAATGAGAATCAAATAGTAATTTCTTTATATGGAAATAGAATAGAAAGAAGATGGGAAATGAATAACTAAGTTAATGGCTGGTTATTCATTTCCCATATTCCTCTGATTTTATTTCCATGCAAGGAACTTGATACTTATTTTTAAAAATTGAGTGATGGTATTCATTTTTAACTACTTATGGCGTACATCCTTTGTATTCGATTTCTATGCATTTTTAATGCAAACAAAAAGGCCTAGAAATGTTGATGTAATGCGGACTGAAAATCCATCTATCTGATAATACCCAAAAATCCTAGAACACAACACAGCGGTAAGGGAAGATGAGGCACTAAAAAATCAACTAAAACTAAACTCAATTGCAATTAATTTGATGCGGTACCTCAATCTGATGGAGAAGCAATAAATCCAATGGAGGGAAGTGATAACATATAACTTCTTCCCAGTTCCTCAATCTGCAGGTCGTTGGACGCCCAGAAAACTCGACTCTTGAGATACAACTAGCTGTGGGGCCATATGGTCCACCATCATGAGAGATGGACTCCACCAAAAATTAGGGAACCATCACGGGAGTTCCTTGCGTTTGGGTCCATTATGGCCCACTTGACTGAGGCCCCAGCAAACAACAAATGTGATTTTACCTCAATCTGAACTTGTTTTAATATTTAATCCAGCCCTTGCTGGCACTCCTGGTGCCTTCATACTGAAAGATAAACATCTCCCGTGCTTTCTGTCATGGGTTCGAATTAGAAATATAAGTAGAGATGAGATGGGGAAGATAAATGGTTTATGACAAGGTTCTAATATAGTAATATGAGTTCTGAGAGAAATGGGTTGTGTGGGTTCGAGAAGGTTCGGATACGGGTCTGACTGAGGTAAATTTGGATTCCATATTAGCTTCTGAAATAAGTTCTCTCTTTTAGGAGAGATGGTTTATGATCAGTGGCGGACCCAAAGTTCTCTTTTAAGGGGTGCGGATTCTAATAGGTAGTTTGGTTTTGATAGCAAATCGAAGATTTTCATGTGCATTTTGAGGACGGATCCACTATTTTTATTGGATTTTTGAAAGTGGACTCAGGATCTTCAGATAGGTTTGGAAAGCATACTTTGATTTGGCGGGTGTGACCGCACCCACATGCCTGCACTTGGCACCACCCCTGATTATGGGAAGCAGAAAATAAGTCGACCACAATTCGTCTTGACCCATCAATTGGGTTGTGCAGGTCAATCACAGCCTGAACGGTTAGACGAGTCAATTTTGCGGAGTTAGGGTCAAAGTAAGTCCCCTTGGTGTCTATAGTTTGCCTTTCATATAATATTATAATATGATATAATTTTTGCATTATCCTTTGGGACCTACGAAAAACCAATTCTAAAGACTCTTAACTTTTCCAAAAAAAAAAAAAAAGAAAAAAGAAAAAATCCTACCCCTTTTTCCCACTAGGAAATGCTTTCCTGTGTAATCCTAAAAAACGGATCTCACAATTTTATGCGAGGAAAAGCATTTGCAGCAAATGATGAGAAATTCTCACTGCAACACTTTCCAAAACTCTATATCTCCCATTCCATATGCAAAATGTAGTCTATTTTTTTACACCAAAGTTTTTGTTCTAAATCTTTTAATTCTTTATAGCATTATTATTGCTGGTAATGGTATGATGATCCTCTGGTGTTGCGCATCTTGATAAGCCCATACAACTTGGGTTGGCCGAGATTTAATAACACCATGTTCGGATCTTTTAGTATTGACCAGGTCACAAGAAACATGCGTTTGACTATTATTATGATACACAATCATGTATCCCAACTTCAATCAAATTATGCATCCATGAATCACCATGGATTTTAATTATAGTAATCACCATTAAAATTAGATCACAATTTATGAAAGTGGTTGGTGGGTGTGTGTGTGTGTGTGTGTGTGTGTGGGGGGGGGGGGGGGGGGGGGGGGGGGGTGGGATTTCCACGCTAGGAAGGATCCATAAGTCCGATGTGGTTGGATAGGACGTGTATTGCTGCAACTTTCACGGCTCGTCACAAACACACCGTTAATGAAAATTGGATAATCGGAAGGTGGGGAGTGAATACCCCACCCATCATCCTAGTAAACCAAATCCTATGAAAGTCAAATCTTTACACCCCAGCCATGTGAGATTTTGTGAGATCTTTTTTTATCATCTTTGTATTATGTGGGGGATTGAAAAGAAAAAGTCACCACCGCCTGATTCTGAGACCGGGCGGTGGCACGGTTCCTATGAATACCCCACACTGTTAATGAAAATTGGATAATCGGAAGGTGGGGAGTGAATACCCCACCCATCATCCTAGTAAACCAAATCCTATGAAAGTCAAATCTTTACACCCCAGCCATGTGAGATTTTGTGAGATCTTTTTTTATCATCTTTGTATTATGTGGGGGATTGAAAAGAAAAAGTCACCACCGCCTGATTTCTGAGACCGGGCGGTGGCACGGTTCCCCATGGGGACCGTGCCACCGCCCGGTCTCAGAAATCGGGCGGTGTAGCACGGCTCGTTTGAAAATCTCGCACCGCCCCTTCGCGCAGTAGTAGTTATTGCAGGTGAAAAATCCACGGGGTATTATTGATTATCATTACTTTCATTTTTCTCCCGTCTCTAGATTGATGGTGATTATTCCACTCCCTGTGGCTGCTGTTGGCTGGTTCATCATCATCCATTGGGTGGGAAATTTTCCAGTGGTGTCCAGGGTGGGCTTTTGTTCTCTCTTACTGGGTAAAAACCACCCCCAAACTTTCTCTCTGCATTACATTTCCATCCCTACTTATAATTAGTAAATTAGTGGTGCATCATGTTCCCCTATTCCATGAAGGACCTAAAATTCAAAATCCAGTCGTCCCGATTCAGTTAGGAATGCTGGGACTGTGTTTCAAAACAAAATGCTCATCATCATATCCACATTTCACTCTCATTCAGAAAAAGCCAGTAGTAAGCAGAAACGCAGAAGCCAAACAAGTGGAAGAGAGAGAAACCAATGTCATTACAAGCATTTCTCATCCAATGAAGCAGATCAAATCCAAATTGGCAGAAGAAGGTTAAGGTTAGTATTTATTTCATAGTAAAAAGAAATGATCATGAGGAAAGAAAGGACTTCCCCCATATACTGAACATTACACCCTCTACACACAAGTAGGGGCGGGCCATGAGGAGAGCAAGTTCATCTCCCATCTTCATATCTACGAAAATAAGAAAGACATAATAATAACCATAAAGTATTCATTTAGGCTCTGGGACTCAAGGATAGTGTAATGTCCTGAAAAACCTTTAGCCTCTTCTTGTGTATACTTCTCTGCTCTTTAGCCATTGTCGTCGACGGTGTTTCAAGAACAGGAGCTAGAATTGCAGCAATCATTGCTTCGTCTAGCGCTTTGTTGTCTGGTAACAAATCTATAAACTTATTATCAATTTCCTCCAAAGAAAGTGATCGCCTTCTGGACTTATCTTCCAGGGGCTCCACACTGATGGATTCCTCATACTTCTCTGCTCCATGTTCCTTTATGGTCAGGTCTACATTATTACCAGACCTTGTTCTTTTAAGGCTACTTAATGGATCATGGAATCCAACTCCCTTGGAGTCTGATTTTAGCTTCGAATAAAATGGGGGTGCATCAATGTTGAGGAAATTGCGTGGCGCGTCAATGTTGAGGAAATTGCGTGGTGGAACACTGAATTTGGTGCATTTCTGTTGAAGGGGCGGTGGATTTCTGTTATCTGCTACCCCTTTATTGATCCTATTCACATCAAAATTCTCATTCGCAAATTGATCTTGTAGTATCGATGAGGCCGTAGCAGGAGGAATGGTGGGATCTTTGCAGGGCTGAGGTTGCCATATTGAAGACGACCCCAAAAATGCATCGAAAAGCTGGCTCTGCTTCAATGGATCCTGCCCTCTGTTCATCAGTTCTGACTCTAGATCCCGAAGCATTTCCTGTGCTCTTTCAAATGCCTTCAAATGGGAGTCCACGCCTCTTGGGCCATCTGCTACTGCTGGTTTCACTTGTCTGAGAGTTTCTTTGGCCTCTGCAATTCTCCCCTGTTTCATTAGGCATATGCCCAGATTGCACATCTTGTTATTGTCTGGTGCAATTGAAAGGGCTCTTCTGTAAGCCGCTTGAGCGTCAATGTAGTTGTTCTGCTGCATCAATGCCCACCCCAAATTCCCCTACAACATAAATTTGCTCCTTTAACTTTACAATTCTCAATTCTTGGAAGTGTGTACACATTATAGGAAGTTGAAGAAGCAAGGTAAAAGAATCAAAAGGTAGATTTTGGTTTACCAGCAATCGAGTTGCTTCTTGCTCAACAGAAACCTGAAACTTCTTCCCCTGGGATCGAGCCGTCTTCGTCCTCTTTCCATTGAAGGCCATCCCTTGTTGTATCAAGTAGAGCTTGTGCTTCAACAGTGCAATTTGATCATCCAATCTCCCACATCTCTGCCAAATTGTTGATATTTTGTTTCATTTTTCATAGAACACCAAGCATTCATGATACAAAAAGTTCATTTAGCGGGCCTCATCATGAGATGGACCATGCTAGTAGTATTACCCAAATTGACAATTGCGGCCAATAGTGTACTCATATCAGAGGACCAAGTGACCAACCAATTGTCAGCTAATACCGATGGTTTGGTTTATCTGGTGGAAAGATGATCAGGGTTTATCTCCCATCCATCTAGAAACATTACACATGAATTTAGACTAATAAAAATGCATGTCTCGCATCTACAATTTCTTTGGTAATGCCAATGGTTCGAACTCCAACTCTACAAGTGTATATTTCTTCATCATAAAAAGGAAATGGTGAAAAGAAGTACCTTGTAAAGATCCAAGAGAATATTATCCAAAGACTCTTGCGCTTGATCTGAACAACGCCCTCTCAGTGACTTAATCGCTTCGATTGCTTCTTCTGCTCTGTTCTGCTGCTTCATTACAATGGCCATATCTTTCAGAGCACTATCCACTCTATCTCCAGCATTAATGGCAGCCCAAAACAGAGCAATCGCTTTATCAGGGTCCTTATCCACCAACTGATCAATCATAAACAAAAACACCAATAAAAAAAATACGTAAGGAGACCCAGAAATCCCAGTTCAATTTCAATGTTTAGGATCCTACTAAACAGGAAAACCCATCAATTTTCTTTAAATATTAGACGCTTACCTGAACTTGTTTTGCCCTGACATAAGGAGTATCGCCAATTGGGACCTTATGGGTAACATGAAAGGACTCCGACCGCAACCGCTGGAGCGGCGGTTTTACGGGTGAGCAAGGAGCAGATTTCGATGGCCTAATTCCAATAGGAGCATTCCATAGATCTTGCATCATCTTTCCTTCTTATGGTTTGAGCAGTTTCTGTTGCAGAGATGAAGAAGATCTATGGAAGGAAGGAGCAGAGATTTCTTTCAAATTGGTTTTAGCGTGGGAAAAAGAAGAAGAAGATGAGAGAGAGAGAGAGAGAGAGAGAGAGAGAGAGAGAGAGAGAGGTCACAGAGATTGTGAGGATGCTATCTTTCAAGTGAGGTTAATATGAACGAAAGGAGGGAGTTTTTAAAATAATTCGACCGTTGGAGGAGTTAACGTTTAGAATTCTAGCCGTTGTCTACACACTACACTGCTCCTACGGTCGAGTATAAGAAATGCCCATGTTTTTCGACCCATTTTCAAACTTGCCCTTGCTGGATTTTTTTGGAAAAATCTTAAATAAGTCCTTAATATTTTTTATTTTTGCAAAAAAAGACACAAGTTTTAAGACTTTTCAAATCAGTCCCTGAGTTTTTCAGTAAGTTTTTAATTAAGGACATCCAACCATTTATAAAGATTTTTACGGGAGTCTTTTTCCCTCGACTTTTTTGAAATACCTAAATTACTCTTCATTTAAAGTCATGACATTGTACTGGCAGCTACTATATGCAATCGATCATTGTGGGGACGTTGGTTATCTTTGATCATCATGAGGACAACAGTGAAAAAAAGGAGGAGAATGTAGAGGAAGAGAAAAAAAGGGTTTATTTCGATGAAGGGTAATTTGGGTAGTTTAAACAATTGAGGGAAAAGGTTGCCAGAAAATAGATTTAAATAGACGGCTGTCCTTAATTAAAAATTTTCTTAAAAACTAAGGGACTAATTTGAAAAGTTCTGAAACTTATGTCCTTTTTTGAAATAAGGTAAATTATGATTAGTCATGTCTTGAAGTCCTCATTCTGCTGAGTTAAAATCAGGGTCTCCTCCACAAAGGCCCACAAAATTTATGAATCACGTGAAACATCGTAGCAATTCATCATCGTTATTGGATATTTGAAGTTACATCACATTCATCCAGGGAGGGATGCTAAACCATGGTTCTATTTTGAAAAAAAAAAAACGCACCCAATTTGTGGGGACCACCTAGATGCATCTCAATCGTCGAGGATGGGATGGGTCCATGAAGTGGCCTCTTGGGATTCTCTGAGATTAGCTCTATTGATTCATCAATGGGGCTCAACTCTTAAAACTATAACACTTAAAATAGCTCTAGTGCAAGTTTCACTGAAATCGGAGTTGGTCTCCTGTTTGATTGATCAAGTGGTTCACTCCCCTCAAAATATTTTAGTCATGTGTTTTAGATATGGTGGTCCTAATTTCTATTATAGTGAAATTTGTCTCAAAGTCAATAATTTTGAGCGTTTTTAATTTCTTAGGTTTCGGAAGGTGGGACCCACTTACCCACCTTGTGGGGCAGGGATTGGTGGGGCACCAAAAACTTTCCAGTTAAATAATGATGATCGTGTGGTTCAGGTGATGTGCTTGAAATCTCTCACATTGTAGAAGAGTGTTATTCATTGTTAGTTAAGACACAACATCAATTAATGAAGTTGATTTCATTCCAAGCTCAGCGTCAATCAAAATGGCCAATATAACTTCTACTCAGTTGACTGTTATAGGAAGAAGTTGAGATCAGAAAATTTGCCACCTAAGTTTAAGCCCATTGAACTGATTTACTCAACCTTAAGATCCAGATATACAGTAGGTCATCTTCAAAAGAACAGGTAAATTAGGCACCCTGAAAGGGAAAGTGAGGGTCATGTACGATCCTTTTTATTTATTTATTTATTTTTATATTTTAGATGAGAGGGTTCATATCCTCAAAAAGCAACCTCATTTCTCTACTAAATAAATAATAATAATAATAATAATAAAAACTACCCACTTTTTACACAAAAAGTCAAAAAGATTTTCTACCAAGTAACTAAAGACAAAATACAATCACAACCTACTTATATTTTTTATTTACTCTTGATTTGATGCTTTTTTTTACCTTTATTTTTTGAAGAAAATTACCAAACATGCCCTAAGAGACTCGCACATGTGAGGAGAAAACTTGCACACTAGGGGGTTTTCTCATGCGCACGCGCTCTTGCAGGAGCGTGCTTCCAGATGTCCTCAAAGATAGGAACTTGTGATGATGGAGTACCGATCTGAATGGGTAGCAGAAAATGGTCCAATAATAGATATCTTATGTAGCTATTCTCGTGTGTGAGTTCCCATCACCTCACAAGTGTGAGTTGTGTCGATGTCTCCTCGCATGTGCGAGTTTCTATCCTCCTTGTATGTGTGACTTGTGTCCGTCATCTCCTCTCATGCGTGAGTTGTGTCATGAGTCTCAGGGTCCTAACCCCATCGCTGGGTTGCCAGAAAAAAAAAATAGATATCTTCTGTAAGCATGGATCCCAAGAGATTTTCCTACATGCTTTTCATAACCGGAAGTTGTAAAACTCCATCATGAGGCTTACTTATTGATAATCCAAACTGTTCAAAATGAATGTCATGTGGTCTAGTGAAACATCCTCAAAACTTGATTTGGTAGATATTGGTCCTATCATTAAATGGAGAACATGACTAATAATGTGAGGAAGTTTTAGTCATGTGTTCCATCTAACGGTAGGATTAATTCCTACTTAATTAAGATTTGAGGATATATTACTAGAGGGGATGGCATTTATTTGTACATAAAAGAATTATCAATAAGTAGGCCCCTTGATGGAGTTTCACACATCCTAATCATGGAAGCATGTAGGTGAACACCGAGGAGATCTACACTCATCTTCTGCATTGTAGGATACCTAATACTCTCTCTCTCTCTCTCTCTCTCTCTCTCTCTCTCTCATATATATATATATATATATATATATTGAGACACAGAGAATCGAGAAGGCCACATGATAAGGAAGGTCAGGTTGTAACATCAAGGCACCAAAAATCAAGGTTGGAAGATCAGGTTGGAAGATACTTACCGCCTTCTCTCTATACTCAACCATCAAATTCAACCCCATTAATTCACTGCAGTAATTCGGGCTCGGTCTCAGCCCTGCTGTTCATTACTTATATAAGTTTAGGCACAGGCTGTGAGCACAAGGTTGGGCACATTTGAGTTCGAGGGCATGGGCTCAGCTGAAACTACCCAAGTTGCATTCCCTTGTCTCCCAACTTCACTGTGATGTAAAGAATGAAAATGGGATTCATGTATGAGGTGAAATTTAGACAAGTGAAACATATCAGGGCCGGCTTTACCCCAAAGCAAGGAAAGCCCTTGCTTTAAGCCCCCTAAAATTAAGGCCTCAATTAACATATTACTATGTTTGTTTGGAAGCACCATTTTTTACATAATTATATATTTTTAATGAGTGAAATTACATATCTAAATTTTCATATATCTCAAATCTAAGAAGATTTAAGATTTTAAACTAAATGCTTTGGGGTTCATGGGTCAATATAAACAGATTGGATGACTCAAATAAAAAATTTGGGGCTACAAGAGATTTTTGTGAGTATGTAATGATCTTATAATATTTGATGTGTGTTTGATCGAATACATGATTTTTGTTTGAAATTCTAAAAGCCAAACAAGTGTGAGAACATTTCAAATACTTTTTTTTTATCCTGAGTGTCGATAGATTAGGTTATATATGCAAGAAAGATAGATTAGGTGAAAAATGTCTACCAAAAGTTCCGCACCACCCAAACGAAGATCCTGGATCCGCCATTGCTTTGTGAGCGGGTGTTTTGTGTTTTCAGGTAGGATATTATATTATGGAGCAGTTGATAATGATCTTTTGAAGTCAATTTGAAATGTGTACGATAAGGCTTTGATGAAAAAGATCATCACCATGTTATTATAAGGTTTAAGAGAGCAGGTCTAGGTGTTTGATCAAGTTTTTCATAGATTTGTGGGTTCTTCTCTCTCTCTCACACACACACACACATTAACATATCAAATCAATATTATCATATAAGCTTAGATTCTCATCATCAATCTGTCTTTTAGCTGTATTTTTACTTCTTACCATCGTCTAGGATTATAGAGCAATTTGACATTGAAACATGCTATGAATTGTAGTAGCATAATATGTCACATTCCGGGCATGAGAATCCACCAATTAGGGTGGCTTCCGAGGTATGACACGCGTACTCCAGTGAATTCGCACCTGCTCCAGACCAAGTCCAAATTCACGAAGGAGGAAATTTAACTTTCACGCGTGAGGATTACACACCGACACCTGTCAATATACATTTATTGCAATTAAAGAACTCAAATTCTTACATGAACAGTGCAACTTCCTCAAGGAAGATGACTACTAAATGACTTACATCATTAAAACAAGATCCTAATACAAATGCAAATCATGACATTTCAAATGCATAACCATGATCTAATGCATCTAACATGATGCAATTCTAATCTCAAACCCAATTGATGCACCCATGTACGCTCTTCAATAGCCAAGGACGAAAGGATGTCCTCCGCAGTTCAATACTCTAATTTCAGTGAACTGTTAGTTCTCCTCCTCAGTACACTGTATTCTTGCAAGGGTGTTTTCTACTAATGAACCTGTAACACCAAGTGTAGCACCATGAATACGACGATTCAATAATGTATGAGCAATTATGCATTTACACATGCCGCTCAAATCCGAGTTTAAAATAATTAAGAGATGCCACATAATTGGTAACTAGGCACATGTGCATTATGAAATAAATCATGCTTTTTGAATCATAGATCAAACACATACTTTTCTAGTTGGCTACTACATAAGATCATCCATCTTCTCAATTAGAGAGAGAATCATGTTGGGAATCCTGGCTATCTGGTTCTGGAGTCCCGATGCTCCATACTACCTACTGCGCAGCGGCATTCACACACACTAAATTGAACTTCAACCCCATCGTAGTATCGTATGGTTGAACTAAGTAAAGCCGAACCATTCGAACCAATTGTTAGAAAAATGGGTTAGTAATTAGTTCAAAGTGTAGTGAACACATGGAACTTGGAATTACACAAATCCATTGAGTATTGAATGAGTAATTTGTCTCCCAAGGTACCCCACTTGAAATGAAATGAGTAAGAAATGAATGAGGGAAAGTATGAAAAACACTTGTCCCACATTGGAAGAAAACCAAAGAGATGTTGAGTATATATAGAGAAAGTATGACTATAAGGGTTGGGCCCCAAGGGGTACCACTAATTTTCCGTGGAGACGGAACGCAGTCAAGCTCAACAAATACGCGCGCGCCGCCGTCCGTCCGGCTTGGGCTTGGTTTCTTTCTTTTTGGATCCCAGATTTCTTATTTTTTACAAGGCCCAATTCCGAATTGGGTCTAAGCTTTTCTTAATGAGATGGGCTTTTTCAAATGATGCAATGGTTCGAAACTTGCATCTTTTCATGAAAGAGTGCATGAACTGAAGTGATGCTACCTTTCATGAAGGGTTGCATAACTTCATTTCAGAGGCACCAATCTCCTATATATAGTGGACGATTTTGAGAGAGAAAGCAGGACCAGAGCTCTCTTCTCTCTTCTTCCTCTGTTCTTGCTCAGGTACTGCTTGCGTTCGTTGTTCTTTGGGATTGAAGTGCTGCTTTCTAGAGAAGATAAAATCCGTTCTATCTTGGGAGACAGTTTCCCTTTTAACCTTCAGCACTGTGAGGGGGAAAATCTGTCTTAAGGACATAGTGATTTCACTAGGCTTGGATTAATTGCTGTGGAACTTGAACAAACAAACCTTTACAAATACAGAGACCAAAAAGGTATGTACTGTATTCGTATGAAGTAATTATTTTAAGTTGTATGTTTCCTAACATCAATCAATATAACTTGAGTAAGACTTTTCACTTCTATTCAATTCATATCGAATCTATGTGATTCTACTCTAATTATTTCAACTCATTCTAATCATTTCCAGCCAATCTAATCACATACTTACTTAGTCTGCGTATCACATCAAAGTACAATACTTTGTAAGACAATAGCAATAATAATTGAAAATAATATGAATAATGCATATAAGTAATTATTTAGACATTTGAGGGCAATAATAAAGTCAATATCAATATGCAAATGCAATTCGATTAAATAGAATTAAGGTAATTTACTAGCCAAACCTAATACAGTTACCTGTCGTTTCTAATCGTCCATTACGATGTAGTTTTAGATAATTCGATGCACGTACTACATTTCGTTGGTGTCACTTTGTGTGTGTACGAGGTACACCGAAAACCCTAAACCAACACCCATGGTGAAGGGCTAGACGAAACGGATAAGTACATGAGATGATCTCAGCCCAAGATTTCTCACATTTTATGATTTTCATTGGACCATATTAATTGCCAAGAGTTCCATGTCTATCGACATACAAGGTCAATCTTTTACACCCTAGGAGCCTTATTGGTTTAGTATTTGTATAACAATCATCCTCAGTGATTGATCATGGAGGGTCTTATGCCTCTTTGAAGTGGAATTAACTCCCTTTCTGGTCAATAGGTTCTAGCCTAGGGGTCTAACTAGGTTTAAAGTCCCTTTTTTCCAAAAGAGACAGGGCCTGGTTAATTGCTCCACATTTTCAATTTCTCTCCCAACCTCTGATCCTGAGGATACATGGACCATTGGTTTCTACATTTTGAGAGTTTTTCAACGGTATGTGGACCTCCCAGATCTGACGGACAGATAAAAAGTTATGGCTATTTGAAATAGCCCTGACCCATGACAAGTGTTAGGTCCGCTCGAGCAGGCCCATATCCATCGAGCGGATATCTTCTTGAGAGCATATGCGCTCGAGCGGGGACTCATGTGCTTGAGCGTACAGTCCAGAAATCGCATTCGAAATCTAGAACTTCTTTCTCTCCATTCTAAATCTGTTACATGGACCTTAGAGATGAAGATTTGGGCGAGCCACCTAGGCTCGGCCCAGAGGAAAAAGCATGTACCTTTACCAAAAAAAAAAAAAAACAGTTGCACCATGTAGAGTCTATAAATGTACAACTCCATGTATAGGAAAAATATCAATGAATAGAAAAACTTTTACAACATTAAAATACTCTAGCAAACAATGAAAGTAGACAATAAAGAAATTCAGAGACAGCCCAGAGGAAAGATCAAGTGTAAGACCCCGACCCCGCCTAAGGTTGTTTTACGCCTAATTAATATTGATTAGGTGCCTAATATTTATTTTGGATGATTTTATAATGGATTTAGGTAGATTAGTGGAGCTTTGACCCAGCCAGGTAGAATTTATGGCCTTTTCACAATTTTGGGCCCAGCTCATGTTGCCATAGTTAATGGGTTTAGGTGCATTTCTTTGAGCATGTCATTAGCATTAATTTTCATATTTGGACCTGAACCTTTTGGACCCAAATCAACCCAGTTCCAGGCCCATTTCCAGCCAAGGCCCTTTTTCCAGATTATATTAACTTGAATGGACTTGCATGCCAAATTAGGAAGAATTCCCATTTAAAAACCAAAACCCATCCATATCAGTCGATCATCTCTTGTTTGCATGTCATTGAATTCTCTCCTCCTTATTCCATTCTCTTCCCATTGCTTCAAAACTCCAATCCAGTTCTTGCATGAGGGATTTTAAGGCTTCTTCTCCATCAACATCACCTTCAAGCTTCATTTCATATTCTTCACTAACTCCATTTTCTTCTTTATCTTCTATCTTCTTTAAGTTTTCCTCTTTCCCAGTTCATCTCCATTGACAAGATTATCACTCAATCAAGGAGCTGTGCATGTTTGATTGAAGAGTTGGAAGCATCACCCATCTCTAAATTTGTCATTTTCTCCTTCAACCCAGGCTCCTTTCCTCATTATCTTTCTACACCCATTCTATTGGTAAGACTTCTTTTTCCTATTAAGTGTTCTTTTGAACCTAATTTCATTTGCATGCATTTTGATTAGCTTTATTCTTGCATGCACCATTGTAGGGATTAGATTGAGCTTAGAAAATTGGAGGTTTTTCTTGATTTGTACCAAGAAGAGATTGAGTGGGTGAAAGCTTGATTTAAAGGCAAGTATAAGTAATTTCTGTCTATGCATGTTGTTCTATATTGATTCTTGAAAGAAAATTCAGTCCACTTGTGTTGTTATTGTTAGTCTATTATTAACATGAACCCTAAGATCGAGAACATCATGATTATCACGTGTAGGATAAATCTTAGATAGATTAAAGATTACCTCCAGACATTCTGATGCAGAGAGCTTTCCGATCCTGCTGTCTGATGTTGATGTTGAGATCCGCCCAAGAAAACTTTAGGGAATAACTTCAGTTTCTCTCTCCTTGCCTATAAGCCTTAATGTGTTGAACTTTGTGAGAGTGAATCTTTATGATGGAAGAAAGACTCTTTTTATAGGTGGAGAGAGGACCAATTATATTCCAATTAGAATTCCATTAGTTTTAATCTCAACCGTCCATCAAGGTAGAGTTTGTTATGGAATATATCTCTTTAGGAAACCTTATATGATTAAGAGATAGCATGTATCCTATGAAAACGGAATTCCTATAATGACCACAATTTATGGAAAGGTAAGGACTTGTGGTCTAAGTAAAAGACCTAAAAAGTAATTTCCTTACAGTCTCCCACTTGGTCAATAGGAAGATCTATTAATGTTTTCATATTAGGAATCATAAGGCGCGCATTATATGCTAAATACTTCTTTAGTCGGTTATCATAAGTGTCTTAGCTAATTCGGTTGTGAATGAGAGTCATGGCGTGCACACATTATTTTGCAACATGCTTACTTCCATGTACTACGTCATTGACAACTTGCATAACTAGACCATAATAAGAGATTGACGTAATGGTCGCATAATGTCTTTATTTAAAGACTGTTTCTGTTTATTATTCATCCAAACATAAATATGTACACAATGGAAAAACAGAAATGGTAGATGTAGATCTGCATTAAGAGCTCAATAAATGTCCAATACAAGTAGAGAAATATAAGGCAGAAAATAATAATCAAGAACTATCTACAAGACCCATGCTTTCAGTATGACCCTGAAAGGTCTTTGGAGGTAGTCCTTTCGTGAATATGTCTGCAACCATGAAATCTGTACGTATGGACTCAATTACAAATTTATGTAATCTCACATCTTGCTTCAGTGATAGATATTTAAGGTCCATGTGTTTGGCTCCCTTAGATATCCTGTCATGCTTGGAGAAGAAGGTTGCAGCTTCATTGTCACAGTAAAGAGTTAATGGCTTAGAGATGAAACTCAAAGCTCCAAACTGAGAGATAAAGTTACGCAACCATGTTCCTTGAATTGCAGCCTCATAACATGCCACATACTCAGCCATCATGGTGGATGTGTAAAGTAACTCTGATTTCTGACTTTTCCATGATATTGCACCTCAACATAAAAGATACACATAACCAAGAGTGCAAAGTCTGGTGTCAGGACATCCAGCAAAATCTGAATCGGAATAACCAGTCACCTGTAGGTGACTTGATTTTCTGTATGTGAGCATATAATTTCTTGTTCCCTTGAGGTATCTCAGTACTTTCTTTGCAGCTTTCCAATGTGCGATTCCTGGGTTGCTTTGAAATCTACCCAGCATGCCCACAGCATGACTAATGTCAGGTCTTGTACAGACTTGTGCATATATCAGACTCCCTACTAGAGAAGCATAAGGATATTTTTCCATTGCTTTACGTTCCAATTCGTTCTGTGGACACTGCGTAAGATCAAGTTTGTCTCCTTTATGCAGTGGAACAGGACTAGAGGAACATGTCATCATGCCAAATCTCTCTAAAATTTTATCAATATATGCTTTCTGAGATAACCCCAAAATACCAAGTGATCTGTCACGGAATATTTCTATTCCTATCACATAGGAAGCCTCACCCATATCTTTCATTTCAAAATTCTTAAAGAGATAATCCTTTGTAGCATATAATAAACCAAGGTCGCTACTAGCCAATAGTATGTCATCAATATACAGAACCAAAAATATGAACTTACTCCCACTGATCTTGAGGTATATGCAAGGGTCAACCATGTTTTCTGTGAAATCGAAGGCAGTAATGATTTCATGAAACTTTAGGTACCATTGCCTCGAAGCTTGTTTAAGTCCATATATTGATTTCTTAAGTTTGCAGACCATGTCTTCCTGACCTTCAATTATGAAGCCTTCAGGTTGACGCATGTAGACTTCTTCTTCTAAGTCTCCATTAAGAAAGGCAGTTTTCACATCCATTTGATGTAACTCGAGATCATAGTGAGCTACTAATGCCATGATAATTCTAAGAGAATCCTTCCTGGACACAGGGGAAAAAGTCTCAGTATAATCAATGCCTTCTTTCTGATTAAAACCTTTGGCAACAAGTCTGGCTTTATGTCGTTCAATATTGCCTTTGCAGTCGCGTTTGGTCTTGAAGACCCATTTACAGCCAACTGGTTTGTGTCCTGGAGGCAATTGAACAACTTCCCATACTTGATTTTCATCCATAGATTTCAATTCATCCGTCATGGCATCAATCCATTTACTAGAATTAACATCCTTAATGGCTTGTGAATAAGAAACCGGGTCTTTAATTGTCCCTGCTGCAGATTCTACTTGGTAAAGCATGTAATCATCGGAAATAGCTGATCTCCTTTGTCTTTGAGACCTTCTTAATGCTGGTTCCTCTGGTGCTTCATCCATATGTTCATTGGCGACAATCTCATGATGGAGTTGGTGATCATTGATTGGATTCTCCTCATTGTTAAATGGTTCAACAACGGGATGATTTCCAACATCTTTCGGAATAGAGGGTAAAGGGATAGGTACCCTGATTTCCTGAATGATCACATCTTGAGTTTTATTACTCCCACTGATTTCGCCATTCTCAAAGAATCTAGCATTACCGGTTTCAACAATTCTCGTACTATGGTTAGGGCAGTAAATCCTAAATCCTTTGGACTTTTCTGGATAACCTATAAAGTAACCACTGATCGTTTTAAGGTCCAATTTCTTTTCATGTGGATTATAGACTCTAGCCTCAGCTGGACAACCCCAAAATTGGAGATGTCTTAAACTAGGTTTCCATCCTTTCCACAGTTCAAAGGGTGTTTTTGGAACTGCCTTACTGGGAACCCTGTTTAAGATATAAACAGCTGTGCGTAGAGCATCCATCCACAAGGATATAGGTAAGTTAGCATGACTCATCATGGATCTAACCATTTCCATATATGTACGATTTCGCCTTTCAGCTACACCATTCTGCCATGGTGAACCAGGCGTTGTGTATTGGGCAACAATTCCAAGCTTTTGATTTTCACCACCTCTATCTGACCTTATGATTTTCACTTTTCTATCGAGTTGCCTTTCGACTTCAGTAATGAACACTTGTACAGCATTCACAGACTGAGATTTGTCATGCAACAAGTATAAATAACAGTAACGTGAGTAATCATCAATAAAGGTAATGAAGTACTTTTCTCCCCCAAAGGTTGGAACATCAAAGGGTCCGCAAATGTCTGTATGAATTATTTCAAGAAGCTGAGTACTTCTTGTGGCTCCTTTCTTTGTGTGTTTTGTTGATTTGCCTTTAATACAATCCACACATACTTTAATATTAGTAAAATCTAGATCTGGAAGGACACCATCTTTTACTAATCGTTTGATTCTTTTACTGGATATATGACCCAGTCTTTTATGCCACAAGAAATAAGAGTCATTTTTAGATGACTTTCGTTTGGTTTCCTTAGAATGCAGGGTAAGATGGGTTTCAGCAATTTGATCATTAAGATGAAACTTGCATAGCCCATCAAATAAAATTCCAGAATCAATACGACTAGAATTTTTAAGTAAACTGAAATTACCATTTCCTAATTCAAACGAGTAACCATCTTTATCAAGTGCGCTTACAGAAACCAAATTACGGGAAATAGACGGAACATAAAGAGTTTGACATAAGTCTAACTGATAACCGCTATCTAAAACAAGACGAAAAGTGCCAATGGCTTCAACTGGAGCTTTGTCTTTGTTGCCCATAAAAAGAAAATTCTCACTTGGGTTTATGGTTTGGATCGTAAGGAATCCCTGCATTGAATTGGAAACATGAACATTAGCACCAGTGTCAATCCACCAAGTATCAGAAGAAACATAAGTAAGATGTGATTCGAAATAACTTACGAAACCCAGAGGGTTACCTTTCTTTTCGAACCATTCTTTACGTTTAATGCAGTCTGCCTGAAAATGTCCAGGTTTCTTGCAAAATTTGCATAAGTTTTCCTTCTTTTTCTTCTTGGGGTTTTGACTGGCCTCATTAGATTTGGGTGGTGCCCTTTTCTGGCCTGAATTTTTCTTTTTCCCAGCTTTGTTTCCAGCTCCTTGAACGAGATGAGCTACTTTAATACCTTGTTGATTCAGCCTGGCCTCCTCTTGAACCAGTTTGTTGGCCAATTCATTCACTGTCCACTTTTCCGTAATAGTGTTGTAGTGAATTTGGAAATGCCCGTACTGAGGAGGTAAACTGTTTAGGATAAATTGGACGAGAAAAGCATCATCCACGGATAGTCCCAAATTCTTTAGTTTAGCAGCAAGGTTGGTCATCTCAATGACATGCTGATGCATTGAGTGAGTGCCATCAAACTTCATGGTTGTAAGATCTGCCATTAGTTTCCCAGCAAGGGATTTGTCTGCAGTCTTAAACCTATCTTCAATGGCTTTCATAAAGTCCTTAGCATTCTCAGGTGTAGGAAGGGATGTTTTGATGTTAGCATCAATAGTCATTCGCAAAAACATAGTGCTTAGTCTGTCAGACCTCTCCCAAGCATTAAAGAGGGTCTTTTCCTCAGCGTTACTTGTGGCAGTGAGTGGAGCAGGCTTATCTTTACGAAGAGCCATATCCAGTTCAAGTACCCCCAATGTGAACTCAACTTGCTCTTTCCATTCGGAGAAGTTGGTTCCATTGAGTTTAGTGACGGAGGTAGCATGCGAATTCAGATTAGTGGGTACAATAACTGCAATAGAGATATAACAAGAAGGCTTTAATTAAAATAAGACAACACATGCATAATATATGAATATATATGACAAAAAGAAATTTAGGTGCTCCTGTGGGTAGTCACCATAATTTCTACACATTATACCATCTAAGGTCATTATATTCAAGGTGGTGTAAATGAGTGATGTTACTTTTCATTAGAACAAGTAAGATATCTGTGGATATCTTGGGTCCATGTATGAACAAACACTCCGTAATTATTATTCAAACGTATGATTATAATCCGCCTGTGGGCGACTAAATTCTTCATGCGCTTGAACAATAGGAAAAGTAGACATCATGATGGTGTTATTAAGGCCAAATATCAGTATTTAATTGTTAGGGTCACTGTAGTGAGACCTAACCATAAGCATACAACTTTGATGATCAAAATTAGCTTAATATGAATAAATAACATTATATATTACATGTGGACATAATTGATCATTCGTTATATGAAATATACTAATAAAGATGGCCGAACCCCGGAGGGCAGTCCTCCGGCTTTTTTTTTTTTTTTTTTAACAGAACTTCTTGAGTCCGGACACCGGCAATAAAATATAATATTTATAAACCAGTAGTAGACGCGTTCGGCAACCTAGCCAAATACACGGTCAAATATTTTCAGCATGCAAGGATCCAGATGCTGAAGCTGGGATTCCTTTTAAAGCAGAAGCCATAATTGCCAATCCTCAGGCATATGGACATGCGCATGTGGCGGAGGCACTTAAAAGTACTGCTTCACATATTATTTACAATGCCCTGGGCTCCAACTAGTGAATTTCCTCATCCGCTTTCCCGTGTGAAGCAGTCAGCAGGATATAGATTGTCATATCAAATTGTTGATTCATTAATTTGGCTTGGAATAAGGGACATGATTCATTAATTTGGCTTGGAATAAGGGACATGATTCATTAATTTGGCTTGGAATAAGGGACATGATAAGGGACATGACTCACGTGGCACCAAAGTATGACCCATCTCTTTTATTATCCATCTAGGGTCGTCCATTATTTAATTAAAAAAGGGCCCACGGAATTCACCATTCTTGTCAATCCATTATTTCATGGAGTCTTCCTGGATGGATGGAGACCCTGTGACATGGGTGCACGTGCAAGGTGAGCCAGGCAGCTTTCGGTCATACCTCTATGGGTCACCCCACCCTCATCATAGCCCACTTGAGGGGAATGGGTGGGGCCCACTTGAATGGACGGAGGATGAATGAATGGCCCACCAATTGTACGGATCTAATTTTGCCGATTATGGCAATGCATAATTATCCTAATTAATGGACGATCACGTGTTCTCCAATAACCTAGCTCTGATACCACATGTTAGTCTATTATTAACATGAACCCTAAGATCGAGAACATCATGATTATCACGTGTAGGATAAATCTTAGATGGATTAAAGATTACCTCCAGACATCCTGATGCAGAGAGCTTTCCGATCCTGCTGTCTGATGTTGATGTTGAGATCCGCCCAAGAAAACTTTAGGGAATAACTTCAGTTTCTCTCTCCTTGCCTATAAGCCTTAATGTGTTGAATTTTGTGAGAGTCTTTATGATGGAAGAAAGACTCTTTTTATAGGTGGAGAGAGGACCAATTATATTCCAATTAGAATTCCATTAGTTTTAATCTCAACCGTCCATCAAGGTAGAGTTTGTTATGGAATATATCTCTTTAGGAAACCTTATATGATTAAGAGATAGCATGTATCCTATGAAACGGAATTCCTATAATGACCACAATTTATGGAAAGGTAAGGACTTGTGGTCTAAGTAAAAGACCTAAAAAGTAATTTCCTTACAGTTATTAGCCTCTTTAATTTCAATGAGACAAGTTTGTAAATGGGTTTCTTAGTGGTGTGTTAATGGAAATAGTTAGTCATTTATTTGATAATCTTGGGACTTATTCCGATCATAGGAACTGACCTTATTATATTATCTTAGTGGGATCTAAATTTGAGATAGACCAATTGAATTGGGAACTAATTCCCTTGGCTAGTATATGCGATGAATGAGTGTTAGGTGACGAATTCAAATAGGTAGAGATTGGACTCTAATTCGTTAGAAGCTGATATTTGGGAACTATTATGTTGTTAGAATTGAGTCGTTGACGATTTTATAGATTTGGGATAGCCGGTTTAAAACCTAGACTCTTAGAATTAATACGACTAGATCCAAAACTTTGTCCTTAAGGGATTAATGATGAGGTTGTCACAGATTAGATATTAGAATTGTTGATAGTATAAATACACCTTTAGTGTCTGACAAGATTAGCTACTCTATTTTCCAAGTTAGGTAATGTTTCAGTACACCATAGGATTAGTTGACCCATTGTATCGCTATTATCCACAAACTAACGATTAGTAAGGGAGGACGATCCATACGCTGGAATACATGGTTAGACCATATGCGTTTAACCTCTGGACAGAGTAAGGTGGAGATTGACTAAGTGCAAGTTCGCGAACAACCACAACTTTCATGTGATTTTGGCATGACATCGTGAAATTCCTTATTATAAGAACATATCGACATCAGTGTATAGAAAGAAAATTTTCTTGGGCTGCGATTTTGAACGAGATCAATCTTAAAAGTCAATTGGTACAAAGACAACAGAGATAACTGGAGTAAGCAGAGGACACTTTACTGGCAAGTAAGGAGTGTTGATAGCAGAGTTGCACAGAAAAGGTGAAAAGTACTATTCTATTCAAACAGAAGACGAGTGTCACCTCGTTGTATTGAACGTTTGAGATTCACCATGGAGTTAGAGATTTGCCACGGATCAAGATTATTACCATGTCAAGAAATAGTACATGATGTACTTCATGAATCCAGATAGTGAAGATACGTTCCAGAACCGTGTCTCCGTATCTAGTAAGAGTCCTCGAAGATCAAGACAAACACAAACTTCGAGGATAATGGTTACGTGTTATCAGCGTCAAAGAGCAAATGTCGCGTGATCAGATTATCAAAAGACTCAAGCGGCACAGAGCACTCTAGTTAGAGGAGGCCACGAAAGAAATCGATTCGCAGGTGTCAAGAAACACTCTCTTCGCCCATCTGATGTAGGTTTACATTTGGAGGACCAAATGTTCTCTAAGGGGGGAGGAATGTAAGACCCTGACCCCACCTAAGTTTATTTTACGCCTAATTAATCTTGATTAGGTGCCTAATATTTATTTTGGATGATTTTATAATGGATTTAGGTAGATTAGTGGAGCTTTGACCCAGCAAGGTAGAATTTATGGCCTTTTGACAATTTTGGGCCCAGCTCATATTGCCATAGTTAATGGGTTTAGGTGCATTTCTTTGAGCATGTCATTAGCATTAATTTTCATATTTGGACCCAAATCAACCCAGTTCCAGGCCCATTTCCATCCAAGGCCCTTTTTCCAGATTATATTAACTTGAATGGACTTGCATGCAAAATTGGGAAGAATTCCCATTTAAAAACCAGAACCTATCCATATTAGTCGATCATCTCTTGTTTGCATGTCATTGAATTCTCTCCTCCTCATTCCATTCTCTTCCCATTGCTTCAAAACTCCAATCCAACTCTTGCATGAGGGATTTTAAGGCTTCTTCTCCATCAACATCACATTCAAGCTTCATTTCATATTCTTCACTAACTCCATTTTCTTCTTTATCTTCTATCTTCTTTAAGTTTTCCTCTTTCCCAGTTCATCTCCATTGACAGGATTATCACTCAATCAAGGAGCTGTGCATGTTTGATTGAAGAGTTGGAAGCATCACCCATCTCCAAAGTTGTCATCTTCTCCTTCAACCCAGGCTCCTTTCCTCATTATCTTTCTACACCCATTCTATTGGTAAGACTTCTTTTTCCTATTAAGTGTTCTTTTGAACCTATTTCATTTGCATGCATTTTAATTAGCTTTATTCTTGCATGCACCATTGTAGGGATTAGCTTGAGCTTAGAAAATTGGGAATTTTGCTTGATTTGTACCAAGAAGAGATTGAGTGGGTGAAAGCTTGATTTAAAGGCAAGTATAAGTAATTTCTGTCTATGCATGTTGTTCTATATTGATTCTTGAAAGAAAATTCAGTTCACTTGTGTTGTTATTAGCCTCTTTAATTTCAATGAGACAAGTTTGTAAATTGGTTTCTTAGTGGTGTGTTGATGGAAATTGTATGGATTTTATATAAAGAGCATTGGAGGTTCAAAACATGGTTAAATTGGTCTTTGGAAAGACCTGGAAATGAGTAGAAAAGATGGGGGAGAAAGGGAGTTGAGAAACAGTGCAAAATAGCATTTTTCCGAAAAATCTACACCGAACGTTCGAACTCTTACCTTCTTTGGTCTTTGGTCTGGGATGACCTGAACTCGAACGTTCAAACTCTTGTACTGAGAGTTCAAACTCTTGGCAGACTTAGCCAAATTTTGGCAGATTTTCGAACTACCATAACTTTTGATCCGTACGTCGGATTTTGGAGTTCTATATATCATTGGAAAGCTCTTGAAGCGTAAAATTCATTGGTCCACCTATCCTAATGATTAAAGGTTGGGTGAGGAAGTGAACGCGGAACAATGAACCAGATCTATCTCCTTTAGAAAAAGGGACTTGGAACCTAAATTGGACCCCATTGACTAGTTAAGGAGTTAACTCCACTCCTAAAGGGCCTAAAACCTACCATAATCAATCCTTGAGGATGATTGTGAGACAAACACTCAACCAATAAGGTTGTAGGATATGGAAAGGCCTTGTGAGACCTTAGCTTGGAACCTTAAACTTTTCCACATGCCCAATGGAAATTATAAATCTCATGAATGATCTTTAGAGGCTCAGATCAGTTCATGAATTCTATTCATTAGTCTATCATCACACCATGGATGCTGGTTTAGGAATTCAATGCATATTCTTCATACAATGTGGCACCAAATTAAGATAACAGTACATTGACCTTCTAAAACTACATCGAATTGGATGGGGAAATACGGTGGATAGATAGAATAGAATGGGCTAGTAATATACCTTGACTCTCTTAAATTATAATGCATGTGCATATCGATTACTATATTCATAACTTCACCTGCATAGATTGCACTTCCTTCATATTATTATCTAAATTGTCGTTACATTGTTTAAATATACTTGAGAAGTCTTGAGTAGATTGTGATTGGAAATTATTGAATTGGTTTGTATTGAATGAATGGATAGTGGAGTCTACTCAAGTCCAGTTTGATATTGATTTGAATGAGTCGGTACTACTTAGCTTCGACCGGACGATACCCGACGGGGTTGACTCTTGGTCTACATTGTGAACGTCGCTGCGCAGACAATCTGCAGCATCGAAACTCCAGAATCCAGGTAGCCAATTGAACCTTTGGCCAGGTCACTGGTGACATCCCAAAATGTGTGCCCTCATTGAGGTATTTAGCTAATGTGGTTAACAACTAGATTGTACATGATTTTCATTTATTATTGATTCTCAAAGCATGAATAAATCTGAATGCACAATTGCCTAGTTCTACTTCTTATGATCTCTTTCAATCTTCTGTCATTAATTCTAAATTGTTACATGTGTAAATGAGCTTATTGCTTATACTCAGTTGAATTGTCGTATTCATTAGTTATTCGTGGTGTCACAGGGACTCAGGTTACCAAAGAGGATAACCGATAGTTCTACAGACTATTAATTGAATCGATTAAGGTATTGGTTTGCTTGACTCCGGAGTACTTACAAGAGTGGTACTAAAGAGTTTAAGAATTAGCCATTTCATCTTGTACTTAGCTTAAAGTGATGCATATGATTGGTTCTATTTTGCATTTGTATTAGAATTATGTTCAATATGATATAAGCATCTAGTAGGTAGTCATTAGAGTACTTGTGTACTATGCATTAAGATGTTTAAATTATTAGCTTGTTAAAGACAATTGTAATTCAATGGATTGGTTAACGAACTGCTCATGATTTTGTTATTGTTGATATACATGCTTTCGCAAATAAATGTTCATTGACAGGTGTCAATGAGTAATTCTCACACGCGCAAAGTGGAATTTTCTCATTCGTGAATTCAGACTTGGTCCAGAACAGGTGCGAGTTCACGGGAGTACGCGTGTCACACCTCGGAAACCACCGTAATTGGAGAATTCTTGGGTCTGGGATGTGACATCAAGCGCCCAAGGTAAGAGACCCAAGAGACCAGCTCAAGAGCTAGCATCAACTAAGCACGAGGCTGACCCCAAAGAAGAAGTTTAGTTCAGAACACCAAGAAGTTTACTGCAGAACAAAGGAAGGATAACTACTGAACATCAGCAGAAAATCCAACGCAAAGGGAACACATATTGCAACACAGCACAATGCAGCATAAAGCTTGAGGAGACAAATGAGGACGGCGTGTGGAATTGGTAGCCACAGCAAGAAAACCCAGCACCCAGCAATAAGACCGAATAGCAAATAGTCAGAACACGATGCTTAGAGAGAAGCACCACTGCAGCAGGACTGGATGCTATCCAAGAAATAAAACAGCAGTTGGACCAGCGACTAAAATCACTTCAGAAAAAGGGCAGCACCCCAGCACACAATAAGAGAAACCCAGGCACATCACACATTATATATGACATGAGAAAGAAACCCAGGACACAACATCGGTTAATCTTTGCTCCATTTTCATTGTCTTTTATCATTCAACAAGCAATAACCATTTTCAGTGTGTTCAAACCTAATCTACTTTCTTGGAGTTCCAAAAGGCAACTCCCTGTTTCTATTTAGCGTTGAATCAGTAGATAGAAGGATGGCTAATGCTGCAGCCGAAGTAACAAGGTTTAAATCTCTTCTTTGAAACGTTGGGGTGTCCTATGCTGTGATAACTTGTGTGCTATGTAACTCTCTACAAATCCAATTTTTCATGAGATTAATTAGTAAGCAGATAGAAAGACAATTACTTGATTTACAAACATGTCACCTGAAAAGAATTTGTTAATTCAAATACATATCTTCAAATCATTTAGCCAATGCTCTTCCCAAGGGGCTTTCTTCAAAACATTTTATTTGCTAAATGATGAATTGAATATCGCTGAAAGAACACTCAACTTGAGGGGCACTGTTGCGCACTAATACTAGTGAGGTTTATCCAAAATTCCTTATTAACTACAGTGACTGTGGAGCAAGAAATATACATGTTACACCATCCCTAGCCAAACTCAAATTAACTTGGTTTTTAAACGAAGAACATAAACTAAAAGAGATAATTCTTTAACTAGTCTTAACATTAAACATAACATTGTTTCTTTTCTTCAATGCATCTCTTGCTACACACCCAACTGCCTTTATTCAGGTCATTGCTACACACCCAGCTGCCTTTATTCAGGCCATCTCTTCTAGTCTGGACTCTTCTTCTCATTCCTTACAATGTATGAAACGTGTCCGAAAATTGTTAGAGATCCATTTGATGCCTTACCAGTATCCCCTCCACAATAGAGGAGGGCAAATGACTAATGGTTGTCAGAAGATCATATGACGTGAAAGCAGAGTTCTTATCTTTCAAAGGCTATAGAATAATTGTAAGTAGTTTAGCTAGTCTACTAAGAGATTTCATGGCTAGTGACTGTAAGTGCATAAATTAATATAAATCCAACTTGAAAACTTGAGGTTTCTTTAGTTTCAAGCCCATCAGAAAAGCTAATATAATCACTGTTTGGGGTTGTTACTCTGAACTTGAACATTGGATTTTGACTTAATTATTTTTTATGCCCCTTAATTATCACAATATGAATCAACAGGAATTTTTACTCAAAAAAAAAAAATAATCAACAGAAATTCGGGTCCTCCTGCAGCAAATACAATCTGTTGCAACTAGGATTGAACGTGGCCCAGCTCAGCCTCGAATAAGCTGACTCTTTGAGCCTACATCTGGAACTCAGATTGATAATCTGACACTATATCTGAAAGGGATTGGGCCGTGACCCATGTCTGCTGCCACGATGAGCCGATAAGCAAATGGGCTGGTTCTTAACCTGACTCCACCCGCTCAATTGTGGCCCTTGTGCAACAAGGGGCGCCAACAAGCCAAGCTAGCTCGCAAGCCAGCTCAATGTCAGCTTGAGTAAAGCTCAGCTGCTTGTCTCCTGAACCAAGTTCGTGCTAAGGTTGTCTCAACTCTCAACTAGGCTTAGTTTGGCAGAGCTTGTTATAGGCTTGATTACACTCCGACTCATGCTCAGCTTATAAAGGGCTCGATCTGGCTGGATGTGTGGGGATATTCTAAGTATACATTTAATTGAAAAAATATAAGTGTAACATAACATTATTAGTTTAAGTTTAACTATTTTTTAAATAGCACTAAGTTTAACTTTATTTGCAATTTTTAGAAATAACTCAATGGGGCTTGATAACATTAAAAATGATAATGGGATGATAATGGAGACTGGGATGAAAATCTAATTAGAAATACCTTTAGTGATTCAAAAGATGTTGATAATATCTTAAAAATCTACATTCCAAGAGAGCAAAGAAATGATAACAATGTATGGCCTTTCTCTAAAAATGGTACCCTCTCAACTAAATCCACTTATAGGCTTTTAATTAATATGGACAATGATGATCACCAACCCACCTTTAACTAGAATTCCCTTTGGCGTAAAAAGTATTACTATTTGGATGGAAGTGTCTCAAGAACGCAATTCAGGTGCGTAAGATCTTATTCAAGAAATCTTTGTGCCATAATGCCATATGCCCTATATGTGAAAATCATGTGGAGTAGATTGAACATGCCCTATTCCTATGTGCTCGTGCTAGAGCTGCTTGGTTTGGCTCTAGTCTAGGACTTATGACTCATTCAATCTCGTCATAGTTGATTTTGGAGTGGTGGAAAGAATTCCTTAAGAAATGTGAATCGACTTCTAATGAGATGGTTATTCAAAATAAAGCCTGGGTCTTGACCATGTGGTGGGCAATGTGGAAAACCAGAAGTGATTCCATATTTAAGGGTGTTGAGATAAGCCCCTTTAAAATAATAAAGTATGCTAGTAGCCTGGTGGCTGGGTCAAAGATCCAAGTTAAGTTGATGAACCCCACGGAGAAATTATCGATTCTAGATTTTAGTTCTCATAAGGATGTGGCCTTGGTTCTTACAGATGCTTCTTTCAGAAAACCTGATGAAAAATGTTATTTTGGTTTTTCTATTCGGGTTAATAGTAATATTGTTCGTGTAGGTTGAATGGATGGTCCAAATATTGTCTCTTTCCCTAAAGAGGCTGAAACGAGAGCCATTCTGTCATCGCTTTTAAATATGAGTGAATGGGGTTTCAACAAATTGTTAGATGCTCTTGAAGTTGTGCGGGCTATTAAAGGGACTTCTGATTGGTCCATCAACTCAATTACCTTGATATTTATGGCTACATTTAGTCTTTTTTATTTCATAGACTTTCTTCATTTTCCTAAAGTATTTAATCAGGTGGTCCATGAGTGTGCTAAGCTGGGTAATGTTATGAGTTCGGGGGTCTTTGTGGTAGGGGATCGTCAAAATGTATGTTGTCGGCCCCATGTCTTGGATGTCTTTTGATTTTAGGCTATTTCCTACCCATGCTAGGCCCTTTCTTTCTTTCTTTCTTTCTTTCTTTCTTCTCTTGATTTTTGGTTAACAAAAGTGGATCTAACAATTGTGGTGTCTCAACGGTGCTCTAATAAGTGGTTTTAACAATACCTAATACTTACCACAAAAAAAAAAACTAATAATGTTTGACTCAAAGTCAAACTTGATATGCAGCGATATGAGCTCAGCATTAGCTGGGCTTTATTGGGCAAGCTCAAGCTTGATTTAGTACTACCAAAAACCAAGCTCAACTTAATTCAAGTCAAGCCCAAGCGAAGCATTTCTTTTCATTACAATTGTAGATCTTTTAACCAAGTTGCACAATCTGTAGCCCAATGGGCCATTAAAGTTTCTATCTCGTCTAAAGGTGGAAAACGGGTCTGGTCGGGCTAAACGGTGGACCCAATTTTTAAATGGGTCAGACACTGCTCACCCGCATTAAACGGGTCAGAAACTCCTAACCCACCAAATTCCCGTGAAGTGTAATTTCAAATCTCATTTTATTACATTTCAAGCTTTACCATTCTGCTAATGTAAGGCTAATGTTTTTTTATTTCCATTTTAAAAGCTTAAATGTAAGAATAGTCTTTGAGACGAGTCAACCAACTAAGACAAACTAGGATGAACCAAGCTGTCTCAAGTCAATTAGATGGGTCCACTGAATTTCAACCAAAACTCATCCAAACCAACTTCAGCCTAACCCAATCATTAAAATGTGAATTGCTTGAGTCATCTGAGATTCCTAATTAATCCACAGGGTCGGAAAACTATGGGCTCTATCAGCCTACTGGATGAAAATGTCCCAAAAATATTGCACAAGCAAAGATACCAACTCATGAATCAATAATCTAAAATCCTTGACCCCAAAAAAAAAAAAAATGATACACCCCAAGAAAAAATCCCTATTTGAAAGACAATGGTGCAACCAGACAGCATGAAAAGAGTCATACAGTTGGTTACAAACAGGGATGACTGTTAGGTGAACATAAAGAAGGAAGACTTAAGAGCCAAGAAACTAAAAGAAATCAATTCTATAGTCAATTTTCTCATTCGATATTGCCCTTTCCTCCATGTGCCTGCCTCCATTTGTAAACGTAAGAATCAATAGGATATTGGAAATTTGGAATTGCTTTAGCTAGTAGAGTAAAGATGATAAGGACATCAGTACAAAAAAACTATTACAACCCACGCCTAGAAACAATGTCCCAAGTTGGGAAAGTCTGCAACAAACACGAAATTTCAGATTCTTGCATGTGCCTCTTCCTTTATCCCACAAGAAATGGAGTTTGTTAGAAGTCTGTGGTCGACCAATCCCTGTTTTTTTAAGAGATTATTTCCTTAACGGGTCCTCGCAGGAAGCACTAAAATACACTCTAAAGCTAACTAAGAATGGGAAATCATGACTCAACCACATTTTCACACGCATCTCCGAGTTGAGACTTTGTCATCTGATACTTTGATTTTTATGTATAAGATTTGTCCTGCAGTTTTTATCAGGGGTCTTTAATGTATCCATGTCTACATAGCTTACAGCTGTTTCTTTTTGTATCAGCTATTACCTTTTTTCAGCTACATGGGATAGATAGCTCAAGTGCTACTTATGTTCAAAGTAGATGCAATGTGGTTTAATGAGTTTCTGAGTCGACTCCCGAGTCCCAATCTAAAACCAAGTCACCATCCCTCCTTTTTTTAATATATATATATATATATATATATACTTAGCATGGAGGTGGAATTAATCCAGATTTCTTACTTCTATTGTTTCTGATTTGAGTCATTTTGGCTAAGTAGGGATTGCAACAACTCGGGTTAAGCGGGCGACTCGCCTTGACCCACTCTTATTAGGGGCGGTTTTGCTAGATTTGGGATTGGAATCTATAGAGCAATGATCCTGATTCCTGAAAACAGGTCTAATGAATACATGGTTGAAAACAGCCAATGGAAATAACTTTTATTATAGGCCCATTCGGCCCATCAGTTCAAACCCTATACCAAAAACATTGAAATCGTTTATTTATTCATTTATGATTTTTTTTGGTCATTCCATGGAAAAGATACTACTAAGTGCCTGATTTCAAAGAAGCAGTGATTAGATTAGACTTAGAGCATTTGGGTCTAATAAGAAACAATTAGCATATGCCAGGTCAATGTTCCAATGTCAAGCACGAACTTGATCACCCAGCACGCTTAATATCAACTTCTTCTTAGAGATCTTCTTCTTGTTCTTCTTATTCTTCCATATAATAATTAATAATATAGAAATATGAGATGTGTAGTGTTTGGACGAAACCCATATTCTCAATTTAGCCCCAACCAACTGGAATCGCAAGAAAAGCCAAAAAAAAATGAGGTGATCAAACCCTCCAAGTATTAGTAATTTCCAAGGAATGTTCTTTTTGTTGTACTGTTCACTCAGTAGATGATAAAGTTTGATTATGTCAAAAGCCTTCTTCAGCTAACTAAATTATCATTAAGACAGATGGATAGTTAGATTACTACGTTTTGATTAATGAGATTCATGCTATGATTACTCTCATGCGCTCAAAATAAATACACCTTTTTAATACTAGATCAGTCCAAATTTCACTTAGCTATGTGTCGGGCCCATTGTAAAATTAATATATATATATATTTGAATTTATGAAATTCAATTTAACGGTCAAGCAATCTCCTATTAGGTGGAATTTGGCCAAGGCTCATATACAAGGACACTTATTATGAGTAGTTTAAACTTTTAATAGATGAGCCCACGGTTTTAAATATGCTTAATCCTGGAATGGGACAAAATCTTACTTGGTTTAAGTCGGGTTGGCGAGTAAATATTAGGTGAGGAACATGTATGGATCAAGTCCAAGCCAATCCCTTTACTAATAGGGTTAAAAAGAGTCCTGCTACATGGACTAACTCATTGAGTTAGTCCATGAACTAACCCCATGATATCCATGGGGATATCGACATCCCCATGATATGTCCATGTCCCCATGGATATCATGGGGTTAGTCCATGTAGACTTTTTGGGTTAAAAAATGTCAATCCAAACCCGAGGTCAGGCTTGTTTGAGGTTGGCAGGTCAGTTTAAGGAATTACCCACAAATAATGACAGGTGCCATTGCTCTGAAAAAAAAACAACGGGGTGCTTTTAGCAGTTGGATGGGAAGATATGGGGGGTTTGACCCTAAATGCCTGAAAAAGAGAACCAACCAGGCCCAACTTAGTCACATGTGGAAAGCATTCATGACATGTTCCTAATTGCAATGGAACGCTTGAGAACATGTACAATAGAACACGTTCAGGTCCCCTTGCAACAATCATCTGTCTCTTCACAAACAGTGTTTTCTAAAACAAGTAACAACCATCCCTGATCCCCCCAAAACATATGAAAAGCAAGCAGCAGAAGAGGCAGGTGTAACTGGACAAATTCCACCAGTCTACTTCATCACCTAAGCACATGACACCTAAAAATGTCCCATTTGGTGATGCTATTAAGAAAGAACAGGTTCTTGCGAGTCCTCCCTGTTATTAAAGACATGGATCATCATTGCCATAGAGTAAGCTTGACCAGGATTTGGCTAGGGCTGGCTTGGCCCAATGGCCCAATTGCAAACAGAAAACAAACTAGAGGATTTGAATAAAGAACATGGTCCTTTAATTTAAGTGAATGGTGAATTGTGGAGCATTATTGCTAATTCAAGACATGGTCCATTAAAATGAATTCCTTAGATTCATCACCAAAGTGCAAAACTGAGGGTTTCAGGAATCTCTGATTGAAGTGATGGGTCTGATGAATCATGTATAGGATTTTGGCTCCTAGTTCAGCAGCCATTGTGGAATCAATGCCGTCGTGATCAAATTCATGTTGTCATCAGCTACAGTAACCACTGCCAGATGCATGTTTTAAATGCTTCTTTTACCAATATTTGTTGAAGTTTTTCCACTCCGGCTAGAGTGATATACATTGTTTGATAAGTAAATGCATGAAAACTGAAATTAAGGATGAGTCCCATTTTTTTTATGTATTGATCGATCCAGTTGTTTATATTTATCCAGATCAGGCAGCAACTGAGCTCGCCGCATAGGGGGTTCGTACACATTACTGTTAAATTCATAGATTTGTTTTTTTATCAGATCAGTTTCTGTTAATTGAAGGGATAACATCGAAGATTGATAACTCATAAATCCACAATTAAGTCAAGACAAATACTTGATAGAGGAAATGGGAAATACCTTAATCAAAGAGATAAATCACGAATCAACAATAAACCAAAAGCTTTATTCCTCATTAATTGTTTTGGTATTTATATATGAGTACTTTTACAATTTAACAATCTAGTAAAAAACAAGAATTCTTGTGAAATTCTACAATGAACCAAAATAATTTAGATAATAAAATTCAAGTGTAAATGAAAGGAGAAAATTTTGGCGAATCTGCCGAAGATTGCTCTTTCCCATGTTATTAGCTCTTTTCAAGGAGCTTTTGTGGCTGGTGGGCAAACTCTAGTGGAGTAGTGATTGCAAATGAACTTATGGATTCCAAGAAGAAGGCTAAGAAAATGTGATTTTTAAAATCGGTTTGGAGAAAGCTTATGACCATGTGGAGTGGGATTTTGTGGACTACATGCTGTTTAGATTGGGCTTTGGGGAAATTTGGCGCAGGTGGATACATGAGTGCATCTCCACTACTTCTTTCTCTGTTTTGATTAATGACTCTTCGTCCAGGTTGTTCAAACCTACTATGGGAATTCGACAAGGAGACCCACTATCCCCATTCCCTTTTACGATAGTGGTGGAGGCATTGAGCTCGCTTTTAATAAAAGCGAGAGATTTGGGGATGATTGGCGGTTTTGAAATTTGTCGTAGTAGAGAGTTTATTACACATCTTCAGTTTGCGGATGATACAATTCTTTTCAGTTCAACCAGGAAGGAAGAAGTGATGACTCTCCGGAGAATTTTTCGGTGTTTCCAGTTGGTTTCAGGTTTGAAGATAAACATTTCCAAGAGCGTGTTGGTGGGAATTGGGTGTTCAAAGAACACCACGTGGGCTTTGGCAAATGTTATCAAGTGTAGGTCTGGGAGGATCTCCTTTGTTTATCTTTGGTTTCCTATTGGAGCCAAGCCAAGATCAAAATCTATTTGGGATCCGATGATTGATAAATTTAAGCAGAAGTTGTCTTCTTGGAAGAAGATGTATTTGTCTATGGGTGGAAGAATCACTCTTATTAAAGCTTGTTTATCTAATCTTCCAGTGTATTAATTATATGTCGCTCTTTGAGATGCGAAAGACAGTAATTAAGAAGTTGGATCGTATTCAAAGGGGCTTTGTGTAGGTTATTCCCTAGGCTCTTTAGACTAGCGGACAATAAGGAGTTGTCCGTCGGTGATTGCTGTGAGGAAAGGTCTGGTGGGGTTGTGTGGGGTGTGTCGTTTAAGAGGCGTCTTCGAGAGTTAGAGGGGGGATTGTATGAGGAGTTGTTGAGTTTACTTGCTAACATATTTTTTTACAAGGATTCTAAGGACTCTTGGATTTGGAAGCATTTCATTTATGGGAGTTCTCTGCTAAAGCTTTCTACTTGGCCTTGGAGGGAAATCACTCTCATAGGGCTTCATCTTACATTGCTTGGTCGGAGCTGGCTCCTCCTCAGTATGGGCTTTTTGTTGGTTAGCAGTTTTGGAGTAACTTCATCGAGTGATGCAGTATTGTTTGGTGTTGCCAGAAGAATATTATGGACGTAGTGGCTTCTTGGCATGTAGGAGCTTTGTTGGCTATGGGCGTATCTTATGGAGGATGATTCTGTTTGCTGTTTTATGGTCTTCATCGAGTGATGCAGTATTGTTTGGTGTTGCCAGAAGAATATTATGGACGTAGTGGCTTCTTGGCATGTAGGTGCTTTGTTGGCTATGGGCGTATCTTATGGAGGATGATTTCGTTTGCTGTTTTATGGTCTTTACGGAAGGAAAGGAACGATGCAATCTTTAGAGGCTCTTCATGCTCGGTTATTGATTTGATTTCTAAGGTCACCTTTATGATTGCAAAATGGGCGTTTGTAAAAAAAGAATTATCAAATTTTAACTTAAATGATATTCTTCTCAATTGGGAAGTTTGTATGGAGTGTGGCCCAGTTAAGGAGAGGAGATCTATACCTTGGTCTCCCTCTCCTACTGGGATTTATAAGCTAAACGTCAATGGAGCCTCAAGGGATAAGCCAGGGCCAGCGGGAATTGGAGGAGTGCTTCGCAATTGTAAAAGTCAAGTGATTCTTATGACTCAAATGAAGCAGAGGTGTTAGCCATATTGGAAGGCCTTAGATTCTTTTAAAGAAGTTATGTTGGTGATCTCATTGTAGAAAGTAATTCCTCTAATGCGGTCGCCTGGGTGTCCAACCGTAAAGGGTATCCATGGAAATTTCAATTGCATTTCAATGAAATTAGGACCTTATTTGATATAATCAATGTTAAGTCTTGTCACGAATTTAGATCTGCCGACTCATTTGCAGATGTGCTAGCCAAGCAAGGGATTGAGAGGGTGCATCCTTGGGTGGGTGTAGTTATGTAAGTGGGGCTAAGACTGGTACAATGCTCTTGTACTTTTATTTTCCTTCTTTCTTTAGTTTGTTTACTTGTATTTGCTATTTCCTTTAATAAAGTTTTGTTACCATTAAAAAAAAAGGAAATTAATGTACTGAAGTGACCTAGCTGGCCTGAGTAAACCAAGTCTCGGCCTGTTTGGCATCATTTCTCATAAATATAAACATATTTTTGAGAAATAAAAATGGGAAAATGTGATGAGTCATGTCCTCATGAAATAGAGTGGTACTATAATGAGTGTTAAAATGTGATGAGATGAGAGTTAATAGACTATAGTTAATCAATATTAATTCAACACTTGCTGTTAATTTTGAGGCCTTAAAATTCCTTGCCCATATATAAACGTTTCCATCACATTTTGGAGTATTCACTACGTCAAAAACGCAAATCCCCGACGCTAAAAAAAGGGAAAAACGACGGCTGTGGCGGTCGTTTAGATTTTGATGGTTCTCAGCTGTTGATCATCTGTCATTTAAATGTTGATGGTTCTTAGCCGTTGATCATTCGTCCTTAAGTGGGTCTCCCTAGTGATGGTGTAGCCGATGTTAGCACGGGCCAGCAAACGGCGCCTCTTCTTCATTCTATCTCTCTCTTCGTTCTACCTCTCTCGTTTATTTTTCAAAGTATACGTTTTTCCCGACGGCCGTAAATAGTGGACGGCCGTCGTATTTATGGATAAACGACGGCTTATGCCGTCATTTATGGTCAATTTTGACATAGTGATCTGAGGCTTTTACTTAGTAAATTCCGACTGCCAGTGAAACTTACTATGAGCTTATCTATTGTATATCCGAACCGTTCAAAATAAACTTTCTCTCTCTATGTTATGTTTTAGGTAAACATGCTTTAGGTAAACAACATAGACTGTCGGGTCTTATAAATGAGTGTATATATATACAGACACACCTTCCAAAAAAAATATATATATTTTTTAATAAAATTACCTTCTAGAAGTTCTGCTGGCCCTTTGTCCACAACACATGGGCATCAGCTACTGATACTTTTCTACTGCTTCTAGATTCAATGACCACCAATAAACTATAATCAATGATAAAGAAAGAATAGCTTTTGGGGTAGGATGACAACCCACTTACAAGTTAATGTTCATTTTTTTCCCTCTAATTTCTTGGGTTAGACTCATATGTTTGTCATTTTTCACCGTTACGCTATCAAGAACTCTATTCCACACAGGTGGCACACTTGTACAATAACTTAATAGTCTGAACTGCCCATAGCAGAGCATCCCCAATTGTCCCAAATCTTAACCATTTTAATAATCTTACTTCTTTAAGAGTTTATTTGGACCTTACTAAACTGAGAGTGCAACTAGTTCACGTAAACAACAATTAATGTGCTTGGATAACCAGAGTTACTCGTAGATGTGCTTAGATAACCAGAGTTACCCTGTAGGTAACAGTTGTGGTGGTGGAGGAAAGTATCCTCTGTTCAATTTTAATCTGCAAAAGTTATTCTCCACCTTTCTCCTCTCATACAGGGGGCACATTTAGTTTGATTATGTCGAGTTCATATATTTTATTAGGAATGTATACGGATCGAATTGGTGTGGATTAGAAATAAGCCGTCACCAATCCGTTACCTACGAATTGTTGAGTTTGGAATCTGTCACCAATGTATGGCTGTTAAAAATCGATCAGATCCAATCCGTGGAGGATCAGATTGGGTCAATTTAATCCGTTCAATCCGTTGAATCTAATGTTAAATTTTTTTTTTTTTGAAGAGCATGCTTTCAAGGCTAGTGTGAAATTTGGTCTAGGGTTTCATTTGTTATACTTATATATATAAGTGAATTACATTTTGAACCCTGAAATTTCTTCTTCTTTTATATTTAGACCTCTTATCTTATATTTAGACCCCTTAATTTTTTTTATTTATATTTAATGTCAACGGATAGGATCGAATTGAATCCGCGGATTGAGAGTAAAATCAGTCATTGATCCGTTGCTAACAGATTATAAGATTTTCAATCCGTCACCAATCCGTTTACTTTCGGTTCGGTTAAAAATCCGCAGATCGGATCGATTTTATGGATCGGCGGATCTTTTGTGCACCCCTATATTTTATACAATATATACTTATTGTATATGTGTGTGTATTATCTTGAGCATGACTTATATAATCACCATTAGAGGACCATTCTAGATTAACTAGTTTGAGTCACCATCAATGAAGGGAAAGCCCTATTAATCAATGAGCACAAATTACCTATACAAAGACTTAATGGAAGGATGAGGTTGGTGATGCTACTTTAACTATGGATTTGCCATGGTGATATTGGGAGCCTATGATCCACTGTATTAGGAAAGCTACTTAGTTGATTCTAACACTCAAGTTTATGTGTACTTACAATACTATCAGTTCAGGCCATATCAAGTATTTTGAAGTTTTTCAAAAGGCAAATAATTTTTAAAAATTATATATATGTAGAAATATGTTATTTTAGAGGAAAATATTTGCAAACTGATTTTTATTCGATAAGTTGAATAAGCACGCAAATAAGACTCAAGGGCATGAGTTCATGTTTGATCCGGTGTGGTCATGCTAGTGTCTAGGGCAGGCTAGCGTGTTGGTGAGCTAATGTACTCTAGTTAGATAGAGACTTAGTTTACATTCTCTCCATGTTTAGGCATCGTGGAAGTCCCATTCTTCAGGTCCATTTTACCTCGTAGAATTTGATGATAGATGTTTGTGATCTAATGGCATGATTCATGTTCGGTGCGAGTGAGAGATATTTGCATCTGTTAGGCTCGCTTATCTTTAGATGTGGTTGATGAAAGTGCATGCTAGACCTATGCAAGTCCTAGAAAGGGGGTTGAATAGGACTAATTAAAAGTTTTAAACTTAATTAACCAATTAATCACAAACACAAGTTCACTTAAATCACACGACAAAATATAATTATGAAACAAAAACAATCAAGTGAAATACTACAAAAGGTGTGTGCTAAACACTTACTAGTATGCCAATATGTTCAAGGTGATTTAGCACAAGTGGGTGTGTCAACCCAATTAAGATGTAATGACTTAGCACTTGTATTGTTATGTATAAATGTAAAAGAACAAAACATATATAGAGATAAAGACACATAGATTTTATACTGGTTCGGTCCAAGACCTACATCCACTCTCAAGAGCTTCAACACTTTTGGTTCCATTATTCGAGGTCACCACACAAGTTCACCTCCAGTCACACACATAATTTTTTGATAGGTGGTTCGATCATTAAGATCTAATCCACAAACACCTATTTTTTTATAGTGATTCGATCACGAAGGTCCAATCCACTTTACAATGATATGGAAATGAGAGTAACCTTAATTAGAACACTTGCCTCTATATAAAAACCAGTGTCTTGAGAGTGTTCTTGATGCTTGAATCCGAAGCTCCAAGCTTTGACCTCTTATAATGCTCCTTGGATAAGTAGATCTTCCAATGAGTGCACAACCAAGTGAGGGTGAGGTTTAGTTCTAGGGACATAGTGGTCTAACTTTGAAGGCTCAGATTTTTTCCTAGATGAGGTTTACACAAATCACACTTATCTAGAGCTAAACAAGTTCTATGATTTGCCTATGGAGGATCTAAGTGTGATTGGAATGGGTCTTGAGGGCTCTAAATGATTTTACTTTGTCTTTAGAAAAAGATGGAAGAAGGCTCTCAAAATCCTAAAAGTTATGGCCATTGGAATGGGCTCAAGAATATATAGAAGAGCTTCCAACGGCTAATCCACAGTTAGCCTACACTATTTTACAGTTTACCTCCAAGTCCCAACGGCTAGTTTGATCCGCAATCAAAGTTGGCAATATAGTTGTCAAGGTCGACCGCGGGAAAAACCGAGGGGCAAAAAGACACGGGAAAGCACATAAGAGAGAGAGGATTCCCATATGAACGAAAAGATTTTGGTACCTCGTAGGACCCACTTATTATGAATATCCAACAATCACCCAAACTTGACACATCTAAATTAATTCACAGTTGAATTGAATTTCATAAAAGTTACAATTTGAATAAATCATTGGGTTTTGAGGCTTTAAATCATTAGTTTTGATGATCTAATTAGAATGATCTTTTCACCAATATTAATCTAATTCATAATAAGATGTTTCCATCAAACTTACTCATGATTGGCAACAAGCCAAGCAGGTCCTACACGGGACTTAGATTTTCACCTTCCATTGGAACCTTAAACATATTGAAGTGAAAATTTTATAAAACATATTTCAAACCACGCGGAGTTCAAGCTTGAGCCTAGCCGATGACCAAGCCAAGCTCTATGTTATCCAAACTGAGCCAAACTCAGGCCCAACCAGGCCAAGCCCGACTACTCATGAGCGAGCTTCCCTATTAATTCTTCCCCAACCACCAGTGGCATGTTACTATTAGACTTAATAGCCCTATCTTTTTTTTTTAATATAATCATTCCAAAACACCTGAGGTGTGAATTGCGAAATTGTAAAGAGAAAAAACAAAGAGTGGAAAGTCTTATTAGCCCTAGCCGTCTCCTGCCATCAAAGACTTTGAAAAACAGGGCGGGGGCCCTTCTAATATAAGCCAACACAAAAATGGCCCAAGATTTAAGGTATTTGTAAGTGGGATTAGAGAACATATAAGGGCTTGAATCTCGCCTTGTCTTCTTCTTACACTATACTTTAACAGATAAATAAAGAATAAATGCTACAACCTCTAACAGCTACCTTTAATGTTACCGGCTTTGCATCCTTTTAATAAACTTATATATATGCGATGATATAATATCATTGACAGAGGCCACCAGCCTCTGTAACCTTTCCCACCAACTCACATCTAGAAGCAAAAAAAAAAAGGGCATGACCCCCCTTCTAGTCAAACTCTTATAAACCCTCATCTCCAACCTCTCAAGTTGTGCTTGATGAACAACATCAAAAACAAGAGAAAAAGAGAGAGGAGAATTCTAAGTAGTGATGGGTAGGTCTCCTTGTTGTGAGAAAGCTCACACTAACAAAGGAGCATGGACCAAGGAAGAAGATGATAGGCTCATAGCCCATATAAGGGTGCACGGCGAAGGGTGCTGGCGATCTCTTCCTAAAGCCGCCGGCTTGCTTCGGTGTGGCAAGAGCTGCCGCCTCCGTTGGATCAACTACCTGCGCCCGGATCTCAAACGGGGTAACTTCACTGAGGAAGAGGATGAACTCATCATCAAGCTACATAGCCTCCTTGGCAACAAGTAAGTCTCTACAAGACTTCTTCTTCTTCTCTTTCTTCCTCTTTGATACAGCGAGCGCCTTTCGCCTTTACATGGGTGATGCTTAAATGGGTTTAATTATGATCGCGAAGAAATGAAGTGTACAATATATACATGTTCTTATAATTTAATTTCAACCTATAAATTAATGGCTTGTGACAGAAAAATGAGTAGTTACACTAAAATCCAATTTAGTTATGTAGATATGTTGTGTTGAAAGTATGGCTTTTGCGCCACTATTGGTAATGAGATTCCCAAATGTTTGGTATTTGAGGGATTGGTCTAGTTGCATTTTGATGTTAGCCGCATCAAATTAAAGGGACTAATCTTGTTTGGATGTGGAAAATCTGGTTAGTTGGTTCGCATCCTAAGCGAGATATATATCTTATATGGTTCGGATCGAACGTCTTTGCTAGTTTACATCCACAGCTAATCCATCTTAAGACTTTAAATATAAGGGTTACAAGATACTAACTATGATTTGTGCAGGTGGTCGCTTATTGCTGGAAGGTTGCCTGGACGAACCGATAACGAGATCAAGAACTATTGGAACACCCATATTAGGAGGAAGCTCTTGAGTAGAGGAGTCGACCCATCAACGCACCGCCCGATTAATGGTCAGGCGGCCTCAGATATTACAATTTCATTCAAGAAAGAGGAGAAAGAAGACAGCTTTGGATGCTTGGAGGAGAGAAATGGTGGCCAAAAGAGACATCCGCGGTGTCCAGACCTCAACCTTGACCTTTGTATCAGCCCACCATCCTATCAAGATGAATCAGAGCCGATGAAGGGGGAGAGAGGCCTTTGTTTCTCTTGCACTTTGGGGCTGCAGAAGAGCAAGGATTGCAGCTGTAATGGGTTCCTAGACCTGAAAAGTGAATTGTTAGATTATAGAAGCCCTGAGATGAAGTGAAACGGTATTGGGTTGTGTAGTAGAATAGAGAGAGAGGAAGGGAAAAAGATGGTATTATATCTTAAAACCCTCTATAATATGTTCTCTCTTTCTTCTATTTGTGTAATTAATTGGAATATAATACAAGTAGTAACTAACATATGTGTTTTCCACTCTTCTTCCAATCCAGTCTGTCTAGAGTTTTTGTTTGGAAATGCTATGAATATGGCGTTTGGTCATTGAAGAAAATCATGGATGTTCTTACCTTACGTTCTTATTCTTGAATTCTGTGAAAATGGGTGTTTTTTAAACTTTCTTTGTATTTGTTGCTAAGTGAAGATGCAAAAGCTAAATGATTTGTATAAAAGAAAACATGGGTATTCTTCCTTGCGATATACTACTATACCTCCAAGTTATTTATAAGTTGGACTTTACAATGAAGACATGGGACTGATATCCAAGATCTGAGCCAATGGCTCAGTAATCCCTCTTTTTGATGTTCCTCAGCCCCAAATCACACTATCACTGAATGGAAATTCCTAACCATTTCCTTGGAGAACTTCTGGGAGAACTTTAAACTTGGTATTGACTAGGGTCAAAACGTTTAGAGCATGTTTATGTGTGATAGCTTTCCCCACAATGATTTTATGTTATTTTGCAGAAAATGAACATTGAAGACTTTATTTTCTAAGGTTGGAGGTTTTTTTTCCTTCATTCATGAAAAACATTTTCCATAATTTTGTGTTTCTAACTTTTGGGTCCAATTTTGCATTGAACGAATATTTTGGAATAACCTTTCATCTTAGAAAATGAGAACCATAGATTCATTAATTAACACAGAATAATATGAGAAATCATTTTCAATTTTTTGCGGAAAAATGTTGTGTACTTAGGACCCAGAGTATCACCATAGTCTCCACTTAAGGTTTTTCTTTTTTCTTTTTCCCCCTGTTCTCTTCTCATTGACTAGTAGGATTTTTGGTCTTTGTTGCCATTTTGTTACTTTTGAAATACCTATTTCTTGTTTCTTAAATCTGAATTTCTCTGTTCTATGGAAGTGGGGTATGTGGCTTTGATGGATAAGTAGTAAGAGGAGGAGAAGCAGCACATGAGAGGTAGGGTACATAACCAATCGAATAATAAAGCAAAAGTAGGCATTCATACAATGTGAGAGAGATTGTAATCTACAAACGTTATCCATTGTACTCTCTCCTATCATCTACCAACCAAACATGAACAGAGAGTGACCCCACAACAGTGACCATTTTATAATAACCAGGTTTTGTTTCTCCCTTATTTTATTATGTTATTACGATATTACTTTTATAGGTATGTTGGATACAGCATTCATGGGCTTTCATTAAATGCCACGAGAGAGAGAGAGTCTTGGAGGAAAAGATTACATGGGTCAAGTATACTTTGCTAAGATGAGACAACACTATGGGCAGTTCGGTTGGATCCCAGCTCTTAAGTTGGTGCAGCCAGGATCATGTTTTACTTTATTTGTTGCAAAGACAAAGCACTTTGGAGATTGGGACTTACTGATCTACTGATATGGATAGCACCATTATCGGGGCTGGCTGTTGAGTTAAATAGCTTTCAACTCCAAAGAAGCCGGGCAAAACCCTAGGTACTTTCTGCTGCACATTTTTTGCAGAACGCTACTTAAATCCACCTTTTAAGAACTCGGATCCCTGGCTCTAATTAGTATAAGGATCTCCATTGTATTGATCGCATGATTTACATATGATTGATTTCATTTGTTGTCTATCAATTTTTTAGAGAAAACTGAGTGGACATGTTTCCCAATCCTGCGTACTGGACTAATTTCTCTGGGTCCAAAGGAAAGCCAGGTAAACTCCCCTGTAGCCCCAATGTGGTAGTGCAGTTTCGAACCCACAACCTTCGGGTGCAAACCGTGGTCCTAGGCCAATTGAGCCACCCATTGGAGTTTAATTGTTTGGTTTATGTCTTGTATTCCGGATTGATCGGATTGGTTCGTTGGGTGGCCAATAATCGGGTTTAAGGTCCATGGCATTCTGGTAATTGTATCGGGACTTTATTGAGAACTAAAAAAGGGTTTTGAAAGTTTTGCAGGCTAGCAGAATGGATACTAGTTCTAATTTAACCAATCATCATGCAGCGGGAATAACCAAATACATAATATAAAACTAGCAATCTACCAATCATACACCACATGCAAGAAGGCAGACATGATATTTAGCGTGAAAACCCTATCCAGGGATAAAAACCACGAACCAAAAATTATTTTTTCTCAGTTTATAGTTCGACCTAAGGACTGTAGTTGTTCTTGCACGAAATCCATTACCACAACATCCACCGTGCACCGTTCTCCTTACTTGATCTCTTCGCACCTTGTTAGTCAAGATGAACTATCTTCTACAAAAGAGTAAAAGTAATAAAAACCTTCTAAAGCAGCCATTCAGAACGATCTCTCATGGCTCTAAAAAAATAAGGAAATCTCTCTTATTATGGTATTCTAGCCTTAGATCAAGAGAGATAATTAACTTCTTGTTATAGTCTTAGGGTTGAGAGCAAACCCCTATAAATAGTCCCAAATTCGTGCCTTAGACTTAGTGCACAAGTATGACTCAAATTGGGAAGTAGAGTCTCAAAAGGAAACACAATCTTGCAGCAACTAGAGATTTTCCCGAAATTCCTGAGCCATCCGATCAATCGGACAAGGAAATAACTGGCTCATGTCAGTTCTCCGATAGATCAGACAAGGATTCGATCGATTGGACAGGGTGTTTTGCCCTGTTTCCCCTGGTCGTCTCTTTTCTTCGATTTAGCTCTTCTGGCGACACAACCACAGTCCATTTTAAAATAAATTAGAAATATACAACTCAATGAACCCAGAGTTTTATCCAACCCATAAATTAGCCAACATAAAAAATACTTACAGGTTTTTTGAGGGGTAAAGAAAGTAGAGATTATATATTGATATAATCTATAACCATAGACTTTGTGACAGAGGCAAAAGCTCTCTCTCCCATTGGTGTCGGTGAACCACGTGAGACTGATTAAGGTAAGTCAAATTTTATTTTCCGTAAACATAAGTACTCTCGCCGAACCACATAAAACTCTGTATATATATATATTCTCTTCCTTGTGTGCCTTGTGGTTGATTGTCGATCGCAGTTTTTCACGTTTACGCACACACAAGCACAAGAAGTAGTATCATAGGCACAAACATCAATGAGGTTAAATTGTGTGAGCAATTCACATTTGAGAAATGTCAAAATTGATAAAACTCGAGTGGCTGCATTTCTATAAAATCAACCATTTTCTTGTTGTGAGAAATCATCCCAATTTATACAAGAGAATATGATAAAAATCTTGATAAGATTAAAATCAGATCTATTCAAAATACTTATTTCAAATTCTAACTATTTTCTAATGTTTCGTTGCAACTATGACATGGACTCCATGAGGTATTATAGTTTGAAGAAGAGAGGGAATAAAATACAAGAATAATAGTGAAAGAGAAAAAAAAAAGTCTTGGACGTGTTGGGAAAAACATTGGCTTGTGGAATCCATGCAATCTGCAATTTTTTATTTATTTTAATGCAGTCATAGAGGAGAAAGCTGAATATGAGTAACAAAATTAACACTTCTCTGAAATTAATTAGATGAAAAGCTTCAGTTTTTCCGCAAATTACCGCAATTGCACCAACGTGTCCTTAATAAATGTTAGGTCTTTCCTTGAATTATCAACTAAACTCCAATTCCAAACAATAGAAAATGGTGTATACCCGTGATCCTAAAAGATAATATAGATCGAGACAGTCCAACCTTAATGACGAATTGCTTACTCGTTTTCGTCTAGATTTTGCATGTATTATTGTTTCTCAATATATGACTCAACGTTTTGCTGATTCATTACTAAAAGTAATTGGCACTTCCACCTCCATATCACATGTGACTACTTAGGTTGTGCATGTTAGCGTCTTGATCTATGACTAACATGGACATCAATTAAGGCCAAAAAGGTCAAAGTAAAGAGGACATGAGCTCAATAAAAGAAAGGAGAGAACGTACCCTTTTTCTTCTATTGCTTGCTTCACTAAAAAGTTTTCTTCTTCTTTTAACGTGAAACCAATATTTCATATTTGTTGTTCGTTGTTGTTCATTGGGATAGATGGAATACCTCATCTCCAATAATGGGTTGAAAAAAAAAAAAGAAGAAGAAGAAAAAGAGGTGTTATACAAAATCGCTATGGAAAAGAATTTTAAGACATTTTAGTGGAGCCCACTTATGATAAATCCGGTCTTCACATGTCTAACTACCTTGATGAATTGGTATATATGTCACAATCTCTGATATTCACTATTGATTTAATTTGCTGCTAAACTCGATATTTATATCACCAAATTACATATCATGCTAACTCCTATGGGTGAGTAGAATCTTGTAGTTCTTCTTGTAAAATGATTTTCTATGAAAACTCACTCAATAAAATAGAATGGACGCTCAAAGTTAAGTTATTAGCATGCATAAGAAATTATATTATATTTTAAAAAAGCAATACTCAGCTAAAAATCCCAAGAAATATAGGACTAAAATGGTGATTAATTGATTATAATGTCCTAGAGAAGTGTTTGAGTCTAGATCCTCTTTTTCATGATGTGGTGCATTGCATAATAATAGCACATCATAGAGCTGGCCCACACTGCATATCAATCTCACATTTATTTTTCCCTAGTACAATATCGGCTTCTAGAAATGTTGACCTAGGTTACCACCGCATTCAAGGTCGTCACAATCTATCACAACAATGATAGATTCACTACAGAGTGTAAATCTCCATAAAATCAGCCTCTAAGAATACACATGACTCTACTCACATTCAGATAGAGATCCAACACTATACACGTTGTCTTTTATGGTATCAGAGAATCTTAATCTCTGATGAGTCTGAGGGTCCTGATGGCTTCAAGTGCATCATCTTCTGAAAGTATTAGGTGCGAGATATCTAAATTGGTCAACTTAATAAATCAGTCTAAAAATATATAAAAATAATAATTATATAGCAGAAATAAAATCACAACCACACACCACAAAGAAATCAATTTTAGCGTAGAAAATCCTAACTGGGTGAAAAACCACGGATCCGAATTTGATCAATAATCAAGTACTATGAATCTCGCAATTACAAGAAACTCAGATTTCCTCCGCAGATATCTCCTACTTAAGGACTGAAGTTATCTTGTGTCACTTCACGCTTCAACAACTTCACATCATTGATTGCAACAGACTTAATCCTGCGCTTGACTCTTCAAATCTTCTATGCAAGAAGATGATCTTCAACAAAGGATACAGAAGAACTGACTCTCTAGAGAACTTGGCAGCACTTCTTCTTAATAAATCTCTAGAGAAGAATTTTCTCAATTAAGTTTCTAACTCAAAACTTTGAGAGGTGAGGTACCTTTAGAATAACCCTTGAATCCTTTAAATAACCCTTGGGACGTGCTTAAGGTTGCCTAACTTGATTAAGGTTAAAACAAATAGTTTGGGCACAATTAGAATCAAGTTTTTAATTTTCGTAGGACTCTGTCGCATGTCCGCTCGAGCGGATGGAAGAGCGGACCGAGTAGACCTTCCATCCGCTCGAGCTGATGAGGTTCTGTTTCAGCGCAAAAACACTTCTGTCAGGCGTCTGGCTATTTCCGACTTGCATCCGCTCTAGCGAAGTTATGAGCACTCGAGCGGACCCCATTTTGGATGATCCAGAAATTCAGCACTCTTTTTCTTCCAACTCAATGGACCCAGAGTTTTGTTCAACCCATGAATTTAGCCAACACTCAAAAAACCTAACAATCTTCCCCTTTGGCAATTCATGGACAAAACTCTCTAGGACAATACAAATTGATCTACCAAAAAGAAAACCCAAAATACAATGAATTTAAAATTTTGGCAATTAGCACAGTAGACTAGCATTGTCTCGGACTTCCTCTGAACTTCTAGTTTTCTCCTTTGATCTGTCACCTTTCTCCCCCTTTCGTCCACAAATGACAAAGCCAATTATGTGAACATCCAGCTTACTTGTCAATTAGACTCAATAGCTCCCCCTCAATAGAAACTCCCCCCCTGAATGTATCTTCGTAACAGCGCTAGGGTGGGAGCTTGATCTCCTTGATCTGGGCATTTTATATATAGCCACCCACACTTGTGTAGTTTGATCTTTCAGCATAGTGTGAGTAAACTCCTTAGGCAAATCAGACATTCTTACCCAAATTTGAGCCGTCTTGGGTGGAGAAAAATTCTTCCGCCATTCCTTGGTCTTAGGTAGACTTTGGACGTTCTTGCAATTAGGACGAATGTGCCCTTTAATCCACAATGATAACAAGTGGATGTGCGTGCAACGCGTGACACATTCTTTTTCTTGGTACTACTCATCACATTATTAACATGTGCAGCATGTGGAGTAGTATGTGCAATACTAGAAATAAAAATTGTGTTATCTTGAGTGCCTAAAGTGGATGTACCTGGATCATAACCGAAACCGCTCCTGTCAAACTGAGACTTCTGACTACACAAGATGTTTGTAAGAGTCTTCGAACCAGTGTTCACCTTGTTTAGCGAAGCTTGCTTTACTTCTAACTCAGACAGAGTGATCTTCAATCTTCCTTGCAAATCTTTATTTTTAACTTTCACAATCACCATCTCTTTCTTCAGATTCACTACTTCTTGTTCAATTTTTTACCCTCAGTAGTCAAACTTTCAGCAATGTAATTTTTCTGACTTTTTAAGAGACAAACATGTTTAAGCGCTTGCTTTAATTCAATCTTCAGTGTAGAATTTTCTTCTTGAGCATCTTTAAACTTGATAATGATCTTGTTGCTATACTTGGTCATCTTGACACAATCAGCATATATAGTATGGTACAACTCTTCATAATCATTCTCTTGATCTGACATCTCATCATCATTATCTTCATCAGTATCATTGTCAGACACAGACTCAGCCATGAAAGCCACAAACTTGCCATTCACATTTTCTGATGAATATGCCTCAAGATCTTTTTCTTCTTCCTTTTCTTCTTCAGAAGATTCTTCATCCCAAGTTGTGTTGAGAACCTTTTGCTTTGTACCCTTTTTCTTGTTGACACACTCATTAGCATAGTGACCATGGCCTTTGCACTCAAAACACTTTATCCCTAATTTGGCAGGATCATTTTTCTCAGATTTGGAATTCTTCCAATTGGCTTGTTTTGACTTCATTTATTTCTTAAAGCATTTCATAAACTTGGCCATATTATCTTCAGCCTCAGATTCATAATCAAACTTAATTTTCTTTTTAGGTTTCTTTCTTGATTCTGAGATGGCTTTCAAAGCAATACCTTTGTCTTTTTATTTTTCTTTATTCAAACGGTTTGCTTCATAGGTCTAAAGATTTCCAACCAGCCGGTTGACCTTGAGGGTATCGAGATTCTTATTTTCTTCTACCTCGAAGGTGAGACCTCAGAATTTTCTTGACAATCTTGTTTTCTGAAATTTCTTCACCCGGATTGAAAACGGAATTGACAGTATCATTCAACTCTGCATAAAATTGATTAAATGTCTCATCTTCTTCCATCAAGATGATTTAGTCAGCCTTTGCAATTTAGATTGCTTCACCGTATCTGTACCCTCATAAACTGTCTGCAAGACATCCCATGCTTCTTTTGTAGTTTTGCATGTAGATATCCTACGGAACTCTTCAGCAGACACTCCATTATATATACCATTCATCGCCTTGTTATTACAATTGGAGGCATGCTTCTTATCCTTAATCCATTGGGCTTTAGGTTTACGAACAATTTTCCCATCAACCATAATTGTTAGTTTGGAGTAGCTATCATCAACAATATCCTAAACATCATCATCCACGGACTTAAGGAACCCATTCATCTTTTGCTTTTAATATGCATAATTAGAACCATCTAGCAAATGAAGCTTAGTAGTTGATGTTCCTTCTTGATTGAGTACCATTCTAGAAATCTCTTAAGATCAAACACAACAAATTAGTGCAATAAATCAGCCCAAAAGTGTACAAAAAAAATAACTATGCAACTGAAATAAAATCACAAGCACATACTACAAGGATACCAAATTTAGCGTTGAAAATTCTAACCAGAGGTAAAACCATGGATCCGAACTGGATCAATAATCAAGCACTATGAATCTCGCAATTCCAAAAAACTCAGATTCTCTCCCCAGATATCCCCTACCTAAGGACTGAAGTTACCATGTGTCGTTTCACGCTTCAATGACTTCACATCGTTGATTGCAACAGACTTAATCATGCGCTTGACTCCTCAAATCTTCTACACAAGAAGATGATCTTTTACAAAAGATGCAGAAGAACTGGTTCTCTAGAGAACTTGACAGCACTACTTCTTAATAAATCTCTAGAAAAGAATTCTCTCAATTAAATCTCTAACTCAGAATTTTGAGAGGTGAGATACCTTTAGAATAGTCATTGAGTCCTTTAAATAGCCATTGGGATGTGCTTAAAGTTGCCTAACTTGATTAGGGTTAAAACAAGCAGTTTAGGCACAATTAGAATCAAGTTCCTAATTTTCGTAGGACTCCGCCGCATGTCCGCTCGAGCAGACCCTCTATCTGCTCGAGCGGATGAGGTTATGTCTCAGCACAAAAATTCTTCTATCAAGCGTCTGGCTATTTCTGACTTACATCCGCTCGACGAAGTTATGGGCGCTCGAGCGGACCCCATTCTAGATTATCCGAAAATCCAGCACTCTATTTCTTCCAGCTTTCTTCTTTGAGTCATTCCAGTCTTCTATCTTCAGAGTCATTTTATAAAAATAAAAGTTACAACTCAATGGATCTAGAGTTTGTCCAACCCATAAATTTAGCCAACACTAAAAAAAACCTAACATCTTCTTCGACCACTGTTGTTGCAATGTTTGTTCTCTCTAACATCACCCATCTTGTTCCTATCAAGTTGGAATGTGGGAACTAACATGGGTGGCATTCTCTATTTCTGCTAATATTAAGGAGTCACAACCTACTCGGTTATGTTGATGGCTCGAAACCTTGCCCTCCCAAATTTCTTCAAGATTCAAATGGAAAAGTATCCATCTCCCTCAATCTTGCATACACGGAGCTAGTGGATTGATAATCAAATCTATAGCACATAATTCATCTGTTTTATTATTTATCTTGCTTAGAAATGTTGCTTGAGCATGTTGGTAGGGCTCATTAATCTCACCAAGCAAGCCTAGCTGTAAATTTATATAAAAGATAATCTCTATTCAACATTGCTAGTCATCCATGTGGATGGTTGGATCCCTTTATCTCTAAAAATCATTTGTTCCCACTCTTTAATTCGATCTAATATCTAAAAATTTAATGATAAGTTAACTATAAGAACAGTTTGAGCTAAACTTAAGAGGGCAATTAGAAAGGAATAATTTAATACATCATGACATTTTATCATAACAGCATTTTTTTTAAAATAATGTCATTTTATGTTCAAAACATCACCAAAATTGAATATTACAAATAGAATAAAGTATGGGATATTTTGAAAACAAAAATCTGAAAATGACTAGTTCTTAAATTATTTTATATTTATTTTTCATATGATACATAATATTTTTAAAAACTCTATAAGATTTGAAAATACACCTCAACATTTTTTCGAGAGAATAATATGGGGAGAACCGGAGAACCACTTTTGGGGACAAGATCCCAAAACCAATGTCCCAAAAGATAGGGCTCGACTTTCCATGTTCACCCACTCATTCTCTTTTTTCAAACATGTTAGGTGAGAAAAGAAGCTTCCATTAGTTTGTTTTTCTTTTCCCTTCTTTCCTTGTCCCCAACAAATATATGACAATGGTTGGGGGGTTTTAAACGTTAGTTTAATTTCTCTCCTTTGATAATGCCTCATTTATTTTGAATAAATAAAATAATTCAACCTCCACCACCAACACATGCGTGACGATAGGATGTGGCCCCTCACTTGTCCCCTTTCCCCTCTCTCTAATACCCAATATGAGCTTGTCTTGGGTCCGCAATTTACACAACTGCCACTGCTTTACAACTTATTCTAGTATAAATTTAAGTATTGCAATAAGGAATAAGTCACTGGTCACTCGGAACATGTAGATAACATCCAAGCCATACATCATGTGGGTCACACCTCAGACCTATAGGCCAAGAGAAAACTGAGATGTGTCACTAATTACAGGGTTAATATGTATTAATATTTCTATGGCGTTGTTAATATGATGTTGATGACTGTTGCTATCTTTTGTTACTAGCACATTATACCATGTGGAGCTAGCCTTCAAACTTTAATTTGACTAGACTGAATTAGACACCTTTTATGTAAAGGAACTGACCCAAATTTCACTCAATTGATATACATTGGTGGTTGCATTTTTTTCTTTTTTCTTTTTTCCTGGTTACATGGTCTATTCAACTCTACATATAGCACAACTGTAATTTAGACCTCTATTCTTTGAGAGGGGTTTGTGTGGTATAAGCAATAATAATTATTAACAAAAAGAATTATCATATTTGAATTTTAAACCAGGTTAGAGATTCAGACCCTTTTTCACAAGGAAGCAAAATTGATTGAGGAAAGCAGTTTTGTTGGGAAAGGAGTCCAAAAGAGGTGATAAAGTGGCAAAAAGGAAGTTTAAAGACAGAAGGCAGGCATTTTGCAAGAGAGGTGATCTGTCTGTATCCTAAAGTCTACCAACTCCATGCTCTTTTGGGGGTGGTTGGCAGCCGTCCCCTCAGGGGCATCATGTGCTTTGTGGGGTGGTGGGCCACACCAACCAACCAGCTCTATTGCTTTTGTAGCGCTACTCTCTTCGCCACTGCTTCCACTGTCCTGTCCCCTTCAGCAGTCAACCAACTCCCCTAACCCATCCTTTTCATCCATTTCTTTACACACATCTCTCGCTCTCTCAATTTCTTCTAGAAGCGGGTGAGATGGATAGATTTGATCAAAGGCCTCGTTCGGTAATTTCACTTGTAAAGTTAAGTGGAGTAAAATTAAACATCACATTAAAAGTAATTTTTTTATCAAAACTCTTTCTAATTTTTTTCATAAAATGTCAAAAAACAACTACATTTATTAACTAAAAGATAAAAAAACTCCATTTCTCATATTAAAAGTCAACAATATTTCATCCCAAACAACTAAAAACAGATTATCATCATAACCCACTGCATATTTTATTCATACTTTTTGTTTCACTTCACTCCACTTGATTTTAAATGTAAAGTGCCAAACTAGCCAGTATTAAGTGCATGGTGATTGGTGCCTCATGTTTATGAGATATAAAACTAGTATTTAGAAAATATGGTACTCCCGTCCAAGGAGAAGGTAATGGTGACTGAGTCATTGCTTGATTGCAAACTCAACGTAAAACTCATGTTTATGAGATATAAAAGTAGTGTTTAAAAAAAATGGTACTCATGTCCAAGGAGAAGGTAATGGTGACTGTAAGTACCTAAATATTACGGACTTGGAATGAAGGATTAGGATGAGGTTTAGCTCTCCTTTATGAAGGTAGAATGCCTTGAACCTGAAAAGGGGAGAAGAAGAACAGCAGCCAAAGACCCTGGCTGTAGTCAGCGTAAGGCTTTCTGATGCCTAAGTTAATTCAAGAACTCAACAGTAAGATGGAGATTTTAAAGAGATAGAGTAACGGCTATGGGTATGATATTGTGTGTTACCTGAGTTGGAGAAGGCTTCTCTATTTATAGAATGAGAGAGTTGACCTTGGGTGGTGAGCTCATGATTTGATCCTAGTACTTGAGAAGTACAGTCTCATCGGCCCACTTTTCATTAAATGGTTGTCCTGTCGGGCCATCTTTCATTAAATGACAGTCTTATCGGGCCTTACTCTGTTGACTTCTTGGTCCAGTCCCATCGGGCCTTGCCTGGAGCCATGCCTTGATGTGGACGTAGCCGCTGGATGCCATTCTGTCAGGGATTATGGGCGGCATGGCGCATTTCTACGCGTGCCCCATGTCTTGTCACACGTTTCATAATGTGGTTGAGTACTCATGGAAGTACAGCTGTCAGTGCCCGTCTCGGCTAGCATACTGGCGTAATGGCCGAGATGCGTGATCGAGGCCGAGGCACGATGCCGAGGTCAGGAATGATCGATGTTGGCGGTCAGCTTGATCTTGATTGGCGCCCTGGCACTGTTGGCGATGTGCACGTGGCCGAGGCTGAGACATGATTAGCTGATATTATTACCGGAGCTAATGTAATCTCGGTGTCTTGAAAATATCCCCACACAATTGCCCCTAGCTTTTGAGCTCTTAGAATTCCTTAACTCTTTGAGGTTGGAAGCTATCCAATTGGAGAATCTTTCGGAGTTGACGGTAGAGGACCGTGCCGCCGAGGTAGCTACTGAGCTGCGTTCAACCCGAGCTGGGGAAATCTCTGAATATCAAATTTTGAATCTCATCTCGGTTAAGGTTGCTGACGCTTCATCTCTATCCGACGTCGCTTCGCCTGCCCAAGGCATTAAATGTCGTTCCTTGATTGACGTGGAAAAACGGCTGACGACACTACATGTCACCGCCTGATTGGTCGCCTTGTCATTCCGAAGAGACATGCATGATAATTGATGCGACGTTTTCGAAATTCGAAACGGCGCCTAGAGATGGCGTCCCTTTTTTGTTATAAGTAGGGGTGCCCTCCTTTCTTCTTCTTTATTTTCACTTTGAGATTTGCAAAGCAGAAGAGAGATCTTGCAGAGCAGGAGAGATATCGTCTGAAGAGAAGTGCTGCTGAGATCGAACCTCTGCTAGCCCGAACCTCAATCTTGCTTCTCGTCCATCTTGTCTTCGTAAGTCCTTCTGTCCCTGTCTCATTCATTTCTGCAATTAGGGCTTCTTTTAGGGCTTCCCCTTCTTTTCCCAGTTTCTTAAAAAATGGGCGCATATAGCTTCTGGCTAGAGACCGCAGGGGCGATTGCCCCAGTTTAAGGTTAAGTATAGTATACCCGAAGATGTCCTTGTCAGGGCACCCCACCCCAATTCTTATGACGATGGTAGCTTTTCCGACGGCTGGATGTCGTCCCCCCTAGTAGTCATAATCGAGGGTGGGGTCCGGTTTCCCCTTCACCATCTGCTCAGGGACTGTCTTAGGGAATGGAATCTCTGTCCTTGTCAGTTAATGCCGAATGGCTTCAAGATCATAATGGGCACGATCGTGCTTAATAGGGTTTTAAATATCGACCTCGATGTCTATGACCTGTGCAAATCTGGAGGTAACTCTTATTATCTCCGAGTTAAGCCGGGCCGACAGGGTTTCGTCCAACCCCTGGAGGACTCGAACAGGTATGCGGGGGACGATCGCTTGTTCGTCTCGGGTAACTGGGAGGAGTTCGGTGATGACTAGCCCGTGGTGCAAAGGTTTTTCAGGGTTCCTCGTCGTCTTGGCGTTCCTCCAAGTAAATACTGCCTCCTTATTTCTTTTTCTTTGGCCGTATTTTTCTCTATTTCTTTGTGCTGCCGAGCTAATGCTTTTCTGTTTGCTGTGCAGGCATTCAGAATCGAAAACGAGAGGCCAGGCGCGTCGGCTGGGTGAAGAACGAGGCCTGCTTCCGGTCTGTGAAGAGCTATTACGGCCACGAAAATAGAGCGACTTGGGCGCTTCTGGGCTACGAGCCAAAGTATCGCTCCTACAAGAAGAGGGTCGGTCATCGCCAGGCCGCCATAGCCGAAGTAGAGGAGGAAGAGCCCGCACCAACCGAAACCGAAGCTGAGCGCCGGGCCGCATCTGGTGCCGAGGCTTCCACTTCGGAGTCAGAGTTTCCCGAGGTTCCTCGGACGAGGAGGTTGCGCCAGATAGTCAGATCTTCTTCATCGAGCCCAAAGATGACGTGCGATTGGCCTCTGGTTTTCAAAAGCTTAGAAGCTTTGGCGTTTGGGGGCCAAGCTTCTCAAACTTTTCGAACACCTTTGACCTCGGGCGCTGTCGAGGTTTCTGTCCGCAGGCCTTCTATGGCTCCTCCGGATCCCGTTGTTGTTGCCTCTATGCTTATTTCCGCTCAGCCTACCAGCCCGGAAGCTCGACCGCTTGTAGCCGAATTCGCACAGGGAGAGGGTTGGCTAGAAAAAAGGCCCAGGATTGAGAGGGGTTCGAGCTCGGTCGCGGCACAGGAGGCCACCAGGCCGGCACTCTGGAAGCCGATCTTTTTGTTCGAGCCAGGGAGGCCAATGACGGTCGACGACCACATCCTCCGCAAGGCTGATCCCCTTGTCCTTGAGGCGCTCGGGCGAGCCTATGCCATGCCGCAAGACATGGCTATACTGGAGGGGTATGATGACGCGAAGCTGATGCTGTCAGCATTGAAGTCCTCCTTCTCGGTAAGTTAGCTTGAATCTTTTTTCATTTTCCTGTTAAGTGCTCCATCTCGGCCACTGTTTTCTTAACGCTCGTTTCTTCGACAGACGGCGCAGAAGTGCATGGTTGCCTTAGGCAGGCTCCATCAGCATGGCTCTGCAGTCACTAAGTTGGAGGCCAAGAGGAAGAGCCTCCAAATAGCCCTGACTTCCAGCAATCAGGCGTTGGAGAAGATGGCAGATATAAAAAATGGCTTAAAAGTTAGTCTTGAAAAGGCCAAGGAGGAGAATCGCCTGCTGGGGCTTGAGGTTGAGGCTGAGAAGAAGAAGTCAACCGAACTTGAGGCCTGTTTGGAGAAGCAGAAGGAAGATCTCAAAGCTAGACTCCAGGCCCAGGACGAGCGCATGGCGGAGCTCGAGAGGCTGAGGGAAGAAATCGAGGCCAAGGTTCGGTCGGAGTCTGACGCTGCCTATGTCGAAGGGGCGGCGCGGTCGGCGGCTCACTACGAAGCTGAAGTTATCTTGGTGAGGGATAAGACCTGGGTAAAGGGATGGCGCGCAGCTCTGAACGAGGCAGGTGTCTCGGAGGACCATCCATCCTTTAAAAATCCGCCCAAGATCCCAGGCTCGGAGTTGAGCTCTGCCCCTTTTGCCGAGGTCCCCCTCGAAGCTGCCAAGACTGAACTTCCTCAGCCGAGGCTCCCGCTGAGGTTGCTGCAACTGGATCCACTCCAGTCAAGTTCGAGGACGACGCTGTGGCCGATCCTGCCCATTGAAGACCTTTCTCTGCTTCTTTTGTTGTATCTCTTTTTATCTTTTACTTGAATGTAATGATACAATTTGGATGAAATGAGATATCTTTTTGATAATACAGTCTTAATTCTCTTTTCCTGGTGCTTTATTTTTTTTCATGCTTGCCTTCAAACATTACTTTAGAAATCGCAAGTGTCTGACCTCGGTTCTTTAACCGAACTCTTTACATGCTTTAGAAGAATAGGTTTCACTTAAGTAATTGAATTTGGTTCGCTAACAAAAAATGCCCAAGTAATAACCGAAATTTCGGAGATGTATTTGCGTTGAAACTGGATTCCGAATCTGTCCGTAGCGTAGCTCAGTTCATTGACCGAACTTGAACGGGAGCAAATTAGATGCAAGTTTTTCGTCTCGTCACTTTATCGATAGTGTACTTGGTTCTGTAACCGAAGTAGTCACCGAGGTAGTCACCGAACTCCACAACTTGTTTATTTCGGTAGAATAATCTTGTTGGCAATGATTTGGCACTGTAAGACCCCGACCCCTAATTCTTTTATTTAGTATTATTTTAATCGTGGTTTAGCTTTTTAAGCGAGATGTGAGTTGGTTTGACTTTGTCGTTGAGTTTGACTAGATTTTTCATAGCCTTGGAGATTTTGAAGACCGTTGACTTTAGTTTGACTCGGTCTTTGTAAAATGTATTTTTATGCGAAATTACTCTTGATTTTTAAAAATTCAAATTTGGTGTATTTTGACTCATCTTATTAAGTTGAACAACTTTCATGTTTTGACCATTTTGATTTGATGCTCAGAACTCGCGTTTTTCGAGAAAAATGGGCAAAAAATGACATTTTCACTAAATATGTCTATAAATTTTGAAAATTTTAGAATTTGGGGAAAATATACTTTTTGGAAAGTAAATATTTCGATGATCGATTTTGTCTTCTTCGCCGATCTCATTCGGGACCCACAAATATTAGTTTCAGCCTTTGTAAGATTGGGGCTCATAAGACCCACTTGCCCACTTTATTAAAGGGGCTGAACCCTCTTCTCCTTCTCCCATTTTCCTGCAACTATTCCAGCTGTGGCTGGAACACTTTTTCCAGCCACTCTCTCTCTCCTCATGTATGATTTCTTCTTGGATGCTAAATGGAGATTTGATCTCCAAGCCTTCTTCCCCACCTTCCAAGCTTTCCAATGATGCATTTTTCAAGAGATTTGAACTAGACCCTTCTTCCAAGCTTTTCTTCCTTGTTTGAGCTTCCAAAGGTTAGCAAAAGCTTTTCTTTCTTCAAATCTTGGTTTTCCAAACCATTTAGAATGTTTTTGTCATCCATGCAAAGAGATTCATGGAGGTTTTGCAAATGATTGATTTCTAGGGCTTTCTCTTGGGTTATTTTGGGGTTTTTTTTTTATCGGAGCTCGAGACTTAATTGAGGCCATCTTAGAGTGATTTGCATCTCTTCTTGACCCAAGGCAAGTAAATACTCAACTAATTTGATGGTTGTGTATATATGAATGATTTCTCATTATTCTCATTCTATGTTTTATTTTCCTTATGATTTATGGATTCAATCTTTTAATGATCTGAGCTATGGTTTATGTTACTTCATTTGATATATGGTTTTTGTTAGAATTTAAATCTTCATTCTCTATTTTATCACTTGATTTCAATTCTTGTTCTTCAAAATTTAGTATCTTGTTGAATGAAGGAAAGTTTGTCTTTATATGATTGAATGGGATTAATTGGAATGATTTAGTGTATTAGTGTTTTAATGGAATTGAAATAGAAAGAGGAGCCCAAATATATATGGAATCATGTGAGTAAGGAAGAAGGAAAAAGGAAAAATCAAAAATTGGAGGAAGAAGTGCATTTCTGCACTCTCAGCGGACTGGACAGGGCCCAGTCCACTCGAGCGACTGTCTGGGCTTCGCTCGAGCGGACCCTGGGTCGCTCGAGCGAGCCCAGACCTGTCCAGGGCCCATTTCTGTGATGTATTGGGCTGTCCTTATGGGTTTTATTGGGGGCCTATTTGGGATTGTCTTATGGGTCATTTATAGACCTGTTTTAGGCCCATTCCATCCCATCTATCCTATTTGTTTTGAGGCCCATGAATCTCCCTTTAAGGCCTTAAAGCCCATGAAAGTTTTGGGTAAATTGCGATACTTGAAAATTGTGAGATGGAAGGAGAACAATGAGAGAATGAGTACATATGAAATTACCCGGGAATCTTATAAGTCTCAATGCGCGCTTTATCATTTTAAATGTTGTGGATTTTCATTGGCATCAAACATATTCTTTTATTAATCAATGTTTAAAGGCTAAGTGTGTATTGAGATGGTTCCTTGGTAAGTCATTAAGTCATTCTACATTATTCTATTCCATTTCAGATCAGAAATGTATATGTATTCTTCGGTAAACTAATTTGAATAGCATCGGTAATTTGATATAGAATCATGTGGTTTTCCATGTTCGAAAGGATTGACCGTATGATTCTTAAACAAATTACTTTGATGTGTATTTGAGTGGTTTATCATGGAAATTCGTATATTCTCTTCGAATCAAATTGGAAGAAGATTTGAGTGGTTTGCCACGTTCGAAAATATATCGATAAAACTATTATTTTGAAAATAAAACCTCGAGGCAAGATGGGGCCAGAGCTTTGTAGTGTGAGCCCATGAGCCAAAGGAATTATTATGATTTGATTTGTATCGGTTCGGGTTTTGAAAACTAAAGGCACCACTAGGCTTAGGTCACCTTGTCGGGCTGATCACCCGGCTTGGGATCTTTAATTTGTTCGCCAACTGCAGCTTGGATTCTGTCTGTACTGACCATGGTAACGGTTTTGATCTGCCGGTCCCACTTGTATGTGGCTACGGTTCTGATTCTGTTTCCGGTCCAACGTGTAGTGGCTACGGTTCTGTCTGCTCTTGTTACTTCGGTAATAGGAAAATATAGCTATGTGTGGTTTGCCAATGTTTTATTCCGTTTGTTATTTTGTTTTATGATTCTTGTTTGTTTATGCTCATTATAATCTTTGAATTTATTAATATTTAAGAAATCGATCTTTTATCGTATTGTCTCTATTATTCAGGATTTTAAATGTATTTCCAATCATTAAATGTGTTACGTAGGTTATCTTTTTAGGATATTTATGATTCAGAGACCGTGCATTTATTCGCTTTGATATTTATGTACGGTCTTTCAACCGTTTTATCATGGTTTATTACTATTATTGTTTAGACTCTTTAAAGGAAATTACAATGATTCCATCAGATTTTATAAATGCCCATTTCCATATTACTTGTTTATTTGCTTGTCAGATCGTCGTGTCTGACCCTGTTTGTTTGGTGCCAGATTTCTTTCACATTGCTTTTTAGGTGTTTGATCGGAGGAGGCAGTTGAGCCGCCGGTCTGACGTGAGAGACTGCCCATTGATATCATTTAGATGTCAAGTTTGGCACCGGAGTTCGTATCTAAATATTGGGGGTAGTATTTCTATTTAGTTGGATATTATTTTTGTATGGCTTTGTTAGCCTTTTTCATGTGAGTTGTAATTAAGACACTTGTGTTTTGGAACTTTAACATATGTGGGAAATAAAATATCCTGTTACTGCCAGCTCAGTATTCTATGATTTATGATCTGTACCAGTCTGCTTATGTGATGGCTTTATGATATTGGTTGAGTGCGACACGGAATCCGATGGCCACGGACTCCGGGTCGCAACGCCATGATTAGCTTCCGCGAAAATATGTTCTGATCGTGATGGAATTTTATTATCCTCATTCACGCGGATCTTGGGAAATATAGCAAAAAGTTTTAATTTATTCCAAAACTTCGCATTCCGAGATCGGATCACTGCAGGGCCCGATTTCGGGGTGTGACAGGCACTGTTGCCGAGATGCGTTGGGCCGATATCAGGTAGTCTCGTTAGCACTCTTGTTGAGCTGCTTGAGACTGAGATCGAGACATGCCTGGCTGATATTCTTACCGAAGCTAGGGTGGTCATGTTAGCACTCTTGCTGAGCTGCTTTAAGACCGGGACATGACCAGCTGGTACTGTTACCGGAGCTGGTGTAGTCTCGTTGGCCGCAATCTGGTACTCTTACCGATATTGCATGAGGTCGAGGCGCGTGGACGAAATCGAGACATGACCAGCTGGTACTGCTACTGGAGCTGGTGTAGTCCCGTTGCCTGTGATCTGGTACTGTTACCGAGATGCATGAGGCTGAGATGGAGACATGCCTAGCTGGTACTGTTACCGGAGTCAGGGTAGTCCCGTTAGCACTCTTGCTGAGCTGCTAAAGGCTGAGACCGAGACATGACCTGCTGGTACTGTTATCGGAGCTGGTGTAGTCTGCTTGGCGTTGTTGCTGAGTTCTATAACTCGATGAAATTTGAGAACAACAAGGAACAAAGACTGCTTTTATTGATCTCGAAATGTGAATATAATTCAGAAATAGAACTTCTTGAGGTGCATCGCATTCCATGGCCGTGGCAACTCTTTACCATTCATGTCCTCAAGTTTGTTTGCTGATTGCTAGCAGCTGAGATCACCTTGAATGGGCCGTGCCAGTTTGGTGCCAGCTTGCCTTGGTTCGGATCTTTATCCGTTGGGAGTGTCTTCTTCAAGACCAATTCTCCAACTGAGAATTTCCTTTCTCTGACTCTTTGATTGTAGCCCCTAGCCAATTGTTGCTGATAGGCAGCTACGCGGATAGTTGTTGTTCCTTTACGTTCTTCAGCTAGGTCTAGTTCTAGAGTTAGATTCGCTTCGTTTTGGCCTTGGTCGAAGAGTTCTGATCTCAAAGTCGGGAGGCCGACCTCGAGTGGAAATACAACTTCCATCCCATAGGCTAAGGAGAAAGGCATTGCCGAGGTGGAGCGCCTTGGAGTCGTCCTATATGCCCATAGGACATTTGGGAGTTCTTCCACCCATCTTCCGTTAGCTCGGTCGAGTCTCTTCTTGAGTCCGTCGAGAACCACCTTGTTGGAGATTTCGGCTTCACCGTTGCTCTGCGGGTAGGCTGAGGTGGACTAGTAGTTTCTGATGCCAAGCTCCTGACAGAAGTTATTGAAGAGGTTGGAATCGAACTGGGTCCCGTTGTCCGAGACCAAAGCTCGTGGGATGCTAAACCTCGTGATGATGTTCTTCCACATGAAGTTCTTGGAGTCTTGCTCGGTGATGGAAGACGGTGGCTCTGATTCTACCCATTTGGTGAAGTAATAGTAGCCACCTCTTATTCTCTTGAGGTCGGTAGAGTGGTCCCACAATGTCCAGCCCCCATTGGGCGAAGGGCCACGGGCTGGAGAGTGGGCTCAGATTTTGTGCTGGCTGATGAAGGGAGTGTGAGAATCTCTGGCACTTCTCGCACTTCCTGACATACAGCTGAGCATCCTTCTGCATGTATGGCTACCAGTAGCCCTGGCTGATAGCCCGGTACGCTAGTGACCGTCCTCCGATGTGGCTGCCGCAGATTCCTTCGTGAATCTCATAGAGAAAGTCTTCAACTCTTCTCGGGTGAACACACTGAAGGTAGGGGCCAATAAACGACTTCCTGTAGAACTTGCATTCTGGAGAAAGCCAAAACCGAGCTGCTTTTAGCCTGATCTTATGAGCTTCATTTTTGTCTTCAGGAAGTTGATCGTCTCTGAGGTATGAGATGATCGGGTCCATCCAGCTCGGACCGAGATCAACACATAGAATTTGCCGAGGTGGGTGAAGTTCTATGCTTGGCTTCTCCAACGATTCCACCTCGATGATTCTTTTTCTCCCGGCCTCGACGGCGGAGGCCAGGTTGGCAAGAGCGTCGGCATGGGAATTGGATTCTCTGCCGACCTGCTTGACTTCAACTTTTTCAAACTATGAGAGGAGCTTTTTTGTAAGAACTAGGTAGGCTGTCATCCTTTCGTCACGAGCTTGATAGTCTCCGCTCAACTAGCTCGTCACCAACTGTGAGTCGCTGAAGACCATCAACTGCTGTGACCCCAGGATTTTAACGTTGTTGAGTCCTGCAATCAGTGCTTTATAATCTGCTTCGTTGTTGGACGCCTTAATATCAAGTGTCAGGGCTTGTTCGATGACCAGTCCTTTTGGAGATTGGAGGACTATGCCAGCGCCAGCCCTCTTGGAGGTTGATGATCCGTCGACGAAGACCTTCCATACTTAATCAAGGAACTGTTTCCAAGATCGTTCTTCTTTGGTGTTGGTCTTGGTGACTTCGTCCTCATTCCCTTTGCCCCCCAGTTCAGTGTCGAGATGTCTCGGTGCCGAACTAGGAGAGATGAACTCCACGATGAAGTTAGCTAACACTTGGGCTTTGATGGCCGTTCTGGGTTGATACTGGATATCATACTGCCCAGTTCGACAACCCATTTTGACACTCTTCCAGAGAAGTTTGCCTTTTTGAAAAGGGACCCGAGTGGATGTTCTGTAACAACCACTATTGTGTAGGTCTGGAAGTAGTGGAAGAGTTTGCGAGAAGCACTGACGAGCGCTAATGCAAGTTTCTCCATTGGTAGGTACCTGGTCTAGGCATCAAGAAGGATCTTGCTCGTGTAGTAGATGGGCTTCTGCTGCATGTCTTTCTCTCTGACGAGCACCGAATCACTACATGATCCGAGACCGCTAGGTATAAGTAGAGCACTTCTCCCTGTTTCGGGGTGGAAAGCAGGGGTGGTGAAGCGAGATAAGCTTTGAGCTCTTGTAAGGCTTGGTCACACTCCAGAGTCCACTGTAATTTCAGGCTTTTCTTCAAAAGCTGGAAGAAAGGTCAGCATTTGTCCGAAGCTCGGCTAACGAAGCGGTTGAGCGCGGTAACCATGTCGATGAGCCTCTGAACCTGTTTTGTCGTTGTTGGACTCTGATTTCCTTGGATCGCCGAGATCTGCTCTGGATTTGCTTCAATTCCTCTCCTCGTGACTAGGCTTCCTAGGAATTTGCTGGAGCCGACACCAAAAGCACATTTGGAGGCTTTCAGCTTGAGCTAAAACCTCTTGAGAATGTCAAACGCTTGACTTAGGTCTGTCAAGTGGTCATATGACTTTTAGACTTGACAACCATATCGTCAATCTAGACCTCCACATTTTACCAAGCTGGACCTGGAATATTTTGGTTACCCGCCTCTGGTAAGTCGCCCCCGTGTTTTTTAACCCAAAGGGCATCACTTTGTAGCAGTAGATGCCTCTAGGTGTTATGAACGCGGTCTTTTCTTCGTCAGGCCCATGCATCGGGATCTAATGGTAACCTAGGTAGGCATCGAGGAAACTCATCCTGTCGTGACCGGCGGCGGCGTCGATCATCTGGTCGATCTTTAGGAGCGGAAAGCAGTCTTTTGGACATGCTTTGTTGAGGTCGGTGAAGTCGACGCGGACTCTCCACTTCCCGGTCTTCTTCTTGACCACCACCGTGTTGGTCAACCAGTCCGGATAATGGACTTCTCTTATTGCCTTGGCTTCCAGCGGCTTCTCGACTCCTCGATCATGGCTTCAGTTTGTGGGATTCCCGTCCTGTGAGCCTTCTGTACTACAAGTTTGTGCTTAGGGTCTACATTCAGTTTGTGGCACATGATCTTGGGATCGACGTCAGGCATCTCATATGGGGTAAAAGCGAAGACCTCCTTGTTTTGTAACAGGAAATTCAGGAGCTCAGACCTCTCGGGCTCGGTGAGCTGGCTCCCGAGCAGAAAGTATCTTTCAGGATCATTGGGGTAGATCCTGATCTCGGTCAAATCTTCAATGCTTTTCTGCTCCGGGTCTCGGCCAACACTATCCAGCTCTGCTTCTAGTTCGGCCATATGTACCTGCTTTGACTCCTCCTCGCAAGGTACTACGGCCATCAGACATTGCTTGGCCATCTGCTGGTCGCCTCTGACCGTGACCACCTCAACTCTGCCGTTTTTCTTCTCCAACAAGAACTTGAGTTTTTGGTGATGGGTGGAAGGTACAGCTTCCATGTTGTGCAGCCAGGTTCTTACCATTATGGCATTGTAGGGGGACGGTGCATCCACCACAAGGAAGTCAGCCATCATAGAGGCGCTTTCAATTTGGACTTTCAGGGAGATCCTTCCCTTAGGGTATACAGGCTTGGAGCTGAAACCCACCAGGGGGGTGCGTGCCTCCTGCAGATCTTCTTCTCTGAGACCCATCTTCTTAAAGCAGTCGAAGTATAGGATCTCTGAAGAGCTGCTGGGGCTCACAAGAATCCTTTGCACCCTGCAGCTTTTCAACTTTAGGGTGACGATCACTGGATCGTTGTGGGGGAGTTGAACTCCCTCTAGGTCGTTATCTGAAAACCAGATCCTGGGCCTTTCCTTCCGAGCCTTCTTAGCGGTTGGTTCCAGCTCGGCCGTCATTACCTGTTTGCCGTGTGAGGCCCTCCTAGCCTCGGCACAAGCTTGGTTGCTCCCGTTGGGCGCGGGTGCCAAGTGGATGATGTTGATTATTATTTCCGACTCGTCGCTATCTTAATCATCATCATTTCGGCGCTGCGCTCAATTCACGTTTATGTCCCCTTCTTTGATGTAGTCCTTCAGGTGCCCGTCCTTGACGAGCTACTCAATATGCGATTTCAGGGACATACAGTTTTCAGTTATGTGCCCATTCTGCTTGTGATAGGCATAGAGTTTGCTCTGATCGCGGGTGGAAGGGTCACCCTTCATGGGCTGCAGCCATTGGAAGTACGGCTGCGTCTTGATCTTGCCGAGGAGCCTATAAATTGGCTCCTTGAAGATCGTGTTGACGGCCTTGAAGGCGGTGATGGCTGGATGCCCTTCTCTGGCTCGCTGAGCCTGCTTAAACTTCTTGCCGCCTCCCGAGGTGGGAAACGAGACCATTGCCGAACTCGTGGAAGCCCGGTTTTGGCCTGTCTCCTCCCTCCGAGATGACCTCTTCTCCTTCGTGGAGGCTCTGTCTTTGCGCGAGAAGCCAGAGCTCTCTCGAGCTCGGATCTCGTCTTCTTCTTGCTCAATATACCGGTTCACCCTGGCCATTAATGTTTTCATCGTGGCCACAGGGTTCCGGACCAAGTCCTTGCGAAGCTCGCAGGCGGTTGCTCCAGCAAAAGTGGTGGCAAAACAAATGGTTGCACAGGCAACAATGGTGGTAAGGATTCTGAAGGTTCTCCGCCTTTTCTGGTTTTTGGAGGCATGGTGTTAGGAAATATGTTTGAGTCGACTTCCCACAGACGGCGCCAATTGTAAGTGCCTAAATATTACGGACTTGGAATGAAGGATTAGGATGAGGTTTAGCTCTCCTTGATGATAGTAGAATGCCTTGAACCTAAAAAGGGGAGAAGAAGAACAGCAATCAAACACCCTGACTGTAGTCAGCGCAAGGCTCTCCGATGCCTAAGTTAGTTCAAGAACTCAACAGTAGGATGGAGATTTTAGAGAGACAGAGTAACGGCTATGAGTATGATATTGTGTGTTACCTGAGTTGGAGAAGGCTTCTCTATTTATGAAAGGGGAGAGTTGACCTTGGGTGGTGAGCTCATGATTTGATCCTAGTACTTGAGAAGTACAGTCTCATCAGCCCACTTTTCATTAAATGGTTGTCCTGTCGGGCCGCCTTTTATTTAAATGACAGTCTTATCGGGCCTTACTCTGTTGACTTCTTCGCCCTGTCCCATCGGGCCTTGCCTAGAGCCATGCCCTGATGTGGACGTAGCCGCTGGATGCCGTTCTGTTAGGGATTATGGGTGGCATGGCGTATTTCTACGCGTGCCCCCTGTCTTGTCACACGTTCTATAACGTAGTTGAGTACTCATGGAAGTACAGCTGTCAGTGCCCGTCTCGGCTAGCATGCTGGCGTAATGGCCGAGATGCGTGACCGAGGCCGAGGCACGATGCCGAGGTCAAGAACGATCGAGGTCGGCGGTGAGCTTGATCTCGGTTGGCGCCCTAGCCTGGCACTGTTGCCGAGGTGCACGTGGCCGAGGCTGAGACATGATTAGCTGGTACTATTACCGGAACTAATGTAATCTCGGTGTCTTGGAAATATCCCCACACAGTGACTGAGTCACTGCTTGATTGCAAACTCAACGGAAAACTCAGTATAAACATATACAATTATATATATATAGTGTTTAGAAATGCAAAACATATACAAATATATATATATAAATGGGGAACATGTGCATCTTTCCCTCACCATAGGGTGAGGGATACTTCCCTATTTAGGAATTTTCAAGTACATAGGGTGAGGTACAAAATGCACTTTTCATGTGTAAAAAGAGGAGTGTCACTCACCCTATGGTGAGGAGAATATGCATATGAACATTCCCCTATATATATATATATAGACAGAGACATCTCCTATATATATATATATGAAAATATTCATGTGCATATATCCATTACTATATTACGGTGAGGGACAACATAGTAGGGACGAATTTATGATCCATCTGAACCATCAATACACATTGGAACCCTTGAATTACACAATAATTCATATAACAATGTACTGTTTTTTTTTCTTTTACCTTTTTCTTTTTAACAATATTCCTTGATATTATTGTTGTTGGAAAACTCTCCGAGTTGACTCTTGATTCTTCTGAGTCATCCTGTTTTGACAAATAACCGAGTCAAATATAGGGGAGACTCGGCCGAGTCATCTCATTTTGATAGGTTGTTTGCATTTTGAACCATTTGATAGGTAGATCTAATCTTAAATAATTAATATTTATTCTTAAGTAGTTATGTATGAGGTTTGGAGTTAGCAATTTAAAAATAATGATTAGAATGTAATTTGAGATTTATATTTGGTCTTTTAAATTCAATATTTGGACTAACAAATTATATAATATGTAATATTTTTTTCTTTTATTTTCGTTAATATTGTAGTATCTTTTTGCATATATAAATTTATTAATTTGAATTGATTATCATGAATGCATGTAAATAAATGTATATTTCTATTTTATAACTATGGATTCATTTCTAAGTATTTTTAAGGAAACATGACTTTCCCGAGTCTTCGCATATTGACTCTATCCAAGTCAATATTTTTGTATAGAACGAGTCAAGTCCAAGTCACGACTTTTCCAAACTTGGATATTATATCATTAATTAAGAAATGTCCTACTATCATCTATATCATCTTTACTCCTACCCTAAAAGTGTTTTGCATGATTTTCATCTTAAAACAAATGCTTAATCCTCTTCCCATGAAGGATAAAAGACAACCCAATAATACTAAGCTAGCGCTACTGTTTAGCAAGTCTAAGACAAAATTCTATTTGACTTCACATTGATGTTTGGGTTTTAGACTGTTTGGGAAAATTTATGTTGATTAAATGGAGTATTAAGTCCTTTTGCCTCTTTTTGGTAATTCTTGAAATTGATCAGGCATTATGTCTAAAGTAATTAGAAGATTTTTTTCTTCGATAAGTTTATTCGTATGACTTAAAAGTTTATCTATATTACTTCTAGTATATGACAACTTTGCCCATCTAACTTTAACTATATAAAAAAATTTCCTTTTTTTCAATTTTGTCAGACACACCAATTGATCTATTTGTACGTACAAGGGCCTATTTGGAGTAGATAGATTAGAGTTCCCAAACCAACCTTGGGAAGGTTTTTTCTTGGAAGGACATGTTAGTATAAATGTCAAAAGAGTTATGCCCTCTGATTAATAGAGTAGCGAGTTTTAAGAATTGATGGATACATTCTAAATTGATACAGAACATAGAGTGATTGGCGTTTCAATTTCTTTCACATAGGGATATTAAGCTCGGCATGGCCCGCTCCAAGTCTGGTGGGCCGGCTCGGCACGGCCCGCCAAGGAAAACCCCTGGCACGGCACGTCCCAGTGGCACGACCCGCAATGGGGCAGGCTGGAGAGGGCCGTGTCGGGCCAGGCGTGCCTCCAATTTTTTTTATAGAGTTACGTTTCGACATAGGTTTGAATTTAATTTTCGGTCAATAGACATATTAGTTTTTCAATAGTTACTTTTCCTAAATATTTAATTAATATATACGTAAAGTAGTTCAAACTTATACAAACATTTAACAAATGATTGAGTGGTTCAAAATAATTTATAGATATTTACTCACATATTACTTAAGTGCTATATATGAATTTTTTTTTCTTATCAGTATTAAAAATAAAAATTAGAACACAAGCACGGAGAATGACAAAGATATTTAAGTGGTTCGGTCAAACGACCTACTCCACTGAGAAGAGAGAACCAATTGGATCTTAACTTCTTGAAGGTTTCTAAATAGGATTACCTTCAAAACCTTACAATCTTTTTAGAAAATAAAAATAAAAAAGAATGAAAAACTTATATATTGACAAATTACAATGAAGGAAAAAGTAAAAAATCAGATCTGTAGTCCACTAATGTATTCTACTGGATCAAAATCTTCAATTGATACCAACTCTTGCTTCCTCTTATCTGCCAAATACCAGTTTCGTAGGCAAACACAACACTCCACCGTTTCTTCAGTTAGATTTGTTCTTCTGTCATCTACTACACGTCCACCTGCACTCAAAGTCTGTTCTGATGCTACAGAAGACATAGGATTAGTCAATAGATCACGAGCCATGGTAGCCAACACCGGATATACGCTTTCTTGTTGCTTCCACCAGGTTAAAAGGTCAAAACTAGATGCATCCTACACCCGTATTACACCGACGTCAAGATACGATGATAACTCTATCACAGTATTACCTGAGCTTGAACTGGATGCCATGCCCCTGGACAAGGAAGAATACCACACATCCCACTCACTAACACCTATGTACTGGACTTCTGAATGGCCCATACTAAGCCCAGTTGTACCCATTTTCTCACAATAAAATTGAAAAAGTGCTTGTAAATTTGCCCTTATATTTGAAAAGGCAATTAAATCTATATAATTCATATTTTTATTTATTCCATCAATAAAAAACTGTACACCACTTAATTTTAACCTAGGATTAAATACAACAGCCAAAGAGAATGTCATTGGAGCCTCTTTCCAATATTTATTGAATTTTTCTTCCATATCTCTAACAGTGCTACTCAGTAAAAAATGATCTCTAAATCTACTGAATTGTAAAGTAATTTTAAAAAGCTTCATTAAAGCTTCATTAGATGTGGGATAATATATCCTGGAAAAAAATAACGTTGAAGTATAAAAAGCTTCTAATAAATCTCTTATATGAGCACATAACTCCCAATGTTCATCACTAATCATCAACTCTTATGCATGAAAAGTATAAAATTCATTCAAAATAATTTTCCGAGAAAGTGCCTTGTTTAACAAATCATACATAGAATTCCATCTATGTTTTATCTCTTTAGGCATTTTAATAGCTGATACGTCTTGCCTCGCACATATTTAGGCATATAATTGTCTTCTTTGTGCGGAGCAGAAAATAAATCTAGCAATGTCTTTAATAGCATTTGTGTAACTTACAATATGCTTTAAACCAACCTTTGCAATGAGATTTAAGATGTGACATACACATCTATTTTGAAATATAGAACTATCTATCAAAGTTGCAAGTGGCACCTGCATTCTCATTAATTCAATAGCCACTGTATTATTACTGGTATTATCTAAAGTTACAGATAAAACTTTTTTCTTAATATTATATTCATCTAGTTTTTCCAAAATAAATATACTTATTATAGTTCCATTGTGTGGCCATTCAAGACAGCTAAAACTAAATATACGTTTATTAATAATCCATTTTGTATCTATATTATGTGCAGTAATACAAAGAAAACTATCACCCCCTTTAAAAGTCCACATATCCGTGGTTATGGCTATTATAGTAGGAATTTCTGCAAGGTAAATTTTGATATTTGTTTTCTCTTCCTGCCAGAGTCTAATAGCATCATTTCTGGCTGTATTTCTTGAAATACTGTGAAATTGTGGTTGACAATATTGCTGGACCCATTATTAAAAAAACTCATTTTCAACAAAAGCAAATGGTAATTCGGATAACACAATCATTTTAACAAGACCTTGTCTAGCACTTTGTGCATTAAAAGAAAAAAGACCCAAACTGCTACTGCTACCACCACCACCAGTAGTAGAAATTTGGGTCTGTGAATCAGGCCTCCCTGTCCCTGCCTCCTCTGGCTTATGTAAGGCTAAACATGTTTTCTTATGTCTTGTCAAATGGCCAGTACCTCTTTTTGACTCGGCACTATAAATCTTACTACACAATTTGCATTTTGCCTTTTCAATTTTCTTTCCATTTTCAATGACATCAAACCTTGTAAATATATCCCAAACTGCTGAAGTTCTATTTATCTTGTTTGGTTTACGGGAACTCTGAGTCTGAGGAAAGGGGGGTGGTAAATCACCTACTTCATCTTGTAATTCAATAAAATTTTCTTCTACCTCTAAATTAACGGAAGAAGATTCTTTGGGAATTCTTCTAGCCATATTTCAAAAAAAATAAATTTATAAATAATAACAGTATTAGGCTAATAGCCTTCTTTTGTGATAATTAATATAAGAAAGGGGAGAAAATAAGAGTTAATATAATATAATATAAGCTTATATATATATGGAACTCAAATTTAAATAATATAAATACCTCTAAATCTTTGAAGGCCCCTTTAATCTTTGTCTCTTGATGACTTGATCTTTGGCCCTCCAAAAACTTCTTAGAGAGAGTGAAAGAGTTGAATGCTTTGAGAGAGAGTTAGAGAATGAGAGAGTTGTGAGGAATGAGTGTGTAAATTGGTGAGAAATGAGAATGGGAGGGTTAGGGTATTTATAGACTTAGTAAAATGAAAAATGACACAAAATACCCTTTATATGACCGTTTTATAACTGTTGGGGGGTCAAATGAACTTTTTAAAAAAATATAGCTATTTTTTGGTTGTTGGGCGGGCTGGCTGGCCAATCTTGGCGGGCCACAAGGGCCAGCCCGTGTGCCAGCGGGCGTGGTGGGCCGTGCCAAATGGGCCAGCAAAGCTCGGCCCCGCGGCACGGCCCGTTACTGGCAGGCCGGGCCGTGCCTAGCTGAGCCGGCCCGGCCCATTTGACATCCCTACTTTCACAGATAACATATGGTTTTTATTTGGACCCATGCGAACCAATGATACAAGCCAAACAGATTGTTATTGATTTTTCTTCGACTCCAAATAAGATCACATTAATATGATCTGTATCACAAATATGGCTGATATTTATCGTATTCTCGCCTTGCCAATATGGTCCTATAATGATTTTTGAACACGGAAAATTCTATTTGCACCCACGGTTTTTGCTGAGCACACCCACCTCTATGAAAAAAATTTGTAGGGATTGTACATATGTGGGTGTGCTCAGCAAAAACCGTGGGTGCAAATAGAATTTCCCTTTGAACACATGTTAACATTTTACTTTTGCTCGACGAATTCAACTGGACCCGGCCCATTAACCTGCCTTCAGTTTTGCAAATTCTTACTGTCAAAACAAAATTATCAAGAAAATTCTGGGTGGACTGGACCTCATTGCATGCCGAATCATGCCAAAATTAGGATTGCTTTTGCTCTTATGAGTATGATCTAATGATTATGACCATCTATTTTTGGGCTCGAAAATTAAGCAATTTAATAAATCCCGCAAAACAAGCTTATATTGGATGCATTCGAATTTGCAATCCATGCATTTGATTTCTGTACATGGAACATGGTATCATTCCTGCCAATTTATTGTATCTATAGGTCCCGAGCCTGTACATAAATGAGGAGCTTTGTTTCAGGGTAAAACTATTGTCACAAGTAGGCTCAATTTGAAATACTGATATTATAATGATGATAGACTGGAATGATAAAACAGAATTTACCTTTGTATGTATAGTTTAGGATAAGACTAGGGTGATGATTATGATTATGCTATTGATGATGATGAACATGGAACCATTGTTGGCAAGCTATGCATCAATGCACCAATTATCTGCCCATGGTCTACCAGAACTTTTTCCATGGCGGGAAGGCCAGAAGATAATGAATGGCACGTGGTAAGTGGTTGTGAGAGAGTCACATACCCTGGAATTCCTCCATCACTGAAAACAGTTCACACTTCACTACCATGGGGGCTACCAAGATCCGTATCAAAATTGCACTTTTCCCAAATATGGACTCTCTTTCTTTCTTTCTTTCCTTTTTTTTTTCTTGAAGTTAAGTTCAAATTATATTAACAATCCAAACCAAAAGGACCCCTCAAACACAAGGAGAGTATATTAACAATCCAAACCAAAAGGACCCCTCACGTACAAGGAGTGGGCATTTCTTCTCTATCTTTGTTTCTGACAAAAAGGGTGGTTGAAACATTTAATGGGAGAAAAGGAGGTTTGGTCTCCTGTCCAAGGGCTACTACCAGGAAGTAGGCACCACCCACCCAATTCCCAGAGAACTGACTTGAGATTGTGGCTGCCCATGTGAGTTGGGTTTACCAAAATAAATTAGGTTTGGTACGTCCAACACTTTACACTCCCATTTGATGAGGGGATGAGATGTGACCCATCCTTTCTTTTTCTGGTTGGAACCAATGCATGTTTACGCTCCCATTTGATGAGGGGATGAGATGTGACCCATCCTTTCGTTTTTCTGATTGTAACCAATGCATGTTGACATAAGATTTGCTCATTCGCCACCTAATTGCAATAATGTCAGCCAGGTTTATTTATCCAAAAAATTATGAAAAAGGAAAATTAATTACCCAAAAAATCACCTTAAATATCCATTGTGACTGCACCAAAAAGGCCTCAATAGGTTTTACGTAACGGAACCGGCCCTCCCGCCAAGATATCCTCTTTTCTTTTTTTTTTTTTCAATGAAAACCTTACAGATAAGCAAATGTTTCTTTCGAGTGACGATATCGTTGCCCATTGTATTGTTTGTAAGATATAATCATCTCTATCGGGCGATGATATCGTCGCACAACATAATTGATTATATAGTTATCTTGTCATGTAATTGTGTGCAATAAATGCAAACATCATAAAGAAACTTTATTTACAATATCCTCCATTTATATCTTCCATGCAAACCCACGTCTGTTTCTCCGACAACAATTGCAAATATTATCAAAATCATTCATCTTCCACAACAAAAAAGGAGAAACGGTTTATAAGTATAGGGATGTGCTCCTATGAGAGATGCTCTCACTTTAATATGAGAGATAATGTGGGGCCCTCACATCCATATCTAATGCCAACAACTTAAATGTGAGAGCCCCCACTTTTATCTCTCATAATAAGGTGAGAGACACTCCCATAGGAGCATCTCCCATAAGGTTATTTCCTCTATTTAAGGAAAAAGTTACAACAACTTATTCGCATTCCCTAAACATCAATTGAGGTGACCAATACTATAATATGTAAGAATAGTGAAAGAAACTTGAAATGCGAGGCATTTCATACTTCTTAAAGTATGCATCAGGCCCGGCCCTGAGCAAGGGCGGGAGGGGCGGCCGCCCAGGGCCCATTATTGAAAGGGGCCCTTCATTACATGTAATGAGTTATATGGCATAATAATTTATTTCAAATAATTTTAATGAGTCTAAATATTTATTTTAAAGGAGCCCAACAAGGTAACAATACAAAGATAATTAAAATAAAAAGGGCCCACTGCACTATGCCCAATTGGCAATTGCCCATTAATTTATTCAACTAAAAAGGGTCCACCGCCCCAATTGACATCGTCCCAAAAGAGCCAATCAAAACAGCCCATCGCCTCTGTTGCCGAATTGCCCATCACCCATTAATTTAATTTATTCAATTTTCTCCACCAAACCAAATCTTCTCCAGCAAACTTCCAAACTAAACGCCACTCAGCAATCTGCAATCTGCATGCCTACCTCTCTCTCTCTCTCTCTCTCTCTCTCTCTCAAGTCTCAGACAGTTCATAATCTCGTCCAAAGTCCAAACCAGGTAATTTTTTTTTTTTTTTTGTAAACGTCTATCTTCTTACTTCTTAGTTCTTATAAATTATAATTTAATAATCTTATTCAGTTATTCTATAAATCTATAATAGATTTTTTATTTTGTTACAATATGTAATTATGTATTTATCCGATGATCTGATTATTTAAAGATTGAAATTCTGAATCTTATGATTTTTTCATAGGTTTATACAGATAAAATTTGAAAAATGAATAACAGAATAAGGTATCTTTAATTCTTTATATCTGCCTATCTGGTTAACTGGTTTGAGATGGTTTATGGACCACTCGGCCACTGCTCAATCAAAATAGCCAAGCATAAATATAATAGGCTATATTTTGTAATTTAATAAGTTATTAGCAATAATTTTGATGTATGACATTAATATTAATAAATAATTCAGAACTTCTAGTCACATTTTGCTTGACTTATATGAGAAATTTATTTATTTATGTATTAAATGTATTTATCATATGATATTATTTGATTTTTAATGAAATTACTATTTTTGGGCTAAATATATGAAAACATGTTATATATATGTGTATATATTAAAAAGCTATGAAGATGAAGAAAGGGCCCATTTTAGTGATTCGCCCCGGGCCTTTGAAAAGTCAGGACTGGCCCTAGTATGCATTATAAGTTGCATATGAAAAAAGTCTCAAGATTTCAAATTGTAAATCTCCATTTGAGCACAATAAAGAAAGGGAAAAACTATGGTGCAAAAAAAAAAAAAAAAAAAGGGTTGAATGCACAAATCAACTCAATTTCAAATCACAACAATTCTCACGTCACATGAAGCAATCAAATAAACACTTAATCCAAACAAGAATCACATGCTCATCCAAGAATCACTAGTAAGGCCTACTCAAATGCAAAGAAAGCATGAGAGAAAGCAAGAGGCCAAAGTGTCCACATTCCTAGACTTTTGAAGCCTTTTATGGATCAGATTTGAGAGGTTTGAGTGAAACTAGGGTTTTGAATGGGAAGATGGTTTTGGTGATAGTGGCGGAGGTTAGAGAGAATGAGGGTCAAATGAGGGTATTTTAAGAAATGGAGTGGAGGCTGAATTTGGAAGAAGGTGGTTTAGAAATGGAAAGAGAGTTACATGTGCGTGTGATTCGTTGTTGGGAGAGGTAGGGTTTAATGGTGCAGGAAAGGAAGAGAGGATGATAGAGGGGAAGTGGGCATATGGAGAATAAGACTACCTAATGAGAGAGAGGAATATTGAAATCGCAAGAGAGGAGAAGCAGTGAGGAAGAAGAAAATGAAAAATGGGTTTCGCGTCCATTGTAGTGTGCAGAGGAGCGACTATTTTTAGAAGAAAAAAAAATGAGAAAGACCTTAGGGCACCACTCCGATTTCAAAATATCTATTGGGGCCTTTTTGGTTTAGGGGCCATCTAGGGTGATTTTTTGCGTAAATTCCTAAATAAAAAAAAAAAAACAATCAGTGATGTCGTTGGACTGTTATCTGTTAATGGTCACTAAAATTAGGGATGAAAATGGGTACAAGGTCAAGAGATCACCTGGGGTCATACCCATATCAGGATTTTACATAACGACCCAATCTACCCTAGACCCATAGAAACAGCCTGTACCACCCACTCCCCCAATTACTTGTGTACTTCTATAATATAAGCCGGTGCCATTATGCATTTGGGCCGTTGGGTATAAAACCCATTGACCCAGATGGAGTCTCTGTGTTTGAGAACCGGAATCATAATTAAAAATGGATTATATTCTTATATACCCATTTTTTTCAATTCAGTTCCTTGGGGTATTCAAGGACTCAAATCTATCCCTAATATACAGATCAATTTCAGACACAGAGCACCTGTAAACATGTTCTGGGATGATCATTGCATATCCTGGTTCGCATGGGCCACATTCCCAAAAGCACACCACCATGCAAAGTTTTCATCTGAGAGTATGCACAAGGGTGGTGCCAGATTTTCAATCCCACGTTCTCACAAACAAAGACGCCCAATAGAAGATACGGATCAGAAGCCCCGCACGGCTGGGAGAAAATAACCCTCCCAATCATATTGTTTAATTGGAGGGCTTTGGAGGAATGTATGGGCAACAAAATAATACAAATCTGAGAAACAAATTTAAAATACTCGTTTTAATTTCAAATAGATATATAGCCGAATTCTCTGGTGCATTTGTAATAGTGTAGCATCAATGATAGTTAAGATCATGTCTCTCTAGCAGGGGCCTTTTTTAGCCTCTATCTCTGCAACAATAGCATCAATTTCAGATTCTTCAAGAAATGACGCAGTCCATGCTCTTGTCATTACAGCAATTTCTATGTTCTTTCCCCCACTCTCAACAGCCTGAGGAAATCGCCTTCTAATGATCAGATGAAATTATAGATTTTGCACTAATGCAGAGTGTATATATGCATGTACATATATGCATTCATGGACGTGAGAGTGCCAAAGAAAGGACTTGAACACAGATGGATATGGAGGACTGATATACACTAGAGCAACCCTTCTATGACTACTACGTACAAAAGCCCTTGTAGGATGCTTCATCATATGCTTACAAAAAAAAGTGGGAAGCCTCTTACTCAGTGCATCAGATTCCCATATACACTCGTACCTCTTAAAGTTTTAACACAAAAATTTGGTAGTAGAATTAATTGAAACCTGTTATAAGATATGGATCTTGGGTGGATGCCCACTTGTGATAAGATAGGGTTAGAATTAGGGTTCCTCCTTTTTAGTTTACTTTGCCTATAAATAGGCTCTCTCCCTATGTATTTAGACAGAATTAATGAGATATCAGAAAGGCTCTCTCTTCTCCCTCTAATCTTCTTTCTCTTGGTCTCTCTCTTTTATAACACGTTATCAGCACGAAGCTCTAAGAGAATGAAGAAAACCAGGTCTTCTTGCCCAAAGAGAAGAAATCATTCCCTGCGTGGATTTTCATCGCAAACTCCTTCCCTGCGCGGATTTTCATCGCGGATTCCCATTCCAGATTCCTTCCCAGTGCGGATTTCCATCGCAGATTCCCTGGGCGGATTCCTTCCCAGCGCGGATTTCCATCGCAAAATCCTTCCCAGCGTGGATTTCAGAAAAGAGTAATATTTTTCTTTAAATACAGTAAGTAGTATCCAAACCATAGTTCAAATCCAACATATTAGAATACATAAAATTAATTTATGATATTTATTTTACTGTCATTATAGTGTTTGGTTACTATTCATTATCTTGCACGATTTTTTTATTTAAATTTATTAATGCTATAAATTGATTATAAAAAAAAAAGAAAAAGAAAAAAGAAAGAGAACCAGAAGTTCTAAAAGTGAACCTGAAGTTCACATATTCATGGACCAGTAGAAGTTGGAATAATGATATGAACCTGAAGATTCGTATCAATAAATCAAAACCTGAAGTTTTTGATTCAACAATCCATATAAATTATAAAGCCATGAAATTAAACCTGAAGTTTTTGATAGAACTAGAAGTTCTGATCACTTGTTAGAACCAGACGTTCTACCCCAAACCTGAAGATTTGACAGAACCTGAAGTTCTAATTTCATGTATTATGAACCTGAAGTTCTAAATCAAGCCTGAAGTCTTGACAGAACCAGCAGTTCTGATTCTCAAATATGAGAACATGTTAAATTTTTATTTTTCCATGTTTAAATTCCTTTCTTAATTACTTTTGATGTTAATATTTTTTTTATCATTATATGCACACTGATAACTTCATATATATTTCATATTACAGTTCTTGCAAGATGTCAAATTTGGCTAAAATTGACTTTAAAGCACTTAACATAAATGGGGACAATTATTTATCTTGGCAATTGGATGCTAAAATCCACTTGCAATCCAAGAAGCTAGGAGAGACTATAAAGGAAGGTAACAAGATGTCCCCAGAGGAAAAGGCATTAGCCCTCATCTTCCTGCGTCATCACATACATGAAGATCTCAAACATGAATACCTTACTGAAGAAGACCCAGCAGGCCTATGGAAATCCCTGAAGGATAGATATGATCACCAGAAGATGGTCATACTACCAGCTGCCCAGAATGACTGGTTAAATCTGAGGTTGCAGGATTATAAAACCGTATCTGAATACAACTCTGCTCTTTTCAATATTGTTTCCCGATTAAGACTTTGTGGTGAAAAGGTTTCAGAAGAGCAGATGTTGGAGAAAACGTTATCAACTTTTCATGCCTCGAACGTGCTCCTGCAGCAGCAGTATCGAGAAAGACGTTTCTCCAAATATTCAGAACTTATTTCCTGTCTCCTAGTTGCTGAACAAAATTGCATAGTACTGATGAAAAATCATAACTCCAGACCAACTGGATCTTTGGCAGTTCCTGAAGCAAATGTCAGTTTTAGCTCAATCAGAGGCAGAGGAAGGGGAGAGGAAGGGGGAGAGGAAGACATAACTCCTCCAAACGAGGTGGTTTTAAAGGTCCCCCTCCAAAATTCAAAAATCACCAGAAGTGGTCTGCCCCTCAGCCTAAGAGCAACCAGAATCCACCAGCTAATCCTACCCACCGTCCTGATGACACGTGCCACAGATGTGGAAGAAGTGGGCATTGGTCACGCACTTGCCGTGCACCAAAGGAAGTGGCCGAACAATACAAAGCATACAAGGCCTCTGTTCATTTAGCAGAGACAAATGATCTGGAAGGATGGAATTGGAATGCAATGACACCAGAGATACCTCCAATTGACATTACAAACTTGGAGACTCGAGATTTTTTTGAGGATGAGGATAGCCAACCTTTGAATAATGAGGCTTTTAACACTCACTTGGGATCACCCCCTGGCATGGTCTAGAAGGCCAATAAACTTTACAAACTTAAATTTTTTTTTATTCTTTTGAGATGCATGTTGCTTAAACTTCTTTTTATTTATTTATTTCATGTCCTAATGAATGGTTTAATTATTTCAATTTTATCATATGATTGCATAGTTATATTGTTTTATTATTTTGTTTAAGGTATGGGTCATGGAACTGAGGACAATCTTTGTTTGGTAGATAGTGCCACAACACACACCATTCTGAAAAATCAGAAATTTTTCTCAGAATTGATGTTTATTCCACGAAAGGTATCAACCATAGCTGGGCCTGTGCAAATAATTGAAGGCTCCGGAAGAGCCCACATAATGTTACCTAATGGTACCCACTTATTCATTAAAGATGCTTTGTTCTCAAATAGTTCCCGAAGAAACTTGATTAGTTTCAAAGACATCAGAATGAATGGGTACCACATTGAGACTGTAAGTGAAGGTAACAAAGAATTCTTATGCATTGTTACTAGTATTGGAAGCCAGAAGCAAATACTAGAAAAATTAAGTGCACTCTCCTCAGGGTTATATTACATGACAATCTTAAATGTTGAATCACATTCGGTTATGAGCAAAACAACAAAGTTAAGCCCGAAGCTTAAACTAAGCCCGAAGCTTAGTGATCCGAAGACTTTACAGCTCTGGCATGATAGGTTAGGTCACCCTGGGGCTACTATGTTGAGAAAAATTGTAGATAACTCCTTTGGGCATTCTTTAGAGAACCATCAATTGACCCTACCTAGTGGGTACTTATGTACACCGTGTTCACAAGGAAAATTGATCACCCGACCTTCTTTTGCTAAAGTTGCATACGAATCCCCATCCTTTCTGCAAAGGATACAAGGTGACATTTGTGGACCCATAAATCCCCCTAGTGGACCTTTTAGATATTTTATGGTTTTGATTGATGCCTCCACCCGTTGGTCTGATGTTTGCCTACTTTCAACTAGGAACATAGCATTTGCCCGTCTATTAACTCAAATAATCAAACTTAGGGCTCATTTCCCTGATTCTCCCATTAAGTCTATAAGACTTGACAATGCAGGAGAATTTACATCACAGGTTTTTGATGATTTTTGTTCATCTATAGGAATTGTTGTCGAACATCCTGTCCCCCATGTCCACACCCAGAATGGCTTAGCTGAATCCATGATTAAGCGCATCCAACTCATTTCTAGGACTCTGCTGATGCAATCCAAATTGTCAGTTAGTGCATGGGGACATGCTGTGTTGCATGCTTCAATGTTAATCCGACTTCGACCCACAGCCTATCATCAATTTTCTCCTGCACAACTTACATCCGGACATCAACCCAATATCTCTCACTTGCGCAAGTTTGGTTGTGCAGTTCAAGTCCCAATCCCACCTCCTAAGCGTACTAAGATGGGACCACAACGTAGATTGGGAATCTATGTAGGTTATGACTCTCCCTCAATTATTCGATATCTAGAACCAATGACAGGAGATGTCTTCACTGCTCGTTTTCCAGATTGTCAATTCGATGAGACAATATTCCCGCCGTTAGGGGGAGATAACATAGTTCCTGTAGAACGACCTGTTCCTGAAGAACGGCGAGAATTAACATGGAATACTTCCACTCTGTCTCATTTGGATCCACGAACTTCACAATGTGAAAATGAAGTCCGGAGAATTGTGCACTTACAAGAAATTGCAAACAGATTACCTGATGCATTTAACGATGCAGCAAAGGTGACAAAATCACATGTGCCCGCTATGAATACACCTGCCAGGATTAATGTCCCTGTAGGACAAAGTCAAAATACAACCGCAAAAGAATCTGCAATACGCCAGAAGCGTGGCAGACCTATAGGTTCAAAGGACTCAGCTCCGCGGAAAAGGAGAAATGAGCAATCATCATCATGTCCTCCCGAAGAGGCACGTATCACTCTTGAAGAGGTTCCTCCCGAAGAGGCACGTAACGCTCCTGAAGAGGTTATGACAAAATCCGTTCTCTCTAGAATAATGGAAGTCCCTGGTGAGACTTTGGAAGCCCCTGAAGAGGCACCGGTACCGGATAATGAAGAGATCTCTATATTTTACAATTATTCAAAAGAGAGATGGAATAGAAATGATATTGTCATCGATGACGCATTTGCATATGCGATAGCTACACAAATATCAAAGGTAAATGATGATGATGATTGGGACACAGAACCACGTTCTATAAATGAATGTCGACAAAGAAATGATTGGCCAAAATGGGAAAGTGCCATCAAAGCAGAGTTAGAGTCTCTCAATAAACGTGGTGTGTTCGGACCTATAGTACAAACCCCAAAAGATGTTAACCGTGTAGGTTACAAGTGGGTGTTTGTAAGAAAACGGAATGAAATGAATGAAATTACCAGATATAAGGCACGATTAGTGGCACAAGGTTTCCTGCAGAAACCTGGGATTGATTATGAGGAAACATACTCCCCTGTCATAGATACAACAACTTTCAGATATCTGATAAGTTTAGCAGTTTCTCAAAATCTAGAAATGCGACTCATGGATGTTGTAACTGCTTACTTATATGGGGACTTAGACACTAGAATTCACATGAAAATCCCGGAAGGATTTCCTTTGCCTGAAGCAAAGCCAAGGAGTACATACTCAATCCAATTGAGGCGATCATTGTACGGCCTGAAGCAATCCGGAAGAATGTGGTACAATCGTCTTAGTGAATACTTGTCTAAAAAGGGGTATGCAAACGATCCTATTTGCCCGTGTCTATTTATAAAGAAATTCATGAAGGGATTTGCAATATTAGCAGTTTATGTGGATGATATCAATTTGGTAGGGACTCCAGAAGAGCTCGAAGAAACTGCTGATTGTTTAAAGAAAGAATTTGAAATGAAAGACCTTGGAAAAACAAGATTCTGTTTCGGGTTGCAAATCGAGAGAAATTCTAATGGGATGTTGGTCCATCAATCTAATTATACCGAGAAGGTTTTAAAACGATTTGGTATGGACAAAGCACACCCATTAAGCACACCCATGGTCGTCCGGTCTCTTGATACACAGAAAGATCCATACCGTCCTATTGAAAAAAATGAAAAAGTTTTGGGTCAAGAAGTACCATACTTAAGTGCTATTGGAGCCCTGATGTACTTAGCACAATGCACTAGACCGGATATTGCATTTTCTGTGAATCTACTTGCCAGATATAGCTCCGCACCAACTCAAAGGCACTGGGTTGGTATTAAACATATCCTACGATATTTGCGTGGAACAACTGATTTAGGAATATTTTATTCTGATAATCCTATAGATTCCAGTTTTACAGGATATGCAGATTCAGGTTATCTCTCTGATCCTCATAAGGGTCGATCACAGACAGGTTATGTGTTTCTAAATGGTAATGCCGCCATTTCTTGACGTTCTACTAAACAGACTCTGGTAGCTACCTCCTCTAACCATGCTGAGATTTTGGCTCTTTATGAAGCCAGTAGGGAATGTGTATGGCTAAGATCCTTGATTCAGCATGTTCGTAGTTCTTGTCAATTACCTTCTATTGCAGGTATCCCAAATGTTATCTATGAAGATAATGAAGCATGCATAAAACAAATTCGAGAAGGTTTTATTAAAGGAGACAAGACTAAGCATATAGCACCAAAGTTCTTCTTCACTCATGAACTTCAGAAGAACAATGAAATTGAAGTCAAACAAGTTTGTTCGAGTAACAACCTGGCTGATCTATTTACCAAATCTTTGCCAAAATCAGTAATCCAGAAGTTTGTATATGAGATTGGCATGCGAAGAGTTCATCATCAAACTATGTAAATGGTTGCAATCATTAGGGGGAGCAGTTTATCAGGGAGCATCCTGAAGTATGCTTCCCAGGACATTTGTGCGCTGTACTCTTTTTCCTTTCCTAGGTTTTATCCCACTGGGTTTTCCTAGTTAAGGTTTTAACGAGGCAGCATTATGCACGTCCAACACCATTTCAATGATCTTGAAGAATGTTGTACTCTTTTTCCCTTCGCTTTGGTTTTTCCCACTGGGTTTTCCTTAGCAAGGTTTTTAATGAGGCAACTGTCATTAAATGGTGGTCATCCAAGGGGGAGTGTTATAAGATATGGATCTTGGGTGGATGCCCACTTGTGATAAGATAGGGTTAGAATTAGGGTTCCTCCTTTTTAGTTTACTTTGCCTATAAATAGGCTCTCTCCCTATGTATTTAGACAGAATTAATGAGATATCAGAAAGGCTCTCTCTTCTCCCTCTAATCTTCTTTCTCTTGGTCTCTCTCTTTCATAACAAAACCTTCATTTTTCTTTTTCTTTCTCTTGTATTTAGGTAACCTGACCTGAACCCACAACTCAAGGTTGCAATAGTGAACATTTTTCCAATGTTTCCCGGGCTCTTGTCACTTAAACCTTAGAATGCATCAAAACATCTGAATACCACCCCCAACATCATCCAAGGAATACTGGTTAGGCATATCCTTCCAAATTAAATGAGGCCGTTTGGGGTTCATACTATGCTCCCCCTGGTGACAAGGCCACCCTTAATATGCCAAAGCAGCCAGTAGAGGAGTTCGTGGGCCAGGTCTGGTGGGGCTGGCCAAATTTAGAAACACAGGCCTATATCTGGGCCAAGCCCAGCACAGACCGTACATGTCAGGCCCAAGCACGTCCATTTAGTCAATTGGGCCGGGCAAAACTACGCTTTCTATTAGTTGTACAGACTTTCTAGCAATTATTTGGACAAACCATGACTAAATTAAAAGCACTCCTTATTCATGCCGGGTGGGGCTGAGCTTTGGGCTTTCTATTACTTTATCTAAACCCACCCCAACTATTAACAACCCAGTTTATATGAAATCTGTAGAGAGAGAAATTTGTAAAGAGAGTGGAAAATTGAGATGCACAATCTTTTTAGTGCATACTTTTGGTACGATGCGATTAAAAGGTTAAAGTGGATGATATTTTACACTTAAAAGATTAATGCTAACAAAGGGAAGTAAAGTAACTCTACACACTGCAGTATAGCCTATCCTTGTCCCAAATTTATCATTCTTTCTTTGTCTCTCAAATATTTTAAGCATATAGTGTTTTAAAAAAAAAAAAGAAAACTTGCAGAATAAAATAAAATTGCTTGTGTATCATTGTAGGACGAAACATCTAAACATGGTATCTAATGGATAAACTAATCTCTATTTTAGTTAAAAAATGGGGGCAAACACAAAGGGAATAAAATTATGGCCATGATAATAATAGAACACATTGTCATGATAAATCTTGAAAAGAAATATTAAACGATTGATCTATAGGATGCTAACGTGATGAGACTGATTATTTAAATGCTTCACATAGGAAACTTGGTTGGAATTTTTTCATTAATAGATTATAAAAATATTACAATAAGATAATTTGGATTTAATCCTCAAAAGATGGATCATTTATGAAAATGCAATGCCATTTTCACGAACCACGTCAAGCACAACATTTATACTAAAATTATAACAAAAAAAAAAAAAGAGAATATACATCATTTCAAAGTTCATGGTGAGATATCCTACAAAAATAACATATTTAATTAGTGATCCTCGTTAGCTTTTGATATATCAAGCTATCTTAAAATATGATTTCTTTGAGAAACATACAAGTATTTCAAATAGAAGACTTTTACAAAAAAAAAAAAAAACTTTATGTAGCCTTTCTAGTATGCCACACTTTGAACTAAAATTTATAGTCGTTATAGAAAGCCAAATGTCTGAGTCAATAATAAGGATCGAGAGAGATGGGTACAACTTTTATTCGGTAGCATATTTGGGATCTCAATTGAAATTCTATTGCTGGTTTGAAGTAATGTCAGGACTTATTTTTTAGAAAAGAACTTAACTTTAAAAATAGAAGACTTTCATCATGAATCAAAATCTTTTACTAAAAGAAGAATACTATATGTTATTTTCTTATTTTTAATTATCTTTATCAAAGAGATTATATTCAATAAGGAAATGTAATCAGAAAAAGATGAATTTATAAGAAATTTCAGTTGATAAAAATAATGAAAGAGTCGGGATTTAAAAATTAAAAGCTAGCCCATATATACATCATAATAGATAATCTAAAGCTAAAACTCTCTTACTTAGTCCCAGATTTTCTATAATTTTAACATTCCAGTTGCCAATAAATTTAACATTCCAACTGCCAATAAAATTAAACAATAATTTTCTCCCATCATCATCATCGTTATTTTACACTTTTAAGTCCAAAAGATTATAAGCTAATGATTAAAGTTTCTAAGCCTAAAGGTATGAAATTGAAGAGTGTAAAACTGGGCTCGATGACTGATGATGGAACGACAAGATAATAAAAAGATTACTTTACAAAAAAAAAAAAAAAAAACTTTAGATGCACCCTAGACCAAAAAAGTCATTTTAGTTTCCCTCCAACCAAATCAAACTTTCCGCCAAGAAATCATTTTTGAGTCATTAGTTTTTTTTACCTAATTTTTCGATGGTCAATGTCGACCCTCTAGGGGAAAAAAGTAGTATTCCGCCATCTTCATCCCCCTTTCTTCACCAAACCCAATCCAATGGGGAAGCTCAAATAAAGACAAAAGGTCATGCTCGTTTGGAGGATAATATGAGGCATTTTCTCTTCATTTGGTCATATCCTTCAAACCCATATGGACTTTTCTCTTTATTTGGTATTCCTCATTGGTTTGGATTTGGGGAAGAGAGGAGGAAGAAGAGGATGAAAAACTAATTTTTTTCGCTTGCAAATGGTTGATATCGACCCTCACCTGTTTGGACGAGAGTTGACGTGGGTCTAAAGTGCATCTAAGTGTTCTTTTCAATCCTCTAATAAAAAAGCTGAAAAGAATAAAAAACTATACTGATCAAAGATGGGTTCAAGTGAGCCCATGGAGCTATTTGGATAACATTTTCCAATAAACTAAAAAGTTTACATGACATTGATAACATCCCAATTTCCAAAGGGTGTATTGTTGGTATGCATCAAGTCATCCATGATTCTTTTCAAAGCCCTACTTATTAAATCTCAGCCAATCAACACAAATCTCCCAGTGTTACATGGTTCGGGCCACTATCAAATTCTTCAAATACAGACTACTTGGACAGAATTCGGAGGTTGAAGGTTCGAAACTGTACAATCATAATGGGGCCACCGGGAATTTACCCGGTTCCTCCAGGGACACCCTCCCTTATCAATAACAAAAAAAATAAAATAAAAAATTAATAGAACATCACATGGAGTTCGTGCGTTTTAATTTTGACGGTCTAGATCTTAGCAAGGGTCCAACTTCCCGCGATTCGCGGGCTTAGAAGATCCGGACTCTCTTGTTTTTTCGCATCATCTTCTGTTCGGACTTTCTCGTCGCAGTCTTCCTCTTCTCAAATCCCATCTCGCTAGTTTTCCATGCCATTTTCTTTCAACGGTCCGGCTTCTTACTGCAGGTGTCTCTGCCCCTAACTGAATTTTGGGCCACAAAACAGTCTCATGGTGGGCCCCACCCGATGTCTGGATGGCCACCAAATCACTTCATGGTCACAAAACCATCAGGTAAGGAATTCACCTTCTCATGGACATTCTAATCAATGGATTTTTTTTTTTTTTTTGGTTGTAAGCGTATTGATTTTGACTGGATGTTTTATTTCCTGTTTTGGTGTGCTTGGGATGTTTGAATATGTTGATCCCAGCTTTAGTACATTTAACTTAGGAGGCTTTCTGATTAGGCAGGCATTTTGTATTCTTTTAGATATCTAATAGGCTTTGGAAGAAGATTAAAGTAGTGATCTGTTAAATAACTTGTTACTCATAATTTGCAATGTGTAGTTTGAAGTGTTGAGTTTGAGCTGTAGTGATTTTGGTGCACATCACCCATTTGACTTCATGTAATGTGAAGTTCTATCGACTATCGACGAGTTCTGTTTGTTATGGCTTAGTAGACTGTTGTGGCCATCCTCTGTAATGGTCATTCATGGCTTAGCATTTGGAAAAGGCCCATATGATTCTTCCAAGGAAGTTTACTAGTCATTGATTGTAGATGTTGTGTGAGTTGAATAGAAGAATAAGTTCCCAATAGATGTTTTCAAACATCAAGAAAAACCCCCCAAATAAAATCATAAGCTACACAAAGTAATCAAACCGCAATACAGGATTTTAGTGGAAAACCCTTCAATCAGAAGGGCCAGACCATGTGGGAAATTTGAGAGGGAGCCTACTATGAAAATAAGAGTGGGAGCACAATGTGTTCAAGTTTTTGCCCAAAACTGAAAGGATTTGATTAAAATAAAGTATGGTTACCTCTTTGATGTTTGAGCAAGCTCACACTTCTTACTAGAAAAGCCTTTCTCCAAAGAGATATAGGACTTTGAATGAGGATGCGTTAAGCATGTTTTTTTTTTTGGTAAAGGCGTTAAGCAGTTAGAAGATGAAAATTCACAGGAATGACCACTTAAATCTTTCCTTGAGCACCACGAAACCCTAAAATTGTCTTCGTTTTTCTTCTTCTTTTCTCACTCCTAGAGCCTTCTCCAAAGAACTTTTGTTTCGTTTATTTTTGTGACCATGTGACTCCCCTCTCCATCTTATTCCTCCTCTTCTTCTTCTTCTTCTTGGGGCGCACACTTCACGGGGCTGGATCCCGTGCAAAACCGTAGCACAACTATCCTACTTCAATGCACACCTAGCATCCATACTAGCCAAGTCTTAACAGAATTCTTGATTTTTGTCATCATATCTTAAGTTGGTGTGAATCATCTTTGTATAAATTGGTTCTCTTTACATTGCGTATCTAATGACAGTAGACATGTATGTTCTTGGTTGGGGAATGATGCCTAAGCATTCTTGCTGAAATCCTTTGTACGCCAACTGTCAGAATGAACCACATATCTTAAGTTGGTGTGAATCATCTTTGTATAAATTGGTTCTCTATACATTGCATATCTAATGACAGTAGACATGTATGTTCTTGGTTGGGGAATGATGCCTACGCATTCTTGCTCAAATCCTTTGTACTCCAACTGTCAGAATGAACCACATATTTTTCCTGCTTCAAGCTCAATTTTGGAGAAACTTTGTTATCTACAACCTATGATGCCCAGATATGGATATGGATACGGACATTGATATTGGGATCAGGGATACGACTCTTCACTTTTGAAAATCTAGGACACGAATATGATACGGGTGTCCTAATTTTTTCTTTAGATCACTTTTGAATCAATGAGATTATCATTGTTTTCGTCCCTTTCTAGCATTTTTTATGGTGATAAGTAAAAATATTAAAAGAACTATATGAAATAAAGGACTTTACAAGTAGGATATGTTAAACTTGTTCCCTAGAATACTCCAACTGTCAGAATGAACCACATATTTTTCCTGCTTCAAGCTCAATTTTGGAGAAACCTTGTTATCTACAACCTATGATGCCCAGATATGGATATGGATACGGACATTGATATTGGGATCAGGGATACGACTCTTCACTTTTGAAAATCTAGGACACGGATATGATACGGGTGTCCTAATTTTTTCTTTAGATCACTTTTGAATCAATGAGATTATCATTGTTTTCGTCCCTTTCTAGCATTTTTTATGGTGAGAAGTAAAAATATTAAAAGAACTATATGAAATAAAGGACTTTACAAGTAGGATATGTTAAACTTGTTCCCTAGAAGTATCGGTGCAGTATCAGGTACCAATACAAGTATCGTATCAGTCTGATACGGATATGTTGGGTTTGTACAAGTATCTGAATATCAACTCATAAGTATTATTTTGCACAAGGAAGTCAGTTGCTTTGCATAGCTTTCTTCCACTCATCTATCTTTATGAGTTTATGCTTTCTAATAACTTTCTGGCTCTCTTGCACTCTTGCATCTGTAAGAAAGACAAACTCACTGGAGGGGTACTTCTCTGATTGTTGGTGCACTCTTGTAGATCTTTCAATTAAAGGTTCTGCATGTTCTTCTTGAGGAGGCTGTTCCTCTTGCTCAACATCTTCATGTTCTAGCACATTTTCATCACTAATCACTCTATAGATTTCTTGTATCTCTCCTCCACCTAAAAACATGCTGCATAAGAGGGAGTGGAGTCAGATCGACTGGGAACATCATTAGCCTCACTCTGCTGCATTTCAACTTTTTCAAAGTCTTCAATGGACCTTCATGAAATACTACATTGCTGTTTCTCTAATTTTTCCTTTAACCAAATTCTTAACATAGAATTTGAATGGAATTCCCTTGTCATGAAGTTTTGAACTTTGCTCTTTAGGCACATGGACTTAAGTTTTGGTCCTAATCAGCTTTAGGGTGCATCTTAAAACCGTTTGAGAAATTCTCTATCTCAACACTAGATTTGAGAAACAGTATATACACTTAATATATATATATATATAAGCTTTACAGTTGTAAATAGCATGATTTCCCTTCATTCATGGGATAATCATCCAAAGAAGAAAGAACTAAAAAATACAGAAAATATCCACATGTGGATTGCCACAAAATCCTCCGTTACATTTAAAGTTGACTTATCATCATGCCATAAAGAGAATTACATAGAGGGATACATCCCTTGATTTGGGGAAGATTTAATGGAATGAAAGTCAGTGGAGGATTCCTCGAGGCATCATGCATGATTCTTGGAAATTTGACAAGTGGGTAGATATGCAAGCATGATTTTGGGGATTTTACAAGTTGGACGATTTGCATGCGAACTTGTCTCTTTCTGTATCACATCTAAGGCGACATGGGGACTGTTTTCTGATGTTCGATTCCATGCAAGGTGCAATACTCCTTATATGACTTGGAGATGTATTTCCTACCACCGTGCCGATGCATTTCAGTATTTTAGTATTTCCATATCCATCTCACATGATAATGCTGAAAATTTTCATAAACTATATTTGGTTTTCATTACATCGACGCACATTTCCCTATGAGCATTGCCAAAGAACATGATGCAGACTCCAAGACCCAATGGGGTGTCGAGGGGGCGCTGTTTCCTCTCTTGACCTTTTCTCCTTTGTTTTCATAAAGGAGGATAGAAATTAGGGTACATTTGTCTTCTTTTGCCCCTCATCTTTTCTTTTGATCTTTTGCAAGAGGATAAATTCTCAAAGTAATGAGTGTATTTTTTTTTTTTTTTTGCTTCTATGCAATAGATATGAATGAACTCACAACATAACTTTGTATTCATTGGGTATCTCACTCACAGGAACGTGAATGAAGTTAGTTAGTTCCATAGTGGGGCCCCTCCTTTTGAAAATCCAAATTGCTCAAAATGAATACCCTCATATGAAGACTTCCCCAAATTTACTCCAATAGGAGCTGGTCCCACCTTTTTATTGAACCCCCTCTCATGAAAATCCAAATCGCTCAAAATGTTTTTTATTTTTTAGTTTTGATGCACTATGGAAAGAAACTATATGTTACAAGCTAATCAATGGTCGTAGGAGTTTATTGGAGTGGCATAAGGCGTGGATAGCCCCCACGCTTGTGTTCGATGGGTATCCCTGAGGTCTTTGACCAACAGGATTATTCCCCATGGTGGCGCCAGCTAAAACCCCACAAACGCTCATTGGGCAAATTTGGAGCAGGTTTCGAACACAAGACGTGTCTCAACTTGGCTGAGTTGTTAGCCTCAATGGCTCAAACTTGAATGAGTTGGAAAACCAACATGGAGAATATTTTATTTTACATGATTTGTACTAAACTATATAAGCGCATGCAAATACACTGAAAGAACTCAGGGATACCTCCACATTGATATATGCATAGCAGAATAGGTAATCTTTCCTTTTACAAGAACAATCATCTGTGGAGGATGCAATCTTGTACACTTCTGTCAACCACTGAAGAAGGCATAATTTTTTTTTTAAATACTTTTGACCATTGTACTGTACAATACTTTTGAATAACTCCTTTACCTGATAGCTATTTTTAGTGGGTTTTAATGTTTTATACTTACAAAAATGAAAATATATCTTAATTTCTTATTTTCTCTTCCAATTTCCAAATAATGCACTCCCATCTTGCTGCTTTCTTTTCCAGCTTCCTCTTTCCCATGTCTTGATTCTGCAATTAAGATTTAAGCTTTGAGAAATTACCCAATGTATCTTGATATACATGTATCTCTTTCCAACCTTGTGAATTTTTGGCCTGTGGGTCCATCTTTTATAGAATATAGATTCAAACTGTTAATCTCCATCATGTTCACCATTGTTAGGTGGGGGACCATAACGGCATAACATCATTTTATACCAGAAGGTCTGACTTATCTATACTGGATATAGTCACTCCTCTTGGCATGATTAAAACCTTTTTTTTTTCTTTTAATGTGATTATTGGGCATATAGATCGTCAATGCATGAGAGTAGGATCCAAGTAACTGCTTGTCTTCATGAAACGTGGCCTGATAGTTTCAAAGTATCATATATTGTTATAAACATGCCTGCTTTCATCTGCGTTCATGAGTAATATTTGCTTTATATAAATGTGATTTCCTTTCTACCTGTGATAGAAAATCGACTTACGCAGATCTATCTGCAGTGGCCGATGATGATTATAATTCAAAGTCATTCCCTTTCCGATTCCTTTGCCATATAACTACACATAATAGCACAAAGCATGCTCAGCTATTAGCCATGATATTTGGAATGTCGAGATCCATTACCAGAATTGCTCAAATCTTTAATGGCGAGCCAACCAAATTGCTTCTTAAAATCAGGCTGGCTCGAAGGTAAAAAAAACTCTGCCAATAAAATGTACATGCTGGTTTTTAATTTCTTCCTACTCCTTTTCAATCTCAGGACAGCATTTTAGCAATTATTTTAATACTTGCTTTTGAATGTACCCAAAAGTATAACCTGTTTGATTTTTTTGACAGGAGATGGTTATCCACTTGTTTGAAGTGGTGATGATGTTTTGCTTTCACCACCTGAGGAAGAGCCAAAGAATGGTAGATCACAAAAAAGATTTTCGATATATGTGTGCCTAAAATGCATAGGCATTTAGGTAAAAAAAACTCAGCCAATAAAATGTACATGCTGGTTTTTAATTTCTTCCTACTCCTTTTCAATCTCAGGACAGCATTTTAGCAATTATTTTAAGACTTGCTTTTGAATGTACCCAAAAGTATAACCTGTTTGATTTTTTTGACAGGAGATGGTTATCCACTTATTTGAAGTGGTGATGATGTTTTGCTTTCACCACCTGAGGAAGAGCCAAAGAATGGTAGATCACAAAAAAGATTTTCGATATCTGTGCGCCTAAAATGCATAGGTAAAACCATTCATTCTGCCAAATATCAAAAGTTATGATTGAACTTCTTGAAGGTTAATCCATGTTGCTCAAGACATGTATTAGAACACAGAAATGGGCTATAACTCATTAAAGCTTCTTGGAATTACTTACTATATCCATATATATATGTGGTGTGTGTGTGTGTACAATGTTGTGAGATATAAAGATATATTTTACTTAATTTGTTAGCCAGGTGGGACATGTATGTGCCTTGTTCGAAATGTTAGACCGTTGTATGTGGCTGGTTCGAAATGTTAGACCGTCCTCTTGGTTAAGGAAAGAATGGTTGACACCATCCGCTTGCAGTCAATAGGCTTTGTTAAATATGCATCCATCCCCACTTCCAAGCACTTAGCTTCATCAGATGACATTGCATGTGCTGTCAGTGCAACAATGGGAATGTGTGAACCAGTTCCGTCCTCGAATCTTCTAATTGCCTTTGTTGCCTCATAACCATCCATCTTTGGCATCTGCAGTTGGTTTCAATTTCCAATAGCATCAATATAAACAGAAAGTGATTTTTGTTTCTACTTCTATGGAGGATATAGATTCAATATCCAACTATTTAAATGAACATTTTTTTAGGGTTCATTGGGCAATATCATAGGTGTGTTCAGACAAGTTGAATATTGATACTATAACATGAGAATATGAATATGATTGTTGAATATTATAATGTTTTCAGGACTCACGAGTTAATTTTGTTGTTATTACTATTATTACTATTGCTAGCACTGTTGTTGTTGTCTATGAGACCCCAAATATGGCATTTGACCTGTGGTACCCATACCGACAAGGTACAATATGGGTCCATGTGCGTCAATGCGCAAGGGATACGATGCGAAATTTCAGGAAACAGTAGGGCTAACTGAAAATGCCCTAATCCCAAAACCTTCTTTAAAAGAAAAACCACAGCAGAAGAAGAGGAGGAAGAAGAAGATGATGAGAAGGGTGTACCTTTCACAGATGACCGGCAATGACCTAGCCATCGCCAGACGATCGGCGACGATCTCCTACTCTTCTTCTTCTTCTTCTTTTTCTTTCCTCTTTTATCTTCCCTCTTCTTTCTCGAAGTTCTGTCTCCACTCGAGTCTCGACTCATGTGACGAGACGACTGGCAGAACATATCATTTCCCTTCATTTCCTGCCACTCTTACTATGGGCTCTTCCGATTTGTGGTCCCCACGGTGGGCCTAAAGATCCAACAAACCACCGATTTCACTTTATAATGGGAAGGGCTTGGGGATCATTTCCGAAAAGGCCATTTTTATTAAACAAAAGGCCGGGGCTTACTGCCTAGAAATGTCTTGAGTCTTTTCTTATTTGTCTTTTTGCACTTTTCCCCTTTACGTGTTTTAACCTCATTAAAAATTTGATCCACTCAGTGGGCCTCACCATATTTGAGCCCTAAATTGAAATTAACTAAATATTCCACTTAAAATAAATCCCTAATCAAATATCTACATGTATATATTGCTAGAAATGCTATACCCGTATCCATGTCCTAAATTTTTTAAGTTGGTGTATCGAACCCTCGTACCCCGTGACTGTGTCCGTATCTGGGGATCATAGGTTGTTATGGTTGGTATTGTTATTATTGTTATCGCTTCCAATATCATCATCATCATCATTATTATCTTGGTACCATGTAAATATTTTAGATCCATACATAGGCAGGGCAAAATCTATCAATTTCATTTTTATGGTCCCTAGCAAGAATGCACTTATTCCAAACTTCACAGAATTTGAGTACATGCACCCAAAATGAGAAGCAGACAATTGTAAGATTTAAGAAAAATGAGAAACAAATTTCATAAAACATCACAAAACTTTAAACAAGTTAAAGTTAGGTTGTTCTTCCTTTGCTCGTTGAAGACGGCTACATATCCGCTTTTATGTATGATAGTTGGATATGGTAAAGAAATTAATATTGATTATTTTTGGGCGAATTCTTTATTATCCATTCTCAACCCCTATGGGAGCTTTAAGAAGAATATCAGTGTCGTATTGAAGGGTAGAGCCATGGCAATTTCCCACAAGTGGTCACATTTTGTGCAGTCACCAGTAACATTATTGCTTGCAACCATCCTAAAGTGGGGTGGTAATGCTTGCAGGTTGGAAGCATATGTGCCACAATGACAGAGATATCAAATCATCTCCATTATTGTCATTGGGTTGAACCAATCTGTAACTATTTTATCTCTTCAGAGCTAAATCTCCTACTATTATCTATTGGTGATTTTATTCCATCTCGTGGTAGACCATATCTCCACACCCCTCTCCAGTCTTGACTTCCATCTGTGTCTTCTTGGGATATGGTATAGGGAGAAAGGTTCTTCAATCAGTTCTTGCTAAAGGCATGATGACACATGATCAGCATCAGTTCTTGGATCACATATTGATGCTGTCCAATCCTCCAACATCAATTTAAGGGTGACTGTGAAAAGGAACTATAGTTGGGTGAGCAGTCTTATGCCAAGATACCTATTATTTCATACAGTCCAGCATACTTTTTCTACAAATATTTTGTTAATCTCACACTAAGGCAAACCACTTCTCATGAAATCTCCTCCTTGTTCATTTTGTGAGTGAATACTTGAAGAGAACAATGGAACATGGACTCGTTTGTTTTCATCTTGCTTTGAGGGTGGATCCTCATCCTTCTTGTTTTCTTGATTCCTTTTTACTTTTTTTAGTGGACTGTTACTTCTAAGAAAAATACTAGAATGGTTTTTTAATTTTTTTTTTATTTGTACTATTGGAATTCCAGTATGATAGACACCTTTTATACCAAGCGTGTGACAGGGGAACAGCGGATCCGTGCAGTTCCGCACTGTCATCTAGCAGTCCTACCATGAATAATGGCTTAATACCATCATTCAGACAATCTGATCACTTTATGCTATTTTTTCCCATTGGATATCAACTGATTATCATTTTCCCATTAACATTCCATTTGAAGGCCACCCATTAGAGGGCTCAAATTATCCAATAGGTCTGGTTTGAACTATGTTTTAGGTGGATGTTTCTTATCCACTGTCCCCATTGCTTTATGTCCAGTGGGTGGTTTCTCTATCGCATCATGTTAGAAATGGCTATCATATCATACCTGCTACAATACTATCATAAAGTGGTAGCATGAAACTACTAAAAGCTGTAATTTAGGCTTGGCTGAGTGTTTACTGACCTGACCATCATGTTAGAAATGGCTGTCATATCATACCTGCTACAATACTAGCATAAAGTGGTAGCATGAAACTACTAAAAGCTGTAATTTAGGCTTGGCTGAGTGTTTACTGACCTGACAGTCCATGAGGATTAGATCAAAACTTGGGATTTCCTGTGACACTGTTCGAGATCTGATTTCACCATCTTGCTGAGGTGCGTTTTCTCTTCTACACTCTGAACCATGCGTGCATTTCAGGGTATCTACAGCCTGCAGTCCATCTCCCACTGGAATGACTGTTGCTCCCATTTTTTCTAGCATTATGGTTGCTACTCTCTGCAGCACTGGTGTGTCTTCTGCCAGCAATATGCATAATCCTTCAAGTGATTTGTGACGGGGAGTGGATTTACTTGCAACTGCGCAATCTTGTTCTTTGGTACTTACACTCATCATTTGATATTCAATGGGTGCGATGTTTGTTGACCTTCCTGGTCGTTTTGTTGTAACTTGTGAATGTAAATTCCCTGATACTGATGCTTTTTGGTCATACAATGACTTACATTTCAAGTCTCCTGTATCATCAATGGGCCAGATTTGACATTGTTGCTCTTGCTTTTTGTTCCTCTTTTCTTCTAAATGTACCTGGCTAGACTCATCTGAGTTATTACTATATTTCATGTGAGGAACATCTTTCTGTGGTGCTTCTGGATGTGCTTCCAGTTCTGCTATCGTTTTAGTTCTACGAACAATTTTATCTAGGTTGGTTGTGAAAATAGAATATTCTTTTCTTGAATTGGCCATCTTGAAGTGCGATGGATGAGATGCCAAGGTTCTTTTTCCTTTTTCTTCCTCAATATGAAATGTACCTCTTGAATCATTGCTACTCCTATCAGATGTGTCAGAATCATCTGAACTGGCAGCATCGAAATGAGTATGATCTATTTCAAGGCATTCATGCAAATCATGTGTTGCTGAGGTGTTACCTTCTCTTTGAAATTCAGATTTCCTTTCTTTTATGATAGCATCCAAAATCTGAATCATTTTTGCCTTGTAGAGTGGTCTGCTTACCATCAACAAATGCCCTTTCTTCCGAAGCTCCATTTTAATGACACCAGATGTATCGTGGTTTACGACCCACGCAAACTTCGCCTTCCCACAGTATTTATCTAGGAAATTCAACTGCTCCTTCCATATGTTTGTACTAAGATCCAGTAGCCCAATGTCCACTACAATGATGAGATTTAAAGGCTGTGCTTTTTTGGAGTTCAGTTCTTTGGGAGAAGCTCTCATTCTGCTCATTTCACTGGTTGAAGACTCTTTCACAAAGCAGCACCCAACATTTCTACTGCTTTGAAAAGCTTCTTGAAGGATTTGAGTCAATTCATTCCATTCGGATGCTTCCCATGTGCAGACCCCTTTTCTCCTTAGCCACTGAGACATGATTGATCTACCAGTTCTTCCATTAAGTGCAAGCAATACCTGCATGTATGATTTTGGAAAATTAGTCCAAACGTCGATGTACTTCTTTCCAGCTTGCAATTTAAAGAGTAGATTTTTTAAAAGGTCAATTTTAACAGTGTATTGTAGCTGAAAAGTCAATTATAAGCCAAGAAATATTTATGAGCTTGGATGTAACCCAAACTACATCAACCTAATATTTGGCAGAAGGATGGTCAATCATTCCTTATGGTATTGTGCAAGGTAGTGTATAAAAATATGAAGGCCTTTAGGCATGATACATGGTACTGATTCTCTAGCTTCACGTCTTTGATAAAGTATCAAAGTGGAAGAGAGGTGTAGGAAATCAAAACAAATAACAAATATTATCTTCGTGCAGGTTAGTGGTTCTAAGATTAGTGGGAATGATCTAGTCAAAACTAAAATCCACTTGGAGCCGTAGGTTGATAGATTTGTATTCCTGAAAGCAAATAGAAATTAGAAACAAGGCAAAAGCTTGATTATGGTATGGTTCAATATGATTAGTTCAAGAGTGGGGAGGGGTGTCACATTGGAGACAAGCTAATGGAGCATTATCTGATTGTCGAGTGCCACTTTGACTGAGGGACATCTTTATAGAATGACTATTGATCATACATTTTCTTATGAAATAATGAAACTGAATGATAGCTAAATAGAAACAGCAAAACATGATGAAGTGTATGTGGTTGAGATGCATTTGCTTAGATGGATTTGGGAAGTAACAAGAAAGGATAGGATTAGGAAAAAAGTACTTGATGCAGGAGTAGTTGGCCTAGATTTCATGGCTCCAATGATTGATGAGGCCCTTGATTATTTGGATCGATTTGATCGATCAAATTGCCTTTTGATCCATTTCAATAGGCGCCCAATCAAGAAATGGGTCTCAAATCCAAAATTGGAACTAATGGGGACCCAAATCAGTGCCTTAAAAGTCCATTTAGACAATCTAATCGAGCTCAAATAAGTCCTAACTAGGACCATGTTGGATGTCCAGAGCTGGCCCATGTTCACACCACATTGGCTAGTTCTACAAGACCAAAACATGGGCCCACAACCCATATGCTGTGGCACGCCAAATGACAGCCTATGCAAGCAAGATGTTAATTGAAAACTTCCCGAAGAAAAATCTTAGAGGAGGACAATTTTCTAAAATATAAAAAGGAGGCAAGTTTAAAAGAAGCAAGTGGAGAGAAAATCTCTCCCATATGCGCTTCCAAATTCAATTTTGAATTTCTTTGGAAAATTTCTATTTTATTCCCTATTTTTAGTTAAGTTGTTGAATTATTTAAGGGCTTTTATTTATAAATATTTCTTTATTAGTTTGATAGGATAGATGGCTAGGATTAGAAGTAGAGTTTCTTATTGTGTGAAAACCATGGATTAAAATATTGGCCAACACCAGTATGTATCAGTCAATGACTCAATAGGTACCAGTATAGGTTTATGAACGATATTTTCTTATCGGTATCAGTTTCAAATTGCAAAAATCTCTCCAAAATATTGGCTGACAATCCTAAAAGGCCTAAAACTCTCATTTTTTACCATTTCTCGACCATTTCAACTGTGTTGTCGCAGCAAGGGGCTCTTTCATCTTCTTCTATCTTCTTCTTCACCTCTTCTCCTTAAAACTCAAGATTTGAAGGGATTTAATTACTCTACTAAGAGACCATTCTATAAGCAGTTTGTATTCTTTTTTTTCTTTTTTTTTTCATTCGAAATTGCTTTGCGAATCTTCATAGTTTTGATCAATTTTTCTATTTTTTTTGAATTTTTCATATTTTTACCTTATTTTTATTTTTTAAAGTAAAAGTATAAATGAAGCCAAGGCCTTGCTAGATTGAGGTAGATTTGGTTTTAGGTTTTTAGTTTATCGTAGATTTAGTGATTTTGAGCTTAGATCTAGAAATTTTGGCTTTGAAAATCTGGAGTTCTCTATTTAAAATCTTATAGATTTTGTTAAATTAGTTAGTGAAAATGCTTTAGAATGTCTGAGATTTTCTTGTAAGTTTTTTATTTGATATAGATCTAGTGATTTAGAGTCTTGTTCTAGAAGTTTTTATTTTGTTTGGGACTTTTTGAAATCTTTTGGGTTTTGTTAAATTACTTAGTAAATAGTTGATTAAATGTATGAATGTTAGTAAATCTAGCATTCAACCTTGTTTAATGTCTAGATTTATAAGATTTAGGTTGATTAATTATTTTAACTTAATTATTTTGGAGGTTTTGAGAATATAATATTAAAAAAATATTTCTTTTCAAGAAATAATTGAAAATGTATTTTTAAGGTTATATATATATATATTCATCCTATACTTCATGTATGTAAATTTCCATGTTCTTAGGCTCAAATAATTTGAATATTTCAATTTTTTTTGGATATATTTGAATATTGTATTATTTTTTTCAAGAAATTATCAAAATTGTGCTTTTTAAGATTTAATGTATACTTTATATATGTTAATTCTCATGTTCTTAGGCTCATAATATATTGGATATTTTTAAGTTTTCTAAATTCTAAAGATTTCCTGTCGTTTTCTCTTTTGTAGATAAAATGATGTGTGAAGTAGATTAGACAATGTTGACAAGTGATGCAACCCGGATCTGCGATAACATGTGGGAAACTCCACGTGGGGGTTTGCTAAATCCTGGATGGATTCCATGCAAGGATTGAATCCACAATGGGGGTTGGCCCAATCCCAAGCGATTTAACACACCGGCATTCTCAGCTTGGGAAAAATTACTCACACAATCAAGCTGAAATTCTTTATTTAATAATCATGACCTATATCTCCCAATGGGGGAATACAAATACATAGGAAAGGATGGGATTGAGACGTCCCTTTCTTGCTTCTCATCCCTAAATCTTCTCTAAGTTAAAAACGCAACAATATATCCTAAAATCGTGCAAGACAATCCAAATCAAAACTAATCCTTAATTTAAAGACTACTAAGTAAAGAAAACTTTTAATTAAGTGGATGGTCCTATTGGGCCTATCTGCTTGGCTCAATGGGACCTGGTTGACCCATGGGTTATGAGTCTGATCTGCATCAACAAGGTTGTTGGAGGTCTTAAAGGGAGGTTTCATTTCATTTAAAAGGAGAAGATAGGAAGCTAGAGTCATTCGAAACTTATTTGAGTAAAAGCTTGTTTCATCTCCTTACCTATAGTGCTTTGATGTCTTTACCTTCTAAAACTGTTTGGCAGTCCTTGGCGCCTCCTAGAGTTAAAGCTTTGTTGTATTGCAATGTTTAGCAAGCTTTTAACTTTAGAAAGCCTCAAGCGGTGCAAGTTTGCGCTTCCAAATCTGAAGTTGCTAACCAATACACCCAAAATGCCTAGGCGTTGAGCCCCCCTCAGGCAGGACACCACTTGGACTCGAAGCACACGCCCGAACAAGACGCGGCTTGGGGCCTTTTTGCCTTGCATACATGCGCCCACACACAAAGTGCGGCCATCTCAAGTTGCTAACCAATACACCCAAAATGCCTAGGCGTTAAAACTATGACAAACTAACTACTTAACACCATATGCTTGCTTTTTTTTTTTTTTTGATAATGGAGGGAACCGTTGATAATTTTTTTGTCCATTGTGTCATGGCTAGAATTATTTTGTGCTTTTTCTCTGTGCATGTTCAGAGTATTGTGTACTTTCCCCTTTCTTTCCGTGATCTCATTGAAGGTTGTTGGGTCCTTTCCCAATTAGAGAATAAATCTTCTGGAATATCTTACCTTTGACCATTGCGATTTGGGAAGAGAGAAATAAAAGAAATTTTGAAGACAAATGCTCTTCGATAAGAGATCTCATGTGGAAATCCAAGTGGGAGACTGCAAGGGAATGAGTTCAATGTTTTTTAATATTTATTTTTTATTCGACTTAGAGAGTTCCTTAGTCATCAAGAGTTCCACTCCCATTGTTAAAAAGGATTTTTTGCGCATCCTTATAAAACGAGGGCAATGGAGTTATAAGGAGGGCAATGGAGTGAAATATACATGGAAGCTCCCTTGGCAAGCTATGCTCGACAGGAATCAGTAGAGCAGTAAAAAAATGATGGGGAGTTGGTTTTGGTCTTCTTGGGACAGTGTGGCACTATCAATTATGATAGAGCTGAAACTGTCACATTAAAAGAAGGTTTGAAATTGTTCAAAGGAAGTTTTATGGTTGACCTTATGCCGGAGGCATACTCCATAAATGCAACAAAACATGCACAAGATGGATCTCAAATGCCATGGAGATTGGAATCAGCTGTAAAGGAAAAGATTGATTACTTCAATGAATGTTATTTTGTGCATATTCCAAGAGAATGGAATTTTGGGAGGCAATCTCTTGGGAAAAATCAGAAGAATCCATAACACAAATTATTATTGTAAACTCTATTACTTTGTAATTATTTTCCTTTTCCTTTCATGGTCTACCCCCTTGTAATTCTTTTTATTCACGTAAATCTTTAGTACTTTAATAAAGTTCATTCTCTTTCTCTGAAAATAGAAAAGATAACAATACTCTTTGGAAATGCTTGCTTTGTCTATTTTGACGCTTTACCCAACATTCAGCGAGAAATGAAACAGTCAAGAAAGTAAATACCAGCATAATCTTCAGATTGTTGGTGTTAGATATAAATACTCACCATTAAGCCATGTTCATCAAATTCTATTTGAGAATGCTGTCCTATGCCATCTACATTGGTACTGAGAACCAAATATAGTTGCATCAATGTCCCTGGACCATCTTTCTTTACAACTTTGATTTCTCCACCCATCTTGTTAACCTGAGAACATTCATCATAAGATAAAGCGAACATGCTACGAACAAGGTTCAGAAGTTGATGATGTGATGAAAGGAAAATAAGAAAAAATTCAAAGGTAGCAATCTAGTTCTCTCGTTTGCATTCAAATACCTATCTTAATATCTAGCAACACATCTAATTCATTATGTAGCCACTGTCCCAAATCTGCGTGCATGAGGACTGTACCAAAAGTGTCTAATTAATCTTTTATTATTGTTTCAGAAATCAGATTATATTAAATGAATCGCTCTTAATGCATTGTAAAGTGTAAGTGGCATTCCATGGGCACTTTGAAGATGCTCCTAGAATCCTAGTGATAAGAATTGGTAGGATTTGAATTCCCAGCATTCGACCTACATCAAACTAGCTTATGCTGATGGGTGGTTATCTTTTAATTCTTTTTTAAATGGTCATGTCATTCAAAATGATCAAAGGTTTCATTGTGTAGAAAGCCTTTGCATCAGCTGGAGCATATTCTGATCGAAATATAAACGATATGAACTTCTTCAAGTACTTTTTGTGTAGAAACTGAAATGCTCAGTCTTGGTTTTTCAGAAAATTTAATAATTTTGGAATATTGAGTGGATCCTTGTGAAATAGATTCCTTTGATGGTCTATGTGGAGTGCAGATGCAGATTCAATTTAGATACTATAAACCTTTCGACTTACCAAGGTTCGCACTATGCATAAGCCAAGACCTGTTCCCCATGCCTGAAACAGCAACAAAACTTAGAAAAAGCTGTTGGAACTTTCATATTTTACAAATTGTAGGTCATATGAAGTGTACATCAAAATATAAGACATAGTTTAACAGGATTTGAAGAATTATGTGGTGCATACAGCATGTGATGTTTTTTTATTTTTTATTGCATTAATAAGTTTATGGGTACTACTATATTCCAATCATAATTGTTGAGTTGTTAAGATCCAGTCTGGATGTTTGTTGTTCATGAACTTCAAGGAGTTCATCAATCATTTCGAGGTGTATATCTTGTGGGACGTCTGTTTTAGTTTCAATAATAAGCTTATGAGCTATGACTGTTATGTCCCAATCAAGTTGGTTGAGTTCTTAATTAGTGTTCAGATGTACCCCACGTTGCAAGTGGTTTGATTTTGTTTTTTTGGTGAGAACCATCCTATTATGTTTTGTTAAAGTTATGAATTTGGAATCACATTATACAGGGTAATTTTAATATGACAATGCTGTCAATCCAGCCCATCTGCGCAGGGCTCTTGTTTTATTAAGATAGCTTTATTTTAGGAACTTGTATTGTATTGAGATACTAATTATAGGAACTCGTATTGTAGTAGGATACTAATTGGAGGGTAATCAACCCTTGTATAATAAGAGGGACTCAACCATAAGAGACACTTTTTTCCTCCAAACTTCTTAGTCTCTCTTCATACGTGCATATCTGTCATGGTATCAGAGCTACTGATTCATGCCCTAATGTTTTAGTTTCCTCAAATTACAAGGATCTATAGATCCTCCCTGACATCTTCCACGTCTGGAAGCCCTCGGTGTGTCTCCGATCGTCTCAGATCATCTTAGATCAGGTGTGGCCCACCCGAGATCGTCTTCAACACCTTTGCAGAACTAGCCCAAGTTGTTCGACTGGAATTCTTAGTTATTTTGGTGATTTTTAGGAATTTTTTCCTAATCCCAGGTAGGTCTTCTACTGCATTCAGTGAATAATCAACCACCTCCCAAGGATATTAGTAAAGTTCAGTGCTATAACTGTAAGTAATATGGTCATTTTGCAAACCATTGCAAAGCAAAGATCTGTCGGTATTGTAAAGCCATTGGTCATGTTATTGAAGAATGTCGGAAGAAGGGTCGCAATTCTACTTCCCGTAACTATGTCAGCTCCTGGTACTTACACAGTACAGTCCACTCCTAGTGCTTACACAGCGACCTCTGACTTAAATGGCTCCCTCCAGTATGATTCTTCTTCACAGCCTGGTTCCTCATCACAATCTGCATCCCCAGCTCATCTCACTACTGATATGGTAAATCAAATGATACTCAATGCCTTAGTCTCTATGAACATCTCAGGTACGGATTTGTCCCTGTCTCATACATGGTACTTAGATTCTGGAGCAAGTAACCATATGACCTTTTCACCCACCAACTTGCAAAATGTTGTTCCTTACACTGGTACCCTTACTGTTCAAACTGCAAATGGAGACCATCTTCCCATCACATCTGTTGGTGATACCATTGGCCCCTTACCATTAGCCAATGTTTTAGTGTCTCCTCATCTTGCTACAAATCTAATTTCTGTAGGTCAACTTGTTGAGAATAATTACAATGTTTCCTTTTCTTCTTCTGGTTGTGTTGTGCAGGACCCGGAGTCGGGGGAAGTGATCCGAGGGGGCATAAGCATGGCAGACTGTTTTCCCTTCCAGTTTCTACATTTACTCGGAACAATTTTTTACAACAGTTGTTTTGTTTTTTTCTTCAGAATAGTTTTCGGTTGTGGCATAATAGACTTGGTCATCCGAATGCATCTACGATGTCTACTTTATTCAAATCTGGATTATTAACTAAAACTTTTGATTCTGCTTCTTTTGAATGTGATGCTTGTAAATTAGGAAAAAGTAAAACTTTACCTTTTCCTCACTCCATAACACGGAGCACTGAATGTTTTGACTTAATTCACAGCGATGTTTGGGGCTTTGCCCCTCACCTTTCTCATGGTCATTTCAAGTACTTTGTTACGTTCATTGATGACTTTAGCCGGTTTACTTGGGTTTATTTATTGCATTCTAAGTTTGATGTTCTTAAAGCTTTTCAATTTTTTCTTAGCTATGTTGAAACCCAATTTTCAAAATGCATTAAAACTTTGCGCTCAGATTCAGGAGGGGAGTATGTTTCTAATGATTTTCAATCTTTTCTAAAAACTAAAGGAATCCTTTCTCAACGTACCTGTCCGTATACTCCTTAACAAAATGGAGTCACGGAAAGGAAAAACCGGCATCTCCTTGATGTTACTTGAACCCTACTGATTGAATCATCCGTCCCTCCGCATTTTTGGATAGAAGCTCTCACCACTGCAGTCCATTTAGTAAACCGTCTTCCATCCCCTACCATTGATCAATTAACACCGCATTTTAAACTGTTTGGTCATCATCCCGTGTTTGATCATCTACATACTTTTGGATGTGTTTGCTTCGTTCATTTACCTCCCACAGAACGAACAAAATTAACCGCTCAATCTCGCAGGTGTGCTTTTTTGGGTTATGCTACCAATCAAAAAGGTTTTGTGTGCTACGACCCCATTAGTCGTCGCATCTGGGTTTCTCGTAATGTTATTTTCTTTGAAAACTAATATTTTTTTCAAACTCATTTGGATTCTCCTCATCCCTCTTGTCTTTCTCTCTTACAAGGTATTTTAGATAAAACAACTGTTACTAGGTTTAATCCTGACTTTGTTTATTGTCGTGGGGAAAAACCTACCACTGCAGATGCCCGTCCTCCTGATCCTCCACCGGCAACTGGTTCCACAACTCCTCATATCTTGCATTGCTCCTCTAGAACTTCTAGACCACCTGAGAGGTATGGATTTACCCACACTTCCTTGATGACAACCCTTTCCTCTATTTCTATACCAAGTTTTTATTTGCAGGTAGTACAACATGATACTTGGAACCAGGCTATGAGGGCGGAATTAGATGCTTTAGATCAGAATCACATATGGGACATTGTGGATTGTCCTTCCATAGTTAAACAAATCGGTTGCAAATGGATCTTGTCCATCAAACTAAAATCTGATGGCTCCTTGGATAGACACGAAGCTCGACTTGTGGCACTCGGCAACAGGCAAGAATATGGCATTGACTACGATGAGACGTTTGCACTTGTGGCAAAAATGACATCTGTTCGGTTACTTCTCACCATTGTTGCCTCAAAAATCTTGGCCGTTATACCAAATGGATGTCAAAAATGCTTTTTTTCATGAGGATTTGAAAGAAGAGGTCTATATGCGGATACCGCAGGACGTGTCACCTCTCCCTCTAAAAATTTTGTCCGTCGCCTCCGAAAATCTCTTTATGGTATAAAGCAAGCTCTTCGGGCATGGTTTGAAACTGTTAGGGGGCGTTTATACACAAGTGGCTTTACTCAGAGCCCTTACGATCAATCTCTATTTATGCACACAACATCTACTGGTATTACTGTTCTACTTGTGTATGTTGATGATATTATTATCACTGGCACTGATGATAGTATGATCAAGTCTTTCCAAGCTTCTCTCCGGGATTATTTCAATATGAAGGATTTAGGCCCTTCACATTATTTTTTGGACTTAGAAGTGCATCAATCTCCCAAAGGTCTGTTTCTTAATCAACACAAATACACATCTGATTTTATTGAGCTTGCTGATCTACATGACTCTTCACCTGTTGATGCACCTGTAGAAGTCAACCTCAAATTGAGTAAAGATGATGGTGATCTTCTTCCCAATCCACATACATACAGGCGCCTGGTAGGCAACTTAGCCTATCCCACCATCACTCGCCAAGACATATCATATGCTGTCAATCTTGTGAGCCAATTCATGACATCTCATAGACATTTGCATCTAACTGCTGTAAAGCGCATTATTCGATATTTGTTAGGAACTGTTACTCGTGGTTTATTTTTTCCATGGATAATCCGCTTTAGTTGACCGCTTATGCGGACGCTGACTGGGCAGGCTGTCAGGATACTCGTCGCTCTACTACTGATTGGTGCATGTATCTTGGCAATTCTCTCATTTCTTGGAAATGCAAGAAACAGGAGCGTGTTTCTCGATCCTCCACAGAGGCTGAATATAGGGCAATGTCTTCCGCCTGCTCAGAAATCTTATGGCTACGAGGACTTCTTTCGGAATACGGTTTTGCGCAAACATCTCCTACATCCTTGCATGCGGATAATACTGGGGCTATCAGGATCACTGAGAATCCTGTCTTTCATGAACGTACCAAACATATTGAAGTGGACTGCCACTTTATTCGGGATGAATTGAAGCGTGATGTCATTTCTTTACCTCATGTCCCTACTGACCTTCAGTTTGCTAATTTCTTCACCAAAGGACTTCCTCGGCCTTGACATCAGTTTCTTGTTTCTAAGTTCCTTTTTTTATGACTCCCACGCATCAATTTGAGAGGGGGGGGGGGGGGGGGGGGGGGGGGGGGGGGGGGGGGGGGGGGGGGGGGGGGGGGGGGGGGGGGGGGGGGGGGGGGGGGGGGGGGGGGGGGGGGGGGGGGGGGGGGGGGGGGGGGGGGGGGGGGGGGGGGGGGGGGGGGGGGGGGGGGGGGGGGGGGGGGGGGGGGGGGGGGGGGGGGGGGGGGGGGGGGGGGGGGGGGGGGGGGGGGGGGGGGGGGGGGGGGGGGGGGGGTCAATCCAGCCCATGCTGCGCAGGGCTCTGTTTTATTAAAATAGTTTTATTTTAGGAACTTGTATTGTATTGAGATACTAATTATAGGAACTTGTATTGTAGTAGTATACTAATTGGAGGGTAATCAACCCTTATATAATAAGAGGGACTCAACCATAAAAGACACGTTTTTCCTCCAGACTTCTTATTCTCTCTTCATACGTGCATATCTGTCAAATGCCACCCCAAATTACTACTGATTAACACTTATATGGCTTGTTTCTATCAATGGATTCCAAGAATTCATTTATGAAGAATTAGTAATTCTCCAAAAGTTGCCACTGTGGTGGAATTCCTGAATCCTCCTCTTGGCTGAAGCATCTAGAAATGCTTAAGGAGGTTGGAATTTGGGAATTCCGAAGGATAGAAGCAACTTTTTAGGTGGTTGGGATTCAGAAACATGGGATTTGGAAATGCCAAGTAGATAGCTATCACATCATTGTCCAGAAATCCCAACATCACAAGTTCTTATAAGGAATTCAGCAACGGGGCCGGGGCTGTTTGGGGGCTTTACTAATGGAGTTGAGTGGAGTAAAGATTATTTTGAAGAAAGAATAAAATATAAGAGGATTATGATGTTATTTTGTTTTTAGTTGTTTATTATGGAATCTTTTTGACTTTTTGTATTGATTGTGGAGTTTTTTTTTTTTTTTTTGTCTTTTAGTGGAGAATGAGATTACTTTTTGACTTTTTTTTGAAAAATATGGTGGGAAATTTGAATTAAAGTGCTTTTGATGGGACTTTTTTTTTAGAAATGGGGGCTTTACCTTACTTGACTCTATTAGTAGAATTGCCAAACAAGCCCAAGATGGTTTGGGATGGAAATGCATAAGACAGTATACTACCTAAGGTGGTTTATGGATGTCTACATTGCCACTTGCCCCAGGTTTATAGTGGAAAGGGCAACATCCATCTGCCAAATTATTCAAACTTATTGAAGTTTGACGTCTAAACACTGTAAACTAACCATGGGACAAATTAAAATATATAATAGATTGCATACAATCGGGTAGTTGATGGATCGGCTTGTTCAAAGCTTTCAAAGACCGACTCCCATTTGCTTGGATCAATTCCTGCACAAGATAGGGATTACCATTAGTGCCTGAAAGAAAAGCATGTATGAAAGAACTCAGTTATTGGTGTTTAACATTAGGAAGAAAAGCAGCTAACCACAGCCTGTATCATCGACTTCGAACCAAAGTGTGATTTTGTTCTCCTTCGTTCCGTCTTCCTTTGCATGGCTCACATGTTGCTTTGACTTTGGTGCAGGCCGTGGGTCCTTTTTATCAATGTATAACTTCTCTGTGTTATTATTGGTCCTCTCACACCATCCCCGCAAAATAATGTGACCCGCTGCAGTATGTCCGGAACCAAAAACTTTGTAAGCTCATTCCTTTTGTTCTTATATAATAATCACGTGATCATTTTATGATGCTTAGTTTTAATAAAAAAAGATATTAGTGTCTTCATTTTGGAGCAATTATATTTAGCTTTTTTTAAGAGCACGCAAAGTCCATTCATTTCATTGTCCTTACATAAGTACAGAAGAGAGCTAGCTAATTTCATAATATAACAAGGACTTAACAAAGCAGAAATAGTTTGGAAGAAGACAATATTGTGAATGAATTGGTTACTGATCCAATGAATGGTCTGCCCCTTTTATAATTGCAGAGTATGAAATTATAACAAGATTATCCCCTTGATTAGTACAATCAATATCCCCTTCATTTGGGTAACTACAATCTATCCAAGTAAATGCATAACGCTTGTAGATTACATATTACAATATCTAGGGGGAGCGATATCTTATGCGGTCCTTCACATGTATAGTTCTAATACACCCCTTCCCCTTTAAATTGATGCTAGGAAGTCCTCTGACAACAATTTGTCTATGAAGAATTGATGTTTAGCCCATGGGAGAGCTATAGTGAAAATATCAGCAACTTGAAGATCAGCAGTGACATGACGAATGGTTATGGCGTTGTCATCAAAGGGTTTCCTGATGTAATGAGAGTCGAGTTCAATATTTTTGGTCCTCAAGGAAAACCGGTTTAACTGTAATTTGAGTGGCATTGTTCTTGTCAACATGGAGAGGAGTGGCACAATGCTGTGGAAAAATAAGCTCATGAAGTAGTAGTCTCTGGAGCCAAACAATCTCAAACAAGCAGAGGGCATGGAATGTTATTCATCTTCCTTAGAGGATTTGGAAACACGGTTTTTCTCCTTATATTAATATGAAATCGAGGCATTACCAAGATATATACACCCATCCAATCATAGAATGACCAGTGTCGAGACATCCTGCCCAATCAACATCATAGTATGCAGTGAGATTGAGGTTAGACCCAATTGGAAAAAAGATACCACTTTCGGATGTTCTAAGGAGATACTGAATGATCTGTTTTACAGTTGACAAGGGAAGATGTTGGGGCTCTATCATAAACTAACTTATGATGTTAGCAACATGTGAGATATCAGGCCAAGTGATAGTTAGGTCAACAAGACTACCAACGAGCTTCCTATATACTATGGGATCTATTAGAAGATTTCCTTCATCTTTTGATATTTCACATTAAGCTCTAAGAGAGTGTCAAGAGGACTAGAATCTTGTAATCGAGGAGTGGCAATGAGGTCTTGACTGTACTTGTGCTGATTGATAAAAAGCCCTTTATAAAATTTGTTGGCTTCTAGACTTAGGAAATGTGTGAGTGGACTCTTTCAAATGAAATGAAGCGCGAAGAGATTTTTGGGGCCAAGTATGTTATCTGGATTAGTTCCAATGATGAATAATGTCATTAACATAGACAGTAGAAAAGTGATGCCCTAGAGAGTGCGATGAAGGAAATATAGGGATCGTACTATGGCTTTGATGAAATTGGGCTTAATTTGTCTAAAAATCTAGGGCACGGATACGGACATGGGTGTCCTAGGTTTTTCTTTAGATTACTTTTGAATCAGTGAAATTATCATTGTTTTGTCCCTTTCTAGCATTTTTTTTTATGGAGAGAAGTAAAAATATTAAACGAACTATATGAAATAGTGGACTTTATAAGTAAGATATGTTAAACTTGTTTCCTACAAGTATTGGTGTAGTCTCAGGTACCAATACAAGTGTCTTATCTGTCCGATACGGATATGTTGGACTTGTACAAGAATCCCATCATAGGTCCGAATAGTGATCATTTAGCAATGGGTGCAAATGTCTCATTATAGTCAATCTTGTACTCTTCCTTGTTACCTAAGGTTACCAGCCTTGCTTTATAATGAGCCAAAAATCTATCAGATCTGAGCTTGATGCCATAGACCCATTTGCATCTGGAAGGCTTCCCAAAAGATGGACATATAACAATATTCCGGTGTGATTATGAAGAGCATCCAATTCCTCCCTTTTGTAAATAGTCATGCCTTACAGCCTGCAAATAGTTTTCAAGATAGAAGTAGAAGATAAGGTAGCAAGTAATAGAGAGTGAGAAAATCATAAAGATTTGCAAAAATGAGAGGGACGACTGGACCTCCAAAGTAGTGGAGAAGGATCATGATCCAGAGGAAGCTCATTGTTAGGGTGCTTGTGTGTGCATCATCTTCATGATATCCTCATTGCGTATAAACAAAACCTAGTTTAAACCTTGTGATGGAGGAAGATTTTGAAAAATCGGGAAGCAGGGAATTTTTGGATGGAGGGGTTTGTTGTTGCTAATTTTTTTTTTGATGTTCAGCAAAAACAATATTACGAGAAGTACGGTGCGAGATCATAGCAGAGCATTTTTGGTTGGGAGTGTATCCTAAGTAGAGTAGGAACGAGTAGGTTGGGTTGAAAATTTTGTACCGTTAGGATGTGGAAGATGTTTAAAACGAAGGAAACTGAAAGCATGAAGATGATCATATTAGGGATGGTGACCATGGAGTAGTGTTTTAAAAAACAAAGTTGCCCCCAACTTGGTAGGGATCTAGTCGAGTAAAGTTGTCTCAACTAGCCGAGTCAGCCAATCACGTGCAACTTGTCCTGGTAGATTTTGAGTCCTTTTTTTTTTGCATGAGGAAGAAGATGAGTTGGTGTGTAGCAACAGAGGTGGAGAAGCAGAGGAGATTGAAAAGGGAAGGAGGAGAAATTAAAGATGGGTTTTGGGGTAAATGTGAAACTAGGGCAACTGAAGAAGAATAAGAAGAATAAGAAGAAGAAGAAAGGGATTGGTGGGGATGGAAGAAATGGTTGGAGAAACGGATTTAGGGTTTTTTGGGTTGTAATGGGTATGGTGTGGATGGGGTCTTCTAGAAGACATGGTGGAAGAAAGAGTGTGAGATCTGGCAGGCCTAGGCCAAGGTGGCAGATTCGGTTGAAATCCGATGTGCCCATCACCCTTCAAAGAACACCTGGGATACAAGGGACTCCACAAGTCCCACATCGTAGTCGAGAGCCTGGACTTAAGTACCCATGGTTACCTCCACTTTAATAGCTAGCTTTTGCAGCGGGTAAGGCCCGTGGTGTTACAAATGGTATCAGGGCTGAGGACGGCTCTATTTCTGGTGGGGGAGAGTGTAAGATCTAGCGGGCCTGGGCAAAGGTGGCAGTTCCGGTTGAGATCTAGTGTGCCCATCACCTACCAAAGGACACCCGCTATAAAAGGGACTCCACAAGTCTCACATTGGAAACATCCAAGTCCTGAGCTTGGGCTTAAGTACCCATGGTTACCTCCACTTCAATAGCTAGCTTTTGCGGTGGGTAAGGCCTATGGTGTTACAAAGTGATTTAGGGTTGGGATCTTGATGGATTTCGTTCGGTGTGGAACATTCAAAAAGATTGATTTGAAGCCATGAGAGGTTGTGGAGATTTGCTTGAGGTTTGATAATGATACCACTAGGATGGGGATTTTGTCGAGTCGATAGTGTCCGACTCAACCCTACTCGGTGATGGTCAAGTCTGAATCAACTCGACTGAGTTTTAAAACTCTTCCATGGAGATGAAATTAAGGAGATTAATGCTGTTAGTTTGCGAGAAGAAGATAGAACTACTGAGAGAGTCCAATCGACCCGACCTGGTGATGGTTGAGTCCGAATCAACTTGGCTGAATTTTAAAACCTTGCTATGGAGATGAAAATAAGAAAGAATGGAAGGCTTTTAATGAGATGTATAGCATGAAAATGAGGAGATTGATGCTGTAATTTTGGAGCTGGAAGGCGATTAATGAGATGTATAGCACTTGAGAGAGATTCGCCTTGAAACTAGATGGAACAGAAGATGGGAGAAGTAAAGTTTTGGCCACATCTAATGGATTTCGATTTTTCCTTTCAGGCACCTCAATTTGTAGAGCGCCCCCCCCAACCTCTCCCCTTGCCTCATGTTAGAATGGAGAATCTTGATGCTTTTGCAGAATTGGCTCTAAACAGGGCTAACAATTAATCAAAATACATCTCCTTAATAGTTTCTTCTCCTGATGGAGACAATTTAGTAAAAAGATTTTGCAATTGTACTGCACTTCATAGTTTGTTTCATTCTTGGCTTATGCAATATTACTGCTACAATTTGTTACCTTTTTGTTTTGTGATTTAAATGTTAGGAAATATGTATATATTTTATATACTTTTGTGGTTTTTAGACAAGGCACCATATGTCATTAGATATATCTCCTAACAGTGAACCTATTACCTATTACCTATAAAAAAAAAAAAAACAGTGAAGCTATTACTTTCATGTCATGCTAATCTTGAACATGTACTTTTGGTTTAGCAAATCTGTAACCTGTAGCTTATTTCTAATATCTTACTGGTTCTTGTGTTTTACATTTGACACTTCTTTCTCATAAATAATGAAAATATATGGGAATTATCCAGAATGTCCAGACCATTTTAAACAAAAAAACAGTGTTTTTTTTGGGAGGGCCCACCATCCTCCATTGAATTGGCACTAGGCCCAAGTTGACACTCATCTTTACTTTCCTCCCCCTTGAATTATAGTCATGCAAAAAGCGTGAATTCTAGAGTTCATCTAACAGTTGATATTGCAAATTTGAGGGCCCTAAATCTATGGTTAGAATGAGTTAATGGCCGCCAATATTTTTGCACAAGCTTAGGTTAGAAATACTCCCATCTCAGCTCCTCCCCCCCTTAAGTGATTGACATGCATGCATGCGGGCTCCACTTGAGGAACTAATCTTTTGCTCTATAATGGCTAGAGCCTAGGCTCTAAATATGTGAGGGATTTTCTTCTAAGCAACATTATATGGGAGAACACCAGTGAATAGCTCTTGTTGGTAAGTAGGAACTACTGTTATCTCCTTGTTTTGTTGGATTTATTGTCCATTAAAGATATTTGTGTTTTGAGTTCACAAACAATTAGGAATCGTTTCCTCTGGTGTATCAGAATGATCATATGGCCCCCATTTTTTGTGCTAGCTTAGGTCATAAATGATCACCTGAGACCTGACCTATTTTGATGCTCATCAGGACTATTACCCTTGATTCTTTTAACTACTGATTTTGAGTGGGCAATATCCCCATCATCCTAGATCCTTTGGGTTTGAAATTTAGTGGGCCTCTATCCAAAAATAGCGCTTTCCATCCCTTCCCCCCAGCTGTCCTTCTAGGTGGGACCCACTGGGCTCTGGCCCATAAATCACCTAGGTGCGATTGCTTTGGTGTCTAGGCTCTATATATTATTTGGGAATACCTCATATTCGTTAATTTGAGAGAAAACTATGATAAACATATCATATTTTGTATGCTGAAATTGTATATTTTCCCAATCAACATCTGCAGGAATTAAAGCGTTAAATCTCGCATTTAGGAGTTCTACGAGCTCTCTCTCTCTCTCTATATATATATATCTATATATCTACACCCAATCAGTCAATCCGTGGATCTTTGGGTTGTGCTAATGATAATTTATCTATGGTGGCATGTCCAAGCATCCTCCACGGAGAGATTATCGGTAGATGAAACTAAAAAAGATCTTCTAAAGTACACATACATTAAAGAAGCTCTAACTCAGTATATGCACTAAACTTTTAAGATACCAATGATGCAAAATGTTGTATGTATCAAAATTTTAACACATCGAAGGTTTAGTGGAACTTACATGATGTAAACTTGATAGAATTGCTAATGAGATTCGCAAATATCTGAACCACTCTAGCAGAGTCTCCTTGAACAAGTTTTGGAATGTCATCTTCATAGAAATTGCCAGAAATTAGTAACAAAGCTGGAGACTGGAATTTAATTTGCAATTTTGGAAATTAGAATTCTTGAATTATGTCCTTGTATGGCTGGTGAATGGACTCAGTTTGTTTCTGAAACGATTGCAAAAAAATGGAAAGGAAGGTCTAGATGTATAATTTAAAAACATACACTGGTTTTGTAGTAGGCACCCACCCTAAACGTTCAAGGAGAAAATTTCAACCACCTCAAAGTTTAAAATATCGGATATTTGACATCTAAGATGTGTTTGAATGGTACAAGGTGTTGGTAGTTCGGCTTTTTTCTCCTTCATGTTTCCAATTTTTAACCGTCTTTAGTAGATCCTACGTGACCGTATCATATATAAATATCTTACAAACCCTTGGCTTTAGCATTTAAAACTGATCCCATTTTCTTAACTCAAAAACCATGGAAGGTAATGAAATTAAGTGGGAAATCGATATTTGCAAATGCTTGTTGACATTCTTTACTATTTCTGTTTGTGTTGGAAACAATGGACATGCTGAAATTCTCAACTTCATCGCTTTTCTTTTTCTAAAATTTTTGCATGATTTGATCTCTTTTTTTTTTCCTCAAGGAATTATATGATCCCTGACCTAGTGTTCTTTACAATATCCTTGAGCTTAATTTTGGACAAGTGGCAAATACAATGTAGTGATCCATACATTGACCTGATGGATGTCAGCATTATTAGACAATATCCTGTTAGTAACCTAGGTCAGAAGATACCATCTAAAACATGACCTTTCTTGCCCTCGGCTGTTGGTTAGCTGTTTAGGGATATGAGTTTGTTAGTTCAAGCCCCCATTATAGCAAAAAAAGAAAAGAAAAAAGGAACCTTCCTCCATTGAATGACATGCCAATTGTTGATCTGTTTTAGATTTTGCATTTTATTTTTCTTTTTTTCTTCAAAGAAATGATAAGGTCGTGATGGAATTACTGTCAACTTTTGATGGAAATATGCTTTACCTGCATCGTGCCCACCTTTTTTTATTTATTTATTTCAACACATTCATATTGAATAGCCCACCATGTATAGGAATTGGTCTTCACTTCAACCTCGGTGATGTAAACTGTTGGATTGATCATGTGTAAAGAAACTAAAATATGTGTTTGATACATGTAAATCCAATAGTATATATCCCTCTGATTTGAGTTAATTTGGACGAATTCTTATTCATAGGGTTCTGCGAAATATGATCTGGCTGGGTCAAGCAAAAGTAATCCCCACATAGAAAAGCATATTTCACATGGAGGTCAGGACTTATGGGAAATATGCCGTCAGGACCTCATTATTTCTCTTTTGTATTCTCGAGACTTGAGATGTATTCCTTCATTAGGAACGACTACATGATTCTTGACATGGTGTTTTGCACTGTGTTCTTAAGCATGAAATGTGTACATGTGGTGTGAATACAGTTCGGCTATCTTGACCTTTGGGCTGATTGGTTGCAGCATAATTGGACATATCCTAAGAGTAATCTGTCTTGGAAAATACTGTATACCTATTACTTGACCTTTCTTCCATCGAGTGGGGAAGTGGGTTGTTGCTGTGTTTACTACTTTAATGACTGTCATTTAGTGTCCACCATTCCAAATTCCAGTGATAGATTTTGGATTGGTAGGTTCTGAAGTGGGCCTATTACACTACTGGCTTACCAGATCGTTGGCCTTTAATGGTCTGGATCACAAACCATGGCCCTACATGTGCAAAGTGAAGACTTGAGAATACTATTGAAAAGCTTTGGTGAAGGATCATATAACTCATCTTCTTATCTTTAACTTTATATATCTAAATTTCTTGAGCTTTAAATGATAGCATACCAGAAAGGTCTAGAACAGTCTCTACATTCTGGTTAATGCATTGCACAGAGAACATGTCGACAAGTCCTTCAAGTTCTCGCCCCAAGTCAAATTCAGCTTCTTCCAGTACTAACTTACCTGATTCAACCTGGAAACAGCCATGAAGAACAATCATAATTGTATTGTTGACTGTTTGCTGTGGCAATGATCAAGATGGATTTACAAATAGGCATGAAAGTCACTGATAAGCTTCAATGTTATAAATGAAAGATAAATCCAGCAGTTCATTTGTTCATGAAAAATTGCAGTTCTTTTATTACTGCAAGTACCATTCAAGTTGAATGTTGAAGATTTGAAAGCCACACCATATGGTCTAGGTAGAGTTGTTAGTGCTTATATTTGGTTTCAACTACAGAAACTGACCAGTTAATAGCTAGGAGCAGTATATGAGAATTACATTGTTAAGTTTTGAAACCTACCATATCATAATTAAAAAATATTTGAAAGTTGGACCTTTTGATGAGGGACCTCTAAAGATAATTATTATAATTTTTTGCTAGATTTGATTATTGGTCTAGGAGTGGTTCATTCAACACGAGGACAAGGGATCAATCCCTGACCTATGTCTCGAGTTTGTGGTGATGGCCACTAAAGATTATTATTGTCATAAGAAACTCTACATTACAAATTTCATTTAGATATTTCACTGTGAAGTACAACTGAGCCATATCTTTCTGAAATCTTCTAAGAATTGAACAAAGTTGGGCCCAATCAAATAATCCGTCACTGGACTCATTTACGTGTCATTTAAGCTGAATATTGAACCTTAAAATAATTGAATTTAAATGAGGAAGGGTAAAGAAAAATGGTAAGGGAAAAATAGAGGAAAAAGAGAAGAAAAGAAGAGTTTGAGAGGATTAACTAGATGGTCATCCAATCAGGGTTGGGTGACCATCTCTATATCTTTCTTTCTATTAAAATTTTCAAAATTACAAAAAAACACTTATATTTTCTGTAGTTACAAACTAGTCCCTGATTTTCCTATGCTGGTGCATAGATTTTTACTATGCCTAGCTTGGAATAAAGATTATATAACTGATTCTTGGGGATAACTAATCTTCATTCTGTGCATACTCCAGTTTTATCTCATTCTTGATAACTTTTTCTTGAATTAAGTGGTGTTATAAGCTATATTAGGGGCTTCATTATAAATAATATTAGCTGCAGGGGTTTCTTTGTAATTAATAAGAATTTTTTTTTTAATAAATAAGGGAGGTTGCCCAACCTAAGAGGTTACGACTAACCTATCTTCCTTCAGTCTCTCTCTATTCATCTTTCTTTCTTGATATTCATTATTAAAACCTATATCTTTATTTTTTAATATTTTAAAACCCTAGATCTTTACACATCTAGAATTCTAATTTGAGTGGATTTGAAGCCAAGTAAGAGGCTGAAGGTTTTTTTGCCCTGGTTCGGCTAGGTTGTGTGACTGGTGTATGTGAGTTGGGATTGGCCTATGGTGTGGATAGGCCCTGTACCTATGTTGTTTGCCACTAGTGTGGTGTTGTGTGCCTTGAAGTGAGTCAATGGAAAGTCTTTTGAACAGGATGTGGTTCAACTAATGTTGGGAAATATCAACTATTGTTTGACTGGTGTTGTGCAAGATTGACTGGAGTCTGGAGTCATTGACGACTGGTTTGGAGTGTTGATGAGTTCTTACTCCACAGACTTTTGTTTTCAAGTGGAGGTCGACGACGACTGGTGTTTGGATTATTGATTGAAGTATTCTGTTGACGGCGGCAGGATTTGACATCCTCAAGTGTGGGCTTTTGTTTGCTGGTGTTCTTTTTGGCTAGTGGTGCTCATTCTTTTTTTCCCTGTTCTTCCAACACAATTGACTGCATGTCCACTTCCAGGCTGCTAGATGGATGAACTTGATAAGGTAAAAAAAGGTTGCTAGATGGACTGTGCCCTCACTATGTTTTTCCCTGGGCTCAGAATTTTGTAGCCTTAAGTCACTGAATACCAATATAAGTGAGTAATCAACTATAGATTTCAAATATGATCTTATTTTATTGGAAGAGTTAAGTGCAAGTACAACTCCAGAAAGAGGGAGAAAATTTTGTACATATGATAGATAAGCTCTGCTTTAAGCGTACAGTCTGTGTTTCAAACAGAAATTCACTCATGTTTCGATCTTACCTTACTGAGGTCCAAGATGTTGTTGAGAAGGCGAAGTAAAGCAGTTGAACATTTACGGATCTGTGTGACTGTTGCAACTTGCTCATTGGTAAGACAATCGTCGCATATTAGAATGTCCAACAAACCTATCACTGCAGCCATAGGTGTTCGCAACTCATGACTGTAATGCAATGAAAGAAGCATTTACTCTCTGTTATCAAGGAGAAAGTATAACAACTAAGAATGTGTTACTGCTGTTATCTCTAGTGTAAGTTTGTGCCAACTATTTCATTAACAAATAAGAAAGCAGTCAACTGTCTCAATTCAGCGACTTACTAACACTGAACTATAACCAGAAGCATAAAGCATACTTAGAAAAAGAATTCACCAGGCAATAAGGTAAGTAATGCTAAACCTATAATCAGAAGCATAATGAATACTCAAAAGTACTCACTAGACAATTTGTTGAGAATAATGATTAGGGCTTTACATTAACTTTGTAAAATTACAAAACTCGTGCTTTTGAATTGTAAAGCACTTTTGAGATCTACTACTGTTTCCATTGGAAGGATAATGGAGTGATGTTAGTTCGGTCAGTAGTAGGACCGCTACGACCGCTATGCTAGATACTATGGCCAAGCTCTATAGGGAAAATGTTAAAACCTTTTATTTTGGTCATGAGACAAAACAAGATGCTGGAGGCATATGAGGTTCATTTGCACTCGTTTTAGAAGATCAAATCCACATTTTTACAGAAGATTGAAGCATTTGAAGATCGAAGGTGTATTCATTTGACTGAAAGACAATGAAATGTAACCACCTATTATCACTTGTACCTTAAATTTATAGGACAATAGGACATCATTCTCTGTTTTCTAAAGTCTTTTACTATTTTTTTTTTTTCATAATTTTTAAGTTTTTGGGGATTCTAGGGACCAAATTGGTCCAACTTGGCTGAGTCGACTTGAATCTTAGGGGGCCCAAATTCCCCCTGATTCGAAGTTTCAAAACCTTGACCTAAACACTTGATTTTATAAAGATAAACCACTGCAGACTTTTCTATTGAAGAGTTGAAATCCATCTCCCACAAGATGTTCAGTCAAGAGATCTATTTTAAATGTAATTGAATATACATTTGTACTTGTTCATGGAAAGGGTGATATTCTACTTCAATATACTTGGGCACTATCCTACTATACGATTGGATCTTATTTTAAGTGTCTTTTCCTGTTTCTTCAATAATCCATGTTCTTTCCGATGTATATTAACTATGCATCACTGGATAAATGGATTTTAGAATGAATGGATAGTGACCACCTTTTGCATGGTTCCATTGTTCCATGCCATACTCTAGACTATAGTATTACGGTGTGGTTTCCTAGGATCTCTTTTAAATAATTCTTTACTATCTTTGGAGCAGGCATTTTGTAATTCACATTGGATTAGGTGTTTGATATGGATGTATTTTATGAGTCATCTTTTAATCATTAGGATCTCTTTTAAATGATTCTTTACTATCCTTGGAGCAGGCATTTTGTAATTCACATTGGATTAGGTGTTTGATATGGATGTATTTTATGAGTCGTCTTTTAATCATTCAGTGTTTTAGTTCTATCAATGCCCTGCATTTTCCAGGCAATTCCTCACATCGTTTGTGATCTCTGGAGACAAATTATTTCCTTAGCTTTTGGGAACTGGTACTTGTATAAAACTTGGAGTGTACTAGAAAAAAAATTCTTTTAAAATGGGATTCGGTTTTGATGTTCATAGCAATAGTCAGTTCTTAAGTATACTATACTTACTCGTCCTATCCCTCAAAAGAGCTGCAAAGGTGTCCAGAGCTCCTCCTTGCTTTGAAGTTATTGATCATTTGTGAACTAACAGTGTTTTGGGTTGACTTAGTGGTAAAAAAATTACAGAATATGGTGAATTCTTCTTCATATATGCTTCCCATTTTTCTTGGACTACAGAGGGGGTACTTATAGTTCTATTCCTTGTGTGACTGGGGAGGAGAGGCTCCCCATGTTCCCCATGCTTGGGGCTGGTTTTCAATTGTTCGAACATGTTAAGTGTTAAGTAGTTGTTTGTGCAGTTTCCTATCACCAATTGGTTTTGGGATTACTGGCTAGCAACTTTGACATGGTATCAGAGCCTGAGGTCTCGAGTTCGAAACCACGCAGGGCAGAAATGCCCCATGCCGCGTTGTGTGTTTGTGCGGGCGCAAAATGCGCAGGGCAAAAAGGCCCCATGCCGTGCTATAGTCTTGTGCGGGCGTGTGCTTCGGATCCGGGCGGTGTCCCGCCCGAGGGGGGGTGTTAAGTAGTTGTTTGTGCAGTTTCCTATCACCAATTGGTTTTGGGATTACTGGCTAGCAACTTTGACATTAAGGTGCCTGGTTGTCTGTTTCCAGATTTGTAGTTACTTAGCCAGGCCACATCTTTGCAGTGACAGTGATGTTTATGGCCACCACCACCAGTGATCAAGCTACGAATCCTTAATCTGGAGAGGAAGTACAGTCCAAATTTTACTATTGAGTGTGGACAGTTTTTTCCTCCTGCATTTTCTCCATCGTTTCTCCTCATTCCAATAAACCCTTAGTTTTTGCCTGGTCCTTTTTTTTTTTTTGAAATGGTAACTTGTATTGATCAAAAGCTTCACACTATAAAAGAGCTATACTAAGATGCAGCTGGGAAAAATCCCCAAAAAAACAGCCACCACCCAAAGGAGGGGGAACTATACAAGGAGGCGCAGAGGGAGAAAAATGAAATCTAATCAAAGAGCTATGACTTCCCTCCAACTGAATAGGATGGCATCGGTGGATAAGCCCCAAAAGTCTGAAGTTTTTGCCAGGTCGCCCATTGGATTTAGGAGTTAGGTTTATGCTGGCATTGGCTGCCAGTTTGAGAGAATTATTTTGCAAACCTGTAGGCCTTGCATCTCGGTATATTGGGTGGAACTCAATTTACTAAGCAGACCATTGGCCTTGGCTTTATTGCCACATCTTAGGCAGTTTTTGGGCCTTAGCTTTTTTTTTTTTTTTGGCTTGCCTACATTCTTATGATCGGGGACAAAGTTTATTTTCAGTTTTGAAGTGTCTGTGTACCTTGGTACTTGTTGAGTGTCCTAAACTTATGACTCAAATTATGTTTTGATGTGCAGCATTGTCGTTAAATGATCATCAAAGGATATAAAAGTAATCTCAGGAACTTTTGCAGATTCTACCATGAGCCATCATCAATTAAACCCCCCCGCCCCGCAATCCTTTTCTTTTAAACATTGACCATGAAGTTATGTTAAAGAGAATATAGTACAAAAGCTAAAATGTTCAGTAGGTCTAAAACCCAAATTAAAATATCAATGCAAGATAGGATCCTCCACGACTCTCCCTCGAACATCTCCAAAGGTTCAACAAAGTAACCCCAAAGATTTTCATTTTGAACATCCACCCAAGATATTAATTTAACTCGAGTCTTCATATCTACTCCAAATCTCCAACAGGAGTACCCAACCTGTCATTATGGTTGTTCCTCTAGCCAAACAGACTACCTTAATGCTGGCATAGATAATTCCAAACGACACCTCATTGAGTAACACAGATACACCTCCAATCTCCCACTAATTCCTTCAATTTAATAGGCCATACCCAAGGCAATCCAAAAGGTTGATGGAATAATCACACACTGATTTATCACATGGGCGATGAAGAAAGTCATGGTTTACATCTCTCACTCATCAAACAAAGCCTAGCTAGATGGAACAGAGCCATAGGGTCCAAGAGCCTTCATCAATTGTGGGCCCATGGCCCCATAGGAACCCCTTGTCTGCATGGTTGGATCTAAAATCAAGCACATGCACAATTGGATCTAAAATCATTTGGGCATACACAATTTATTTGCTTCCTTTTCACCTTAGTTTTAATTTGTCACTTAAAAGTCTAGGGATATACGAGTCTAATTAAGTTTGAACGGTTCTATGATAACAGTATAGTTTTAGTTTGTCACTTAAAGTACAGGGTACTTTCCTTTTAATTGAGTTTGAATTTTGATAAAAAAGATTCCAAGGACAATTTTAAGGTTAAGCTTGATGTACAATGTACATTTGTTTTAGGGCATCTTTAGCATGGAACCCATATAATAGTCACACCAGAACAGTTGATCAGAGCTTTGCTGGCTGTTTTGCACTTTAAAGTTGAAAGGCCTTATTTCGGTGTTTGCACTTTGCAGTATTTCTGGGGTTGGCAATGTTTTCTTTTTGGTTTTTTACTATGTTTTCAGAGGTTTGCATTAAATCTGATGGTAAAGATTCAACCATATAGATAAGATGTTGCCCAGGTTTTGAACAGCTTCTCTTCATCCTGTAGTTCCTTTTAACCTTAATTGGGGCTGCATCATGCTTCTGCATGTTCTAAGTTCATATGTCCTGTGGTTAGATACTTTTATAGTTGTCACAGTAAGATTATAAGGAGAATGACTAAGCTTGCTTAAAATCTTAGTAGGTTTTCTAAGATTTTACATTGGAAGTTATATTCTATTGTTTATGTATTATAATGATATCAATAACATAATTATTGGAAGAGCAACTGATGAATTTTTTTATCCAAAGGTGATGGTTTTATAAACTCCAGAGTGTCATGTCAGAATCATGGAATAGAATGAGCGTCATACAACATTACTTGAAAATCTCCAAATAATTAAGATTTCAATATTGAGCACATATAACAAAAAAAAAAAAAAGGCAATAGTACAAATATAATATTCATCATAAATTGTTACCTGTAGGCAATGCAAAAATTAATACCTACCTCATGTTTGCCAAAAACTGGCTTTTGTAGTTGCTTGATGCCTCTGCTCGTCTCCTTGCATCAAGATGACTTATTAATTCTGCTCTCAATTTCATTTCCTTTGAGACACCACTTGTCAATATCAAAATGCAAACACAGCCAATGGCAAGGATACAAAGAGATGCCGAGATCAGTATCACCAGTGTTGTGAAATTTTTTTGATCAACTTTTCCCATTATGTATTTTCTTGGAATAATGATAACCCCCACCTGCAAGAAGTGTAATTGTCAAAAAAATAAAAATAAATAAATAAATCATAAATGCAAGAAAGTAGTAAGAAAAAGGAATCTAACAAATAGGAAACTCATATAAAAAGTTCATTTGATTATTTGCTAAAATATTTTGACTTCCTTTCCCTTTTTAGAGGACATTGGGATCCATTTCTCAAAGGATTAGGTTAGGTGGTCATTCTGCCTAGAGTTGGTACCACTGAAGTGTTGATCCAAGAAGAAGAGCATGATAAAGAAGAGAAGTGGAAGGATATTGTAGGTGCAAAAAATAACGACCCACAATAATGGGGGGTGCCTTAGAGGACTTACCCAAGTGAGATTAGGGACACCGATGCCTGCGCCTGGAGCCTGAGAAAAGGAAGGAGAAATGCAGGTCAGAGGACCCTGGCCTGGGCGGCGCAGGGCTCTCCGATGCCTAAGTTAGTGTATGAACTAAGCAGAGGGAGGAGATTTTTGGGGAAGAAGATGGCATACCAGAGTGGTAATGGCGTCCCCTTTCCTTTGGAGCTGTAGCCGTGTTTATATAGAGGAAGAGGAGGCAAAGGGGTAGGTGGCTGTCTTGTCATAGCCCACTTTGTCAGGTACTAGGGAGGCGCGGTCTCATCGTAGCCTGCCTTGTCCCGTTAGGCCATATCCTGGCGCCTTGGGAGCTGTGGACGGCGATCTGTCAGGAGATATGGGCTATCCCCTTGTCTTGTCGCACGAGCCATAGCGTGCTTGAGCGTCCATGGGAGGACAGCTGTCAGTGCTCACTACTTTCATCGATATGAGGCGCTTGGCCGGGACGGAGTATCGTGCCGGGTGAGACCTGGCGGAGATGTAGGGTCAGGGCACTGTTGCCGAAGTGGAAGGGGATGGCACTGTCGCCGAGCTGGGCAGCCGAAGTGGGATGCTTTGCCGAACTGGAGTGTCTGGTCTCGCTAAGGCGTGCATTGCCGAGGTGGGGGAGTTGCCGGGATGGACTTGCCGGGATGGATTTGCTGATGGCCCCACCCCCGGGATGGAGCACCCTGCCCAGGATTCTCTTGGGAATTTCCCCACACAAAGCCCCCCAGCTTCTGAGCTCATTAGACTCATTGAGGTCGGAAGCTAAGTACCATGGAGTACAACACTTGTGCCTTGGAGCTGCTCATAGTTTTGAGATAACTGGCTGGCAATGGACCGGAGCTGGAGGTTGGCATCACTGTGAAGCTGTAACAAGATGCCTCTGTCGAGCTGGAGAGTGCATTGTTGCTGAAAGCCAAGAGAGATGGCTCATTTATTTAGGAGTATCTTGCTACTGCTGCTGAGGAGGCAGGCAGGCTGAGGAGGCGGCGAGCTATAGACTGGGTGCTGCTGCTAAACCGGAGACTGGCACTGCTGCCGAGCCGGAGGAAGGATTTCCTGCCGCACTGGAGGCTGGCGCTGCTGTGGAGCTGCGAACTGGCATGAGGCCGAGGTGGAACCAGAGTAACTGCCAACCTGGATTCCGGCACTGATGCCGAGCTGAGGACTGTCCTGAGGCCGAGGAGGTGATATGGAACAGTCTCTACTGCGATCTTGTCGAGCTGTCATTGGCCGAAGTGGCCAGCTTTTGGCCGAGACGAACTGCTTTTGCCTTGAGACAGTGGATCGGAGATGAGCATGAGTTCGGCAACGGTCTTTGAGGGGTGTAAAAACCCTGGCTTTAGGAATCCGGCCGAGTGTCCGAACTCGAGGCCTTCTCCAGGGTCCAGGACCCGGAGCTTTAGGAAACGACCGAGTTTGGACTCGAGGCCTTTTTCAGGGCGGTAGACCCAATCCGGCCGAGTGTAAGAACTCGAGGCCTTCTCCATGGCCCAGGGCCCGGAGCTTTAGGAAACGACCGAGTCTGGACTCGAGGCCTTTTCCAGGGCGGTGGACCCGAAGTGTGTCCAAGACACGGGGGCTTTAGGAAAGGCTGAGTGTAGGAACTCCAGGCCATTTCCAGGGCGTAGAGCCTTGTAGATGGGTGAAGACCCTGAGTTTAGGAATTGGCCGAGTGTCCGAACTCGAGGCCTTTTCCAGGGCTGTTAACCCTTGGAGATGGGTGAAGACCGAGTTTAGGAATCGGCCGAGTGTCCGAACTCGAGGCCTTTTCCAGGGCTGTTAACCCTTGGAGATGGGTGAAGACCCTGAGTTTAGGAATTGGCCGAGTGTCCGAACTCGAGGCCTTTTCCAGGGCTGTTAACCCTTGGAGATGGGTGAAGACCCTGAGTTTAGGAATTGGCCGAGTGTCCGAACTCGAGGCCTTTTCCAGGGCTGTTAACCCTTGTGACTTGTCTTCCTGGCACTCGCCGAGGTGGAGAAGCCTGGGTGTACGAACCCGAAGGCAGTCTCGATGGCACTGGCCGAGACCAACATGAGGCCAAACCTGTGAAGCGCGTAGCTAGCACGAGGGCGATACCAACATGAGGTCGTGAGATGCGGTCGGGACCATCATGAGGCCGAAACCAGCGTGAGGTGGAGACCAGCACGTGGACGGACCAGCATGAGGTCGTCAGATGCGGTCGAGACCATCATGAGGCCGAAACCAGCGTGAGGTGGAAACCAGCACGTGGACGGACCAGCATGAGGTCGTCAGATGCGGTCGAGACCATCATGAGGCCGAAACCAGCGTGAGGTGGAAACCAGCACGTGGACGGACCAGCATGAGGTCGTCAGATGCGGTCGAGACCATCATGAGGCCGAAACCAGCGTGAGGTGGAAACCAGCACGTGGACGGACCAGCATGAGGTCGTCAGATGCGGTCGAGACCATCATGAGGCCGAAACCAGCGTGAGGTGGAAACCAGCACGTGGACGGACCAGCATGAGGTCGTCAGATGCGGTCGAGACCATCATGAGGCCGAAACCAGCGTGAGGTGGAAACCAACACGTGGACGGACCAGCATGAGGTCGTCAGATGCGGTCGAGACCATCATGAGGCCGAAACCAGCGTGAGGTGGAAACCAGCACGTGGACGGACCAGCATGAGGTCGGAAGCTAAGTGACAAAAAGTTCCGTCTAGCTGCCCCCGAGTTGGAAGAGATTCCTGCAGAGCTGGGGGCTGCTAGCGAGCTGGAGATATCCGCTGAGCTGGAGACGTCCGCCGCGCTGGAAGCATCTGCCGAGCTGGAAGCGATATGATCGCTGTCGCGGAGGTTGAACTGCTCCTGGGCCCGGTTGCTTCTGCTCTTCAGGGCGCGTCTTTCGGGGGGTAGAGTCGAGGTCGAATCCTTAGAGGATGAACCCGACCGAGTATCCTGCTGTTGGTCGCCTGCTTGGCCAGATCTTGCTCCTGACCTCTCTCGGCGGGGGACCGTCGGCAGCTGTGTCGACAATGCCATAGGTTCCTTTCCCTTTCTGGCTCTTCGAGGCATGGTGTTTGGAAAGACTTGGAGAAGGTTGGGAAGGCTGGGATATTGCTTTCCCACAGACGGCGTGTAGGAGGGTATCCGAGCTGAGCGGGGCAACCCCAGGAGCACCCAGCTGGACCCTCTACAGGGGATAGGCGGAGCCCAGGGCCCCGCGCCTATTGTATACACTCGGGCTGTAACCTCTTGGCTGTAACCCTTGTGCGTTTGTCCCAGGGTGGATTCGGAAATCATGCACCCCAGGGGCCTCCCCAGATTTCGAACCCGAGACCTCCTGTATAAAGGATAATGGTACCAGAACTCACCCAGATTATCCTTTATACAGGAGGTCTCGGGTTCGAAATCTGGGGAGGCCCCTGGGGTGCATGATTTCCGAATCCACCCTGGGACAAACGCACAAGGGTTACAGCCAAGAGGTTACAGCCCGAGTGTATACAATAGGCGCGGGGCCCTGGGCTCCGCCTATCCCCTGTAGAGGGTCCAGCTGGGTGCTCCTGGGGTTGCCCCGCTCAGCTCGGATACCCTCCTACAGATATGATGGACTGAACTCGTTTTGGGTGCATCCCTTCAATTACTCAAAAACAATGTGCTTATGAATTATCTTGGATTGGCTTTATCCCTTCTCAAGGTTGGAATTCTAAAATAAAGGGTTTGTGATCATTTCTAGTTCCATTCTTGCTGGCATATCAACCCTAATCCCTTATTCCTTGGGCTTTGCAATCTGAAACTCTAATTAGGGCTGAAAAATTGGTGGAAAACGCTATAGAATGTTGGAATTGAGTTGATGCTTCAATCTAGCACTGGGAATTGTGTTGGTTGCTACAACGAGTCAAGTAGTTACGAATTTGTACTAGATTTACCTTTGATTCAGATTATATTCATTCATAAAAACCAATTTAAGCCGAGATCTCTGTTTTGGATCAATTTGTTTGTAACCATGGTGCTCCTAACCCAAGTTTCTCTAAAGGGATAGACTATTGGGAATTGGAAAGGGCATGAAATGCTCGAACCAGCAATCATACTGCTGGCCGGGAGCCATGTGGGGCTTTTCCTCCATGGCCAAACCAAGCTTGGCCATGGCTGAACTGGGTTGGGTCATGGGAAGGGCTGGAGAATCTGTAATTCTTGAGATTCTCAGGGTTTGGGGTACTTTGGGACCTTTTAGACATTATGAATTGGTACTTGTTCTTGTTGATATTGGACTTCATCTTTAGGTTCTTTGATGATTTTAACTGGATCAAAAGGGACATAGATGACAACAGATTTTCAGCCATGATAACATATTCCTAATGGTCTGGATCTAGGCTCTCCCTTAGGCTTTATTTTGTTATGGAATTCATGCACCATAAGTGTTTGAGTTAATGCTTAAATAAGAAAGAAGGGGATCCTAACCCTAAGACTTACAAGATTGGATCACTGTCTTTGTATGGACTGCTATGTCCAATCTCCCACAAGTAATCATAGCCGTGGGCCACTATTGGCCAACACCCCATGACCGAATCAAGTGTGGCCTAGGCCGAACCTGACTGGGGCATGGGATCAATCATGAGGCATGGACTGCATGTGTCATTAATGGCTTTCCCTCATTGATACACTGTGAACACTTAGGGTTGCTGAACCTTGAATACTTTGTGATTTCACATCAATGAAAATAAGTTTTTGAATTGACTAAACTAATGGTAATGATCATACATTGAATTAACCATGATTAGTGTGTAACCATGATGAATGGGGGAGAAAATCAACAACTCATGATAATCTTGGGCATGATGAGCCTATGCCGTGGGCCCCACTAGTGGGACCCATGCTGGTCGAACCTATGATAGGGGATTTTTAGAGTCTATTGACCCTAGTGTAATATGGGTTACTGATTTTCATTACCTATTCACATGAAAGACCCTAAATTAGAGGTTTGTTTATTTAGACTTGAATCTAGCATCTTGATACCCGTTTAATGAATAAAGAAAAAGGGGTCCTTGGCTGTGCACCCTCACTAATGGGACCCATTCTGCTGGACTTTTAGGGTCTTTTTAATTTTACCTTAATGCATTATGAGAAATTGACATGATGGACAACTAAAAATCGGAGAAACCGAAGAATTGGACTTGAACCTAGATTCTAAGACTTGTTTAAACAGTTAAAAAGTAAAGAGACCAGCAGTAGGTGAGGTTTGGACTTGACCTTCACCTATGGATCTCCGAGAAGCAAGTGCAGGAATTATGCAAAATTATGGGTATGATGTATAGGATTGTTGGACACCCAAATTACCATTGGAGACAGCAATAGTCGTAACCTAGATTGAATTTGGAGGCCTCGTACTCCTTCAAATTCAGTTTAGGGCCACTGAGGGGTGTCTAGGATTCTATTATATCATAGGGCTAACCTGTCACTTTCGTTATTCCATAAATTGAAGTAAAGATCTAGAACAGTGTAGTGTTATCCATAAATGAAGACTAATTACTTGGAACTAGGAAAAAAGGACTACTCATCGTAAAATGCGAACTTGGTGGAATCGGCTTATACTTGGAGTAGCTCCTTTAGATATTTCCTGCTTGCCTAGAAGGATGTCTAGTAGGAACCTTTTTCTTTGAATTCTCGAGTCGGAGCCACTCCGCCGTTCAAAGTCTAAAACAGCTGGGATGCCTCTGTGAAGGGCTATTTATTATCTTGTAATCTGTAGATTGGTATACTTGAGGTAGAACGTACGTCACTGGGTACCGCACTTGTTCTTGAAGAAAGTAATGCAATCTTGGATACCAATATATCTTGCCTGAGCGAATTCCTGTGCATCTTCTCCATCACAACTCTTAGGAGTATGGGAGGGCACTGATATTATCCCGTAATGGATTAGCTTGTGTGGTTTGCCAAAGTTCATATGAATGTTCTTAATGTTTAGCTTTGTTTCTAAATGATTTTTTTATGTTATCTCTATTCTTGCATAATTTGCCTAATTAAACTTATTTTTGATCTCTTATGAATCATACTTTTCATTTAATCTCTTTTTTGAACTTGCATAAATTATGTGATTATGAGATGTTTGCTTGCTAAGTTTTCACAAACCTAATACTACCTTTGGCGCTTGTCAGTGACGACACCCCTCCCTTCCGATGAACCAGAGGGAGCGGCACTAGAAGAGGCAAGGGAAATACGCGTGGAGTGCAAACGATATAGCTTAAAGAATTTGTGCTTACGCCAAAGAGTCGACAAAAATAGTAATTTAGTTTATTTATTATGACATTGGTTTAAGACTATTTGTTAAGGCCTTTGTTTTGGCTAATTTATTAGGAATGTTCTTAGTTGTTTTTATTTCTTAATTTTGGCTTTTTAAGGGGTAACTTGACGTTATTGGATTTAAATTAAAATAGAATTTTATAGATTGTCTTGTGATGATACCTGTGATTGAATGATGCTTTTATGTTTATGCTGCAAATATTACTGAGGTGACCTAATCTCATATTACGGATACTATTAATTATTGATCACTACTCGAAAAACGGACTTCTCCGAAAATCTGGGTTTCGGTTCGTCACACCATCAACGCAAGGCGATCACGGCGACTCCGAGGTTTGCTTCTTCCCTCCCTCTTTCCTCTTTCTCCCTCAACCCTTGTCAAACCCAACTAGGCCATCACCAGCCTACACCTGCGACTGCCGGTGCCCATGGGATGGTGCCGGCAACATCTCCAACCGGTCGGATTTTTTTCATTAATTATCCTAATTTCTGAATATGAGTACAATGCCTTCCTTTGAAAGGTGTCTTATAGAAACAACTGTATAAGTGAAATGAGCATGCATAATATTAGACAACATTTTGTATTAGTGTTTAATCACCCCCTTTCTAAGTTCACTTGCATGGAAAGAAATAAGAGTGGATATGTAGTGATTATGTTGTGTGAGAGAACCCTTTTGTAGCATTTGAATGAATGAAATGAATTAAATGGGTGAAATGCTCCTTCTGATTACAATGAATTGAGTGTGTCTGAGAGTTATTTGTTGATTTGAGTTGACCCCATTCATTTTCTACAGGTGGTAATTAGAGGTTCCATTTTCTACAGGTTCTGTAAGTTAATGATTCTTTAAACTTTATTGTTTTTCTTTGTTTAAATGGTAACATTACTGTATTGCATAATCTCCTTATTTTGTTGTTTTTTTTTTACATGCCATCAAGTTCACATCACGATGAGTTTGACAATGATAATAAGACAATTTATATGAGCTTGATGGTGAGGGGTGATCCACTCAAATACAATTTCGATCTTATTGATTCGGAAGATGCAAATTCTGAACATGAAAATGAATGAAATGAGTGTGCCAGTAGAACGCATTTTAAAGATGCGAACAGGTATACCATAGTAGTAGGAGAAGAGATGGGAGTACAAGGATAGTTTTCAGGATACACATCAAAGTAAAGCTGTTGTTATTTGAATTGATGTTCGGACTTTCATGGAGTCAATACCATAGGGTTAATGAATTTGAGCATAAGAGATAGATGGACCATCCAATATTTTTAGTTGGACTCTATTTCATGAATGTTAAGGACCTGGGAATGGCTCTTAAATAGTTCGCCAATTACAACTCATTTGACATTAAGTATGTACATAATAAAAAATCCCACATCACAACGCTTTGCTATAAGAGCAGTTGTAAATGGCATCCACATGGATCCGTATTATTCAACGGGCTAATCCTTATGATTAAAAAATTGAGAGATAGTCATACATGCTTGAATATTAACCAAGTAGGGAATCACATGGCATATATTGAGTGGATCGTTGAAAAAATACAACCATGAATAGGTTCTGATGTAACAGTCCAATGTAACATCAAAAGAGAAGGCCATCCTTACAATTCATGGAGGTTTTAAATAATCACTTCGTATGATTCCTTCTTTGTGTGAAACAATTTTCAAACACAATACAGGAAGCATTGTCAAGTATGAAGTTGCGAACAAACCATCATTCTTATGATTTTGTGTTTTCTTTTTTGCATTATCACAAGGTTTTTTAAATGGATGTTAACCGCTCATTGGATTGGATGAAACTTTTTTGAAAGAAAAACTCAGGTGTTCTTTTGACAGTTGTTGCTCTTGATGTTAACAAATGGATATTTCCACCAAGCATAACAACGAAAGGTAGAGGCCAATGACTCATGGACGTTCTTCCTTGAAAATTCGAAGACAGGACTTTGTGATAACCCATTTACCTTCCTAAGTGATTCACAAAAAGGGTTGGTGGAAGTTGTCGAGTCCGTATTTCCTATGTCCTATCATAAATTTTGCATGCATCTTTATATGCAAATTTTCGAAAATACTACAAGAGTGAACTTTAAGAGATTTATTTTGGATTTCATCTCGGGCTTATATGAAATTTGAATTTGATAGTGCAATGAATGAGATTTGCAGAATCAATTCACAAGCTATGGAATGGATATAGAGAAGATCCCTATAGTGTTTTGGTCACATGCATTTTTCCCAGATGTTCTTTCATGTAATCAAAATCAAAATAACTTTGCTCAGTGCTTCAACAATTTGATAATAGAGTTAAGGAGTATGCCTCATTTTGTGATAAGGTTGAATGGATTTGATTGTAGTTAATTATCATCAGGCAAACATGACGGTCAAGATGTTGCCGTTACAACTACGAGACTTATCCCATCTATCATTTAACATCTTCCTAATTGCGGGGCACAAAATTCCATTCCAACAGAACTACAAGACTTATCTCATCTATCATTTAACATCTTCCTAATTGCGGGGCACACAACTTCACCCCAACAGGGACATCTCAACCATCTTGTTTGCATGTTGACCATTAACATTTCGACCATCATGTTGGATCTAGTCAACCATATCACAAATGGGAAAATTCCTTGACCCTATTATCAAACTTTTGAAGCATTGAGTAAAGTTATTTTAATTTTGGTTGCATGGAAGAACATTTGCAAAAAATGCCAGTGACCAGGACACTATAAGTATCTTCTCTATCCATTCCGTTGCTTGTGAGTTGATTCTACCAAATTCAAATATCGTGTAAACCAATTTGACGGCACTAAAGGGCCATCTCGATATTTTTTGAAAAGAAAGGAAAAACCAAAAAGTCTTCAATGGGGAAAGAGTTTTGGCTGGATGCCCTGATTTAAAATCTTTGACCCTAAAATGAAAACTGCCTTTATTTTGGTCCCGAGTTGAAAACTACAAAAAACTCAGGCTCTATTTTGAAAATTTCCTTTTTAAATAATGCCATGCTGACCATTCTGATTGTCTGTGTGAATGTTCTGATTGTTTGTTTTTTTTTTTTTTCATGAATAGAAATGGATGGGTTACCATTCTGATTGTTTGTGTCGATGGCATTATTGTTGCAGGTAATGATGTAGTAGAAATAGGAAAGACTAAAGAAACATTTGGGTACAAAGTTTGAAATCAAGGATTTTGGCGAGTTGAAGTATTTCCTAGAGTTAAAACTGCACAGTCAAAGATGAGGGATTGTGATGTGTCAGCACGAGTATATGCTATAGATCTATTGGGTGTTAGGTAGGAATTGAGTTTGAATTTTAAGTTTAAGTTTGAATTTATCTTATTTGCTCCTATAAATAGAGAATATTTCCATTAATGCAATATGGTTCGTTAGAAATAACATATATCTGGGGGTTTCATGTAATTTTTGTGTTGGACCTTTTTTGTTATTATCACGAAATATACTTTCAATTAAAAGAGGTAGCCGACTCCAACCTAGTTGGGGCAAGGCTTTGATGATGATGATGATACTTTTAATGAAAAGAGGTTCAGCTCTCGATTAGGGCAAGAACCTTTCTCCCTTTTATTCTCTCCGCGACATTCGGTTCATACCTCACCCGAAATCTCGTTGCCAAAACGTCGAATGAATAATAAATGGAAAGCACCTGCAGTGTACAAGCAGAGGAGTCTTTAGTTAGTCTTTCCAAGCTTAGTTGGTTAGCTCCTTTCGCACTTGTATTGTACTTGCTTTTTGTTGACTAAATCGTTGACCGGCCAGTTTGCGAGTGATGAACCGATCTCGAAGAAAAGGTAAGACTTAAAAAGTGAGTTTAGAGACAAAAGTGGTCAAAGGCTAATTGACTTGCATGCTTACCATGAAGCGGAAGTGATTACTTAAGCGGACTTGGCCGTTGATTGAACTGATCTCAAAGCGGACCGAGTTGCTCGTACAGCGGGAAGGGTAGGATTGGGGTCTGTTGGGCCAATGAGTAGTTTCTTTTCCGCCAGGGGAGGAACGAATCCACGAATCAAACAAGTGAACCGTGTTGTTTGAACCGATCCAAATGAGACTAGGACTATGTACTATGCGAATCAAGTTCTACTCGGTCAAGTCCAATGCTGAGATGACTGTACACCCCAAAGAATGACATAGGGCCTCGAAAGCCACATCAAGCAAGCCTGTCCAAGCACTCGGAAAGCCCAATTGAAAAAAGTCCAAATTTTGCCTATATATGAAGCTATGCAAATAGTTCATTCTCATCTGTTGACGGAAGAGAGCCTAGGTTGCCAACCTTTTCTTTTGTTGTGCCGGAAGGGGAAGGCTATGCAATAGTTTTCTTTTCATGGATGACGAGGCTTTGAGTTCCTATCACAGCAACTAGCTGAGACAGAGACCATTGACCTAGGAGATGACCTCTTTGCCTAACAAATTGAACACCCTCGGAGTCAGCTATGGTTGGGTCAGCCTTACTCAAGTTGTAGAACAAGGTAATCCTCCTTAATTAAGATCCAAGTCCTATTACTTCTTTTTATTGTTTATCATTTTAGATAGATAGAAAGGCTGTGTAAGAGAAGTCGGTCTCACATTCGTAAAGTAAATAGGGTGAAACAAAAGGGCAGTGATTGAGAATAAGAATATTTATCCTTTTTTGGAGCAGCAGATTCTGCAGCGGACAAAGCATCGTGTAATGCGGTATCCGCTGTTGGAGGTAGGCGGATCCAAAGGAGTGAACTTCATAAGATTGTAGAGTCAGAAGTGAGTGTGTGACAAGAAGTCTCAGGATGATGGATCAGATGTGTCTAGCTTCGGATATTGAGTGAGGGGAGGTTGTTTGGGAAGCGTATGAAGCCGAAGATTATTGAGTTCAGTGGGTTTTTGGGGAGCTACCGAATCTAAGCAGATGGGGTGGATTGACAAGTGGTGCCTGGAGCGGATCGGGATGTTAGTAGGAATTCAGAATCAAATCCGTCTTCATTGGGAGGAGTCATTGTAGGAGTGCTTCCTTCCCCTAAGTTGTAAGGCTGGCGAGGTCATGAGCAATTCCCAGATAGAGATTTGTGCTTAAGTTATTTTCAATTGGTTGGCCACTTTGTACTCGGGTCTTCTAGCCGGTTGTGTAGAGGGAGGCATGGGATTCTGGCGCTCTTGTTTGTTCCCAGGATTTTTAGACCTAAGATGAGCCGGCTTATAACATCGACCGCTTTGGGTCACATTTCTGACTTCTTCACATCCTTGCTCAGTTTCCATCGACCTCTTCATACTCATCATCTAAGTTTCTAATGGCATCCATCGTGTATCCGATCACTCAATCACCATTGGTTTAAATGGTTGCAAGATGATTGGTCTCGAAGATTCGAGAATCGCGGGAGTGGTGAGGGTCGGCTTTATGGGTTGGTTGATTTGAGAAAGAATGGACATCGACCGCTTTGGGTCACATTTCTGACTTCTCCACATCCTTGCTCAGTTTCCATCGACCTCTTCATACTCATCATCTGAGTTTCTAATGGCATCCATCGTGTATCCGATCACTCGATCACCATTGGTTTAAATGGTTGCAAGATGATTGGTTTCGAAGATTCGAGAATCGCGGGAGTGGTGAGGGTCGACTTTATGGGTTGGTTGATTTGAGAGAGAATGGACATGGGGTTGGGTTAGTGGTGGGATGATAAATGGACTGGTCGAACGTGGTTGTGGTGTTTATAGGATGAATGGATTGTCCGAATGTGGTGATGGTGTTTGGAGAATAAATAGACGAGTAGGGAGGTTGTTTGGTAGGATGAATGGTGTAGTTAATGGGTTTTTGGGTGGGTCTAGCCGGAGTATGAATGGGGTGGTGGTGTTGATGAATGAATCGAAAACACGGTGTGTCATCTCGAAATCCTTACATTCTTGTGTAATACCCTTCATTTGTTGGACGTTACGGATTAAAACCGATGGCTCGAACCTTGGACTGGCTTCATAGAGGTATCGGGTTAGGAGATTCTGCATAATGTTGACGGCGGTAGTTATTCCCCGAGTGTCTTTGGACTATCATTGTTCCCTTTGTCAATCGGATGTTGAATGGCATGCCTCAACGGCCAGCACCCAACTGTCCAATGACCATTGTTCTTGTGATACAAGCATTTGGCATGGGGGTCAAAATCCTTTGGCAGGGGGTTGGGGTGTGGCTTTGGTTGAAAAGGTACCAAAAGAAATTGCTCGACTAGCACGGGTAGGACTTCGCTGAGGGGTTTTCCTAGCTCGGTAAATTCCCGATGAGGCCTATCTTGTCCTACCTTGACCAATAGATTCTTGCCGGTGTGGGATTGGAAATTGCTGCATTGGTTGGAGTTGCTGGTTGAACATCGAGGTGGATGGCTTGCCGTACGCGGGAGTATGCTAAGGTTGACTGTATACACGAGTAAGTGGTTGAACATAGGCTAACAAGGGTTAGGGGCGGGTACAGATACATGAGCTAACCTTGTTGAGGAGTAAGATGGAGAGTCTGAACATCCCCTATCGCTTTTGGACTAGGGTTATTAGGGCTAGGCTTCTACCGCTATTCCCTCATTTACCATTTTAGCAAGATGGTGGATGGCATGCATGGGATGAAGTAGGCTAGTTCAAGGATGGGAGTTTTCTGGCTGGCAAAGAGGTTCAGCTCTCGATTAGGGTAAGAACCTTTCTGCCCCTTTCTTCTCTCTGTGACATTCCTAACCAGTGAACTTGTTATTAGAGCAGGGATATTGACCGTGTGTTTCCTCTTATTCTCGCCTATTCCCCTTTCTTCACTTCTTTCTCCTTCCTCTTCCCTTCTTCCTCCTTCCTCTCCTTTTATCTTCTTTCCTCATCCCCTTTTGTGGTTCAAGAATCCAATTAAGCCTGTGCAGGCCTACCCGGCTATTTGCACAGGTCATGATGACCAACCGGCGCTATGTAGTGCTGTGAAAGTCACCCATCATCTGGTAGTGAGCTTTTTTTTTTGTATACATCATCTCTTCATTAAGGAGATGTATGACGGTCTCTACCTCTGTTGGTATGTGATAAATTTTTGTTTGCAATACTCATATCAGGTTATTGGTTTGTTCTTTGCTATTGGTGTGTGACTCATTTCTGTTGTAAGCCTCATAGCAAGTTGCTGGTTGTTGTTTGTTGTTGGTATGTGACTAATTTCTGTTGCAAGGCTCATAACAAATCATTAGTTTGTTGTTTTCATGGTGTTAATTTGTTAACTGTTGTTGTAATGGCTGAATCCCCTTTTTCTGGAGTTGGATCTGACAACATGGAAGGAAGTGTTGATATAAATTGTTATACCATTCACTAATAGCTCGAGCTTTTGGTGTTACTGGTTATTAACATGATATGAGAGCCAGAGGTCACGAGTTCGAAACCCCTGAGAGGCATGTTACCTCCATTTGTCTGTCCGGTCCGTCTGTGTGTTGGGTTTCAAATTCGAACGGCTTCCCATTCGAGAGGGGGTGTTGATATAAATTGTTATACCATTCACTACTAGCTCGAGCTTTTGGTGTTACTGGTTATTAACAGTACATATATAACACTGTAGCCTAAATTAGTGGATCTGATTAAGATCTGATTACAAGATTACAAGCATAGTTAAGGAAACTAATATCTATCTAATATCTATTGACAACTCATACAATGTTGACTTGTGGGCTGACCCAATACATGGGTTGTGGGCTGACCCATTGGTCGAGCTGACCTGCTTCTTTACAGGAAGGACCATGTTGTGATTAGCGAATGAAAGCCCAAATATCAAGATAACCAATATTCCACTAATGTATGATCAATTACATTCGGTGGTCAAGGGCGGTCAAAATGTATTTAGGTGGAAAGTTGTTGCTTGGATATATTGGTGGAAGTGTTGTAGAACCAGATGTTACTGACACAAGGCATGCCGAATGGAGAGCATATAATATGATGGTCATGTCTTGGATGTTGAATTCTATGGAACCAGATGTAAGTGAAGCATGGTATGAGTTGAATACAACCAAGGAAGTGTGGGATACTGTGTATTAATTGTATGCAGATAAAAACAACATGGCACGAATATATGAGGTCAAACAACTAATTGCCAATCATAGGCAAGGAGATAAAGCTGCCTCTTCTTTTTTCAATATCTCCCTTTTTTCAATCTCTCTCTCTCTCTCTCTCTCTCTCTCTCTCTCTCTCTCTCTCTCTCTCTCTCTTCAATAAAACCTATACTTGCCTTTCAAAAAAAATAAAAAAGGTTGAGAAGTTATTGGCAAGAACTTGCATACCTGCGGAATATTGAATTTCATTGTCAAAAGGGTGCAGAGGAGTATAAGAAGAGAGTCGAAATGGACCGAGTATTTGATTTCTTAGCCGGGTTGAGCTCAGACTTTTAACCAGTTCATGCTAAAATATTGAATGAGATTATCCTATCTTCACTCAGTGCAGCTTATGGCTTAGTTCTCAGGATGAGAAACGTAGAGCTTCTATAAATCCAACAGACGTCTCCGCTCTAACAGAAGTACAAGGAAGAGGTCGAGGTAGAGGCCAAGGAAATGTAGATGTTAATGTTACTTTTGGCCGTGGAAGAAATCAAGGAAGAGGGCAAGGAGGAGGTGCTGGTCTGGTCGAGCTAGAGTTGAGGATCGAGTATGTACGTACTGTGGTTGCAAAAATTATACAGTAAATATGTGTGGGGACTTGCATGGAAAACCGCAGGCATGAACTTCTAAAATTGCTGCAACAATGGCAAATACTACTAAGGGAGAGAATGCATATAGCACATCAAGTCTTACTGCAGCTTTTGATGAAAGTTTTCCCTCAAGTGAATATGTGTAGTTATCCAGAGTTGCTTTGGATGCTCTTCCTCAACGAGTGTCTTGTCTTGCAGGATCATCAATTGCTTCCACTGTTGTGGCTTAGACAGGTATATGTTCCGCATTCCATGTGTCTACCCCCTTCTGACTCTTGGGTCATTGACTTAGGAGCCACAGATCATATGTCAGGTACTATTCAGTCTTTTCAATCTTTTGTTGATGGTAAATATCTTGGAAAGGTGAAATTAGCAGATGGGACTCTAACCAGTATTGGTGGAAAAGGAAACATTCAAATTTCACCTTCTCTAACCTTGTTCTCTATATTGCATATTCCAAATTTGTCCTCAAATTTATTGTCAGTTACTAGCCTAACAAAAAATCTGAATTGGTGTATAACTCTCTTTCCAACTCATTGTGTTATCCATGACCTGCGGATGAGGATACTGATTGGTAGAGCTAGTAAGGACCGAGGGTTATATGTGTTCAACTTGAAGAAACTAGAAAAGTTTATTGGAAATTGCATGGTAGTTAATGAGGAAGAACAATATAAGTGGCATTGTCATTTGGGACATCCTTCGGGTCCTATTTTGAAAAAAAAAAAAATCTGTCTATATTTAAGAATGATAACCGTGTGAATTTTAATTGCGAAGTTGTTTGTTGTCGAAAAATCATCGCAATGTTTATCCTCGTAGAAATAGAATGTTCGATTCTATGTTTTATACTGTTTATTCTGATGTATGGGGTCCTGCACCTAACACTCTTGCTGGTTATCGTTATTTTGTTTCCTTTATAGATGATGCATCTCGAATGAATTGGGTATATTTATTGAAAAGTAAGGATGAAGTGTTCTCTGCCTATAAAATTTTTCATGAACGGGTTAAGGCCCAGTTTCCAACAAAAATATGTATTTTTCGTCATGACAATGGCAAAGAATACTTGTCTAAAGCTTTTTTTGAGTATGTGCAGGGAGAGGGTACGGAGTCTCAAACTGAGCGGCGGAGAGAAAGAATCGACATCTCCTTGAAATCACCAACATGGATGAGCGGCCGATAAATTGGCTGTAACGGTGGACACCGCCATGCTATCAACGTTTTATCGCCGCTTGCATTTGCATGCCCGCTAGGCCCGTTACAAACCATAGTGGCCAAAACATGGCAGTGGGGTTTAAAAACCCCACCTGCCCATTTGTTCAGGTGGAAGAAAGGAAAAAAGGGGATAAGAATGGAAGAGAGGGAAAAAAAACCCAAAGATGTTGCAGAAGAGTACCCGGTAATGCAGTTCCCTCTTCTTCTTTTTTCTTCCTTCTTCTCCCTATTGTTCTTCTTTTTTCCCCTCTCCTTTTCCCTTCTTTTCCTTTCCCTCTTCTCACTCTCTCTACCCTTCCATTCGCACGAAAAAGTAGGGCATTAAAGGCCCATCTCAGTCTTTTTTTTAATTTTATTAAAGGGTAACATGTGCGCCCCACAAGAGGCTCACTTAATAAAAGGTGTAAACAAAAATCACATGGACCCCCCCAAAATGAATAAAGTTAAACAACCTATTATCTGTTTAACCATTGGTGGGCTACACAGTCAGGCCAAGTATTAAAATAAAAATGCCATGACTTAGCCAAATATTACATAATTGAGATTAGGGCCTTAACCAAATTTCACTCTAATTGGAAATAGAACCCAATCAAATTTCATTCTAATTGGAAATAGGGCCATAGCCAACTTTGACGCTAATTGAAAATAGGCTCTAGCCAAAATTCACTCTAATAACAAATAGGATCCAACCAAAGGTCACACTCTAATCAAAAATAGGACCCTAACCAAATTACACTCTAATAGAAAATAAGCCCCTTTTCACTCTAATAGGAAAATAGGACTCTAATAAAATTTCCTGTCAACAAAAAAAATTCTCCATATAAATATTACAACATACAACTCTGAAATGTTATAGTCTAAGCATGATAGTGATAATATTTTGATGACATTGTTTAAATGTTTTTAACTTGGTATAGCTAACCAACAAGAATACATATGAAAAAATTGATCAATTTTATTATTTTATATCCGTACAGCGATACAGGACTCGATGTAATGAAGGGACCGCTATGCCCCCTATCTTAGTTACCTTTTCAAAAAAAAAAAAACCACATATTCTAGCATTTTCCAATTTTCTGGATTTTCTGAAAAATCTTCAGAAAGTTTTGGGCATTTTTTTCAAAAAGCACTGCTACGCCGCTACGTAGCGCCTGCTTTGTAGCATTTTGGTGGCTGGCGCTATTTTCATCCTTGGTCACCAGAGCATTGCTTATTGGTATGTTGGTCCCTAAGTCTCATTTGTTAAGTAGTTATTTGTGCAGTTTCCTATCACCAATTGGTTTTGGGATTACTGGCTAGCAACATTGACATGGTATCTGAGCCTGAGGTCTCGAGTTCGAAACCACGCAGGGCAGAAATGCCCCATGCCGCGTTGTGTGTTTGTGCGGGCGCAAAATGCGCAGGGCAAAAAGGCCCCATGCCACGTTATAGTCTTGTGCGGGCGTGTGCTTCGGATCCGAGCGGTGTCCCGCCCGAGGGGGGGGTGTTAAATAGTTGTTTGTGCAGTTTTCTATCACCAATTGGTTTTGGGATTACTGGCTAGCAACATTGACATCATTGGCCTTATGCTATTTTTACTGCATGTTACTTGATTAATAGACTTCCAACTAAAGTGTTAAATGGTTTGTCCAAATTGTTCTCATCCTTGGACGTTGGCTATTTGGTGGAGGAGGTACGGGATATCTCGAGTAACTTGGGTGTTGTTTTTACTGCATGTTACTTGATTAATAGACTTCCAATTAAAGTGTTAAATGGTTTGTCCAAATTGGTCTCATCCTTGGAGGTTGGCTATTTGGTGGAGGGGGTGCGGGATATCTCGAGTAACTTGGGTGTTGTTTTTCATCATGTGTTACATGAGGCTAATGTTTTAGCAAATAAGCTCACTGAGGAAGGGGTATTTTGTTCTTCATCTTTTTATGTATAGTTTGTTTTGATGTTTTTCTGTGTTTCGTGTTTTTTTTTTTGGGTTCTCCCCTCTGATTAATAAATTTAACCGTTTAAAAAAACAAAATGAAATTCTTAATTTCCTGGAAACTCTAGTTTAACATGCAATTGAAAATCCCGACAAGGAGAACACCTGCAGTCGTGATGGGTTATCAAATGTGGGCCACACCCATTCCATTGTTAGTTTGGATACATCAACTTTTGCAGGAACATCTATACATAGTTCATAGCAGAGGGGGTATTCTCCATCTAAAAAAGGATGCAAATGCTTTGATCCAGCTACAAAAAGGAAATGTGTCAATGGATGTAAAGTTTTATTTGAAGATGTTCCCAATTTTTCCGACAAAGGGAAAAACCTTTTATCTAGTAAACCAAATAGTGTTGTCCTTCTTACTCTTGAGTGTGTTCCTGAAAAAATATATCTTGAAAGGGGGTCTGCATCTGCTCTAGATAATGCTATCAACAATGGATCTACCTTAGAACTACAACAATCCGATAGGCTTTTGCAAGTTTACTCAAGACAAACATCGCGTAACCCTGTCCTCACTACCTCGCAAGATCAAGTGGACTCTGACAATGGTAATTCTCTTTCTCCTCCCCCTAACTCTCCTGTTGTTATTGGCCTTGTTTCAAGTCCTTCACTACAGCTTCCCATTGCCCTTCGTAAAGGAAAGCGTTCTAAGCACCTCTCATGTATATCATCCAATTGAAAATTAATCTATGGTGAAGATTATTCTGAAACATTTGCTCTGGTAAGCTAATATGGGATGGCCATTGTTTCAATTAGATGTTAAGAATGCATTTCTTCATGGTGAACTTAACGAAGAAGTCTACATGTCTTTACTTCCTGGGTTTGTTTGTAAGGGGGAGAAACACAAAGTGTGTTGGCTAAAAGGGATTTTTTTATGTAGCGTGTGGACATTTGAATATAGTTGGCTATTTAAATGCTGACTGGGCTGGCTCACCGGATGATAGGCTGTCTACAACGGGGTATTATACTTTTGTTGGAGGGAACATAGTTACTTGGAAAAGTAAGAAGCAATCAGTGGTTGCAAAATTGAGTGTTGAAGCAGAATATCAAGCAATGACAAAGACGGCTTGTGAACTTATTTGGTTAAGTCTTATGAGTGAATTGGGGTTTCATGTGAAGGACCCTATGCAAATGCATTGCAATAATCAATCGGCTATCTAAATAGCCTCAAGTCCAGTGTTTCATGAAAGGACTAAACACACTGAGGTAGATTTTTCCGTTTCGTCCGAGAAAAGGTCACTCAAGGTTTAATAAGCATGCTTTATGTGAAGTCAGAAAATCAGTTGGCAGATATGTTCACTAAAACTCCATTGAAAGTCGAATAACCTCTATCTTAGACAAGCTGGGCATGATTGACGTCTATGCTCCAGCTTGAGGGGGAGTGTTAGAAATAATATATATCTGGGGGTTTCATGTAATTTTTGTGTTGGACATTTTTTGTAATTATCACGAAAAATACTTTTAATGAAAAGAGGTTCAGTTCTCGATAAGCGCAAGAACCTTTCTGCTTCTTTCGTCTCTTTGCGACATTCCTAACCGGCGAACATGGTTGATTTATGAAAACTTACTCTCTAAACTTTCTAGTCACCAACTTGACCTTGAGCCTTGGTTTGTCTAACAAAATCAGTGGGTTTCTACCGATCAAGAAGAAAAAAATAAAAATAATGCGTAGTTCTTTTTATTGTTTATTTTTTCATTGTGTTATTCCATCAGCATTCAGCTCCCATATAACAAATCACATGTCAATAGTTTTGAAAGCAAGAAAGTTAAAAAGAAGATGTAAGCAATTTATCCTTTATGCGTTATTAGTAAAATGAACAAAAATGAAGAGATTTTCACCTGTGTGAGTCCTCATGGACTCCCCTGCGCAAAACTCAATCTGCTGGGCTAATGCAGAGGTGGCCCCCCTGCATTAAAGCAACAGATTGTTTTTCATGCATGGGAGTCCATACAGACTCCTGCAGGTGAAAAATTCACCTAAAATGAAATATTTCTTAATGCTAATGCATGAAATCGCTGAGGAAAAAAGGTTTATACACTGTTTATTCTACAGAAAGCAGCAACTTTTACCACAAATGAGAAACTCATGATGATCTGTGTTGAAATCCTTTACCATGGTATGATTAAAGGATTTGTTGCATAATGCAGTGTATCAATATTCCTAGTCCTCTTACATTGCATTAAGGGAAGAATAATGTTCAGCATTTCACATTAGAAGAAAAGGGATAATGATACATTTGTGCATAAAACTTACCAGGGGAAGCCTCTTTAAATTCAAGAAAAAGGAATCAATATAATATCTCTGGTGTCCTAGCATGACATTTTCCGCATGAACCTCGTGATTGAGTGACGAATTGTTTCCGTATTCTCTCTGCAACCATTTTGCTCCGGATCTTATCATGCGATCTTCTGAGTCAACAGCCATCAGAAGCTTTGGTCCACTCGTTGAGTTCTTCAGAAGCGGAGAATCTGTCGATGTTGCCAGAACATAACCCTCCTGAGAAGTCAAATACATGTAACCGCTGTGATATTCTACCAGTTCTTTCATAAGCTGTCCCACACTAAAAAGCGCTGTGGTAACACCAACAACTGCCATTATGCCTCCATCAGATGGACTCCGGACAGGTAATGCCGCTGAAAGCAATGGTGAATCTGTAAATTTGCTTACTGCAACATGCCATGAAGCTGCTCCGTCACGTAGTTCTGATAGACCAGCGATGTTGATTAGATCATCAGGTGGTATCTGTCTTGCTACTCCTGTTTTCTCACCAGTAACAGGATCCAGTGGCTCTTGGTACCAAATAGCTGAGACATTACTATCTGAAGGTTTATCTTGCCAGCCAAGATTTGAAGCTAGTGGCCCGAATTCTTGTTTCCCGGTGATTGAAGAATTTGCAAGGTCTGAATAGATGTAAAATGTGTTGTTGCTCTTGTGATCTCTGTGAAACGCCTGGACGAAGCCATTTCTGTAGCTTATAGTTATTGAATTGAGAGCCTTTCGGCTTGCAAAGAGAGCCCATGTTACATTCCTCATAACTGCAAATAGCTGCTATGTATCAAAGAAACTGGAAGCGATTAGAAATGAGGGGAAATTTTTCATAAAGCACTTTTGATGTAATTTTGAAGTGATGCATGCACCAAATGAAAATGTGAAATCCAAGCAAGATCACCTCAGAATGTGTATTGTTCCTTGGTTTTCCATAATGGCCAATTACATACTCAGAAAGCTTTACTTGAGCCATGGTTATTTCTACAGTAGAATTCAAGATGTTCCACATACGCAAAATGGGGCGCTGTAGAAGTTCGAATCGGAGCTCATATGCTAAGCCATTAATTGACTTTGTTGTGTAGACCCTTGTAAAATGCCATGTTAGTATGGTCAACATCCCAATTAAAATGGCTAGCATGATCTGCAGAGAGAACGAACATGATAAATATACTTCCCTTGTAATTAGAAGGAGAATGTAATAAGTTGTGGGTCTTTCCATAGGATGTGACGAAATTGTGGAGTCCTAAATGTTTTAGTTACATTCAGGTTGATGATATTACTGAGTTGAAAGATTTAAGAGTGGGAGAGAAAGTGAAACTGCATCAAGCAGTAAGGGTCTTCTCACTTCTGCACCTGTTTCTGACTGGAACTTAAATTATTTACATTTTAAGAACACTGGAAAGTCATGCTGCCAACCCCAGTTTGCAGAAGGCATCCACAGTTCAATATGTACACTGATTAAATAACCTAACCACTAGTCAAAAAAAAAAAAAAAAAAAACAGATAGAGAAAGCATAACAACAGTTGCAGCAGCAGTGGCAGTAGTAGCACTAGCAGCAGTAAATATCACAAGGATAAATGACAGTAGCAGTTCCTGTTGTGTTATAACAATAGCAAAAGGGGATAAGTGGTGTAATAGAACTTACAAAGCTGACATTAGATAGTTGGGACAAGTCTTTGAAGATGATGATGTTGATGAAAAATATGATGAGTAATAATAGCAGAATAAAAATTCCAGTTGTTCTGAAGCAATACCCTCAACAGCGACTTATAAATTATAATAGGATTTTCTCCTTTTTTTAAAAACTATGACATTTTCTTGTCAAAATTGGCAGACATGTTAAGTGATTGTCACTTTTTGACTTGGCCTCATCTTGTGGCACAGCTCATGTTGGTGGGCCGACTGACTCACTGAGTACAAGAAGAGGTAACAAAGTAGCCATCTGAAAACACAAAAGAAGAAGAGGAAGAAGAAGAAGAAATAACAGGCCATATTAGAAATTTCTAGCCATCAGTTTTAAGGCTTTAAAGTAGATGTCAATGGAGAACTGGGGACGGCTCGCCTTAGATTAAAAGGCTAGAAATATCCAATGCATCTAATTTTTTAGATGGATAACCCGCACCTCCCCATTTTTTTTGGCCCCTTAATTATCTCCTGTTGATGCAATGAGACTAAGTCAAGCACAAAGTTAACATGTCAAATCAGGCTAGCAGGGTTTATCTTGACATTGCCTCCTACTGACTGTTGCAAATAGGTTCGAACTACTCAGAACAAATGGAGATTCTTTCGGGTATCAATAGAGGAATCAACCTGATCAGCTACTGGACCTGGAAAACTGGAGCTCAAAGACCTATCTAACAGTACAAAGCATAAGATGGGACAGTGTTTCATTAGGTTGGAGGTATTTCTCTGAGGAGTGAATGAGGTAAGAGCATGTTCGGGTCTTTGTAAACAGTGTGCAGGTAACTCGGACTACGCCTTAATTTCAGCCAAACTTAAGCCACTGTTGTTTTGTTCTTTGCCATGACAAATTACATGTAACTTGCTAAGAGGAAAAAGGAGTTCAATGATCCAAACAGGGCCAAGGGACTCTAGCTGAATCAAGACTTGATAGACCTCATCTTGAATAGCACATATCCAACTTTAGTACTTGATATAGATGCTGTTATTGAATCTTATCACAAATTAGGACAACTCATTTAACTAAACAGAAGGACCCGGTTTCAATCTACTCCCACAGCATTAACTAATACAAAATACACTCTATAAAGCCAAATTATCAAGCAAACAAATGAGAGATGGAATTAATGAAGCCGAATTATCAATGATTCAAAATTAATCAATCCATAGTCATTTTTCGAATCTCATAATCAGTAATTCGATTTTGACAAGATTAATGAATAAATTCTAATCTACAGTTGGGAATAAGACAGTGCATTGAAACCAACTCCACATACATGTATACACTCAACTTTTGTGCTGCCTGCAATGAATTTAAGTGCCTTTATTGTGAGGAGGGACTAATTATTTCAATCAAGCCCTGTGAATTTGGACGAATGAAACTGCGAATTGTTTAAATGAACTGATTCGCAATTCAAAACCTCTTTTCACAAATCAGGTGACTGAGAACCAAACTAAGCAGGTTGTCTAAAGTTCTTAAAGTACCATGATAGCGAGGCGGGCAACAAAGACGCTGTAATACGATGAGAAGCAGTGTGTATTGCTATATTGGAGTCCCTGTTCTTCATCCTCTCCATGAACCATTCTTTGCTGGCAGGGTCCCGAAGATGTTCCATTGTTATTCCATGTGATGAGAGGGAGCAATTTGTTAATGAGTCGTCGCCATCGCGATATGGGTGGGTGAGAAGTTGGAGGGGATTCGAAAGTTACTGTACGAGTTCTTTCTGCCATGACCCTTCTGATCACATAGCCAGAAACAGATTGAAGAAGAAGAAGAAGAAGAAGAAGAAGAAGAAGAGCAAGAGATTGAGAAGGAAAAATGATAGGTGGGGAAAGATTTGTGGGGTTCTTCAGTGGGTTGTTTTATTTCTTGCTATGTCATTTCCCACTTTGCAGAAGCTGATTCCCTTGCAATCCTTCTTATAAGTGGAGTCCTCATCTGCTCTCTCTCTCTCTCTAGAGTGAATTTAGACCGTTGGACTTGGCGTAGGGAAGTTTAAAAAATGGAGTGGAAATTACAAAGATGGCCTTGAGATGCAATGAATTATCAAAGCAATCGTTTGTTGTCAAACGCGTTGGACTGACAGTCTCTGAGATGGATAGGCCTACATCATCAGGCCATAGTACTCTAAGTTGCATGATCAATGTAATGAATTATGCCATCCATTTTGGGCCCCTACTATGGATAGGTTCCGTGGTGCAAAAATCATATCAGTTTTAGAAATTTTGCTCTTCAAACTATGGTCCGTGGATCATTTTTATCTCCCAGTATCAGTCCCTTGTTTGGGGCCAGATCTTTCGTTTTTAGGACTGTATAGTAGTAAAGAGTGGAGGGAGGGCGGAGGGAGGAAGAGGAGGGAAGAAAGGAGGAGGAGGGAGAAAAGGGGGAGGGTAGTTTATAGGAAAGGTTTTTTTTTTCGTGGTGGGAAGAGCAAAAATCGTGGTGCCAATAGAGCTCCCCATGAGTAAAAGAGGTTTTGGGTCTCTTCCGAGTTCATTCTAGACCCATGCAGAATGTTTTGTTTTCGCCTTTAATTTAGGTGTGTCTTGTTTTATAGACGGTGAAAATTAAATATCCTGCACCACGTCCGAGAGATAGGGAAGGTGATCGAGAATATGCAACTATGAGCTGAAGAGCATGGCACGTTTAAATGGAATAAGGATTTTTTTTTTATCTTCCTCTCTTGGTGCAAGAAGAGGAGTTATAACATGGAACTTAAAGAAGTTGTTAAAATCTTTGATAGATTGGGATTCTTTATTTTATTCAATTAAGTTGTTTATTAATTGAGTGTTTCGTATTTTAATAGAAGGGGGAATTTCAAATAGGCATACCTAATTCTCAAAAAAGTACATGGGATTTGAATATTTAAAAAAAAATATATGTTATCCACAATTCTTTCAATCAAATCTTCATCATGAATGTTTTTTTTAGAAATGACAAAAAATCCCTTCCCTTATGACGCTTTTTTTGTCTTTTCGTAGACTCTTTCTTTCCTAAAACTGATCATTTTAATTTTAATGATTATAATCATTTAATAAAGCTAGTTTTTATTAATTTAAAATCCTCTTTTTTTAATCATCCATGTATAAAGGTAGTTGAAGTGGGCCCTAATCGGTCATTTGGGTTTGACTTGATCATTTCTCTTAAATGATAAATTAAAGGGGAAATTTGAGACATGACATAAGGGAATTTTTTTCATTTTGAATTTTTTTAATGAAGAGGACTTGATTGAAAGAATTGTGGAAAACTTATATGCTTTTTTGAAATATTTAATTCTTTATGTACTTTTTTGAAAATAAGTAAAAAAATTATACTTTTTTGAAATTTTCCCTTCATAGAATAATGAAGCGTTTTAAAAATAGAAATAGGCAGTCAAAGGGGTGTTGGAAAAAGGTAAACAATATATTTAAAAAGATTTTAATATACTATCGAGTAGATTAGAATATCTTCTATCCAACCGAAAAATAAATGTTTGGTTAAGTTAGATTGTATTATAAAATAGTATAAAAGTCTTTATATTACATTATTCAAGGATATGCAGTAGAAAATAATCTTTTGTATAAAAATATTTCAAAATAAGGATGTAAAGTTTCAACACATTATGTATACTCAAAACATTGATGGTTATTATTGTGATTACAAATAATAGATGAGACCCCTATACATAGGCAGAACTAGGAAAGAACCTTGGGGACGCTATTGTGAAAATAAAAATTCCTTGGAGGGGCCAAAATAAAAAAAAAATGTGGGAATTAATAATGAGGTGGTTTTTAAAATTTCACTGGGGTGGTGGGTTGGGGGGTGGCCACTCTAGCTCCGCCCCTGCCCCTCTTAACTCCTCATATTTTATTGGTTGCAAATTATATGAGTAATAAGAGATTTGGTATTTTTTTTTTATTTGGTCTGGTATAAACAGTAACCATTGCTGCGGGTTTGGAATGTTGTTCAGTGTTAAATATGCTCATCACCATATATTTAAGAGCTTTAATTTTGCCTTAATTTAGAAAATGAAATAAGTTTCAAAACTTTTCAAATTAAGATCTAAGTTTTCAAGTAAGTTTTCAATTAAGGACATTCATCAATTTAAAGGTATTTTTTAGCGACTTCTTTCCTTGATCCTTCGTTTAAAGCTATGGTATGCTTCCAGCAGCCACTGCATGTTACCGATCGCCATGGAGATGCTGGTTTTCATTAATCAACGTATGGATGCCGGTGAATGAAGAAAGAGAAAATTAAGGAGGAAGTAAATGATCATTTTATTTCAATGAAGGATAATTCGGAAAAATTTTAAAAAAATTGTGGAAAACAGTTGCTAGAAAATATCTTTAAATGACTTGATGTCCGTAACTGAAAACTTACTTAAAAATTTATGCCTAATTTGAGAAGTTTTGAAACTAAAAAACTTAAGGCCCTATTTGAAATATTCCCTATATGTAAAGAGTGACGTACAGATCGATACATCTGCTTTTAGTTATTTATTTATAAAATGAAATCCTCTTAAAACTGAAGAAAACAAAACAACTTAGAGCAGTTGACCATATTATCAGCCAATTCGAATTAGATCTAAACCATTCAACTTCAAAATCACTAAAAAGAAAAAAAAAATAAAGTTTAACTAACTTATAGGCAGTCCTACTATAATATCTTAAAACAAAACCAAACTTAACAATATTAAAATATTTAGAAGACTAAATAAAACATCTAGGAGAAAAAAATCTGGTCGTCAGAATCTCCTCTCCATTAATGGCTCCAAGTCCAATCACTTTTAAGGTGTCCGAGTAGACATTGATGCTAGAAAGACCTTTGATTCTGGCCTTTGTTAATGCAAAGGAGTTTCGCTCTTGCTTTTGCTTCCTAAAGAGAGATAATATTAGGTCCTTTAAAGGGTCTTTAACTTTTAGCTGTTAATTAGCTAACAGTCAATAAAAGATCAAATCTCACAATTCAAAAATCTGGCAGTGCAGTCTGACCATACACCATATATAGAAAGCGGGTATAGATCTATAGAGCCCGTTTGTTTCATATAACTGAATTCCTATGTATTTAAAGACTTCCATTTTTTAAAGTGATTAAAAATAAGGAAAGGAAGGTGAATAACCAATGATGACTACCAAACAAATAAGGGGAGATGAGATATAAATGTCCAGCCATCACGCTAATAACTCAAATCGTAGAAAAGTCAAGTTCCACCTTATCTTCTTCAACGTTCACCTTTTTAGAATTCCTTTTTGCAGTCCATTTTACCTGGAATATTCGTATGTATTCAAATTCATGCAAATGAATGGGTCCATAAGGATTATTAGTAACAATATTATTATGACACGACATTATCATTGAATCTTTGCCACTTCCCCCGTTGATCAGTTCTACTTTTCCACCCATTTTTAATTTTACTTATTTCGTAATGCAATTCAGCCCCTGTTTAGTGTATTTTGTGGACGGAGTTCATATTGAAACTAGCACATTATGCACATGAGGTAGATCAGATTTCAACACCACCAGACCATTCTGCCAAAAATTTCAAACTTAATTTGTTGGCCATCATGAATACAAAACCAATCTCACTTGATAGGATGACTATGGGAAGATGGCTCCATTTGCCTCGGCCTTATAATAATTCGTGGAGTGAGTTCATTTGGAGCCCACTGCCTACCTCAGCTGCTGCTGCCAATGGGGTAACCACTGCTAAACCACTTCTACAGTTCTACCACCCAGAGAAGCCATAGTCCAAATTTGGAATATGAAAAGGCGAATTCTCTATAACATCCCCTTTCTTGGTGCCCCATCTCTTGTTTTAATATATAGGGACCCACCTAAGATCAATCCAATTCACACATGCCTACCTTTGGTTGCATTTATGTTGATCCTAGTTCAACACAGATCTTTCAATTAAGTTTCATCACACTAAGCTTTCATTTATATCACCATTAAAGCTTATTGACCTGAAACAAAGGGACGCATCATTTGATTTGTCTGATATTTCATGGACTCCTAATCCACATCCAAACTTCTTTAAGTCTGCATATATATCTTTGATAATCACTCATCTCTTAAACCGCAATTACAGTGATGAACCTAGTCTCCAATCTCTTAGATGGATGCACCTCTAAAGCAATGCAGACCACAAACAAGTGCAATTATGAAGTGAAGTGATCGTTATTTTGATGGGCTGAGAGTGTCAAGGGTACTTTGGTCATCTGAAGGCTGTCATAAAATAGTGGCCAAAATTAAGAGGGTCCAATAGATTGATTCCAAAGAACAAGACAGAGACACATGTTAGTGTTATCTCTTTATCCATTGGGATGGAGATAGCCAATCTTTCCATGATATGATGCCTATGGTGGGTTTTATTAATGTAGTAGTGATTTGGGCTTCATTCTACCACCTTGTTTCCTTTGGCCTCTAGAAAGGTGGCTAGGTGAATCCCACCTCAACCACCCACACAAATTGGAGTATGATAACATATCATCTACCATATGCTCGCTAGGATACAACTACCATGATTTATTGTATTAAAAAAAACGTACTTTAAAAAAAAGCAGGAAAAAAAGTTGAAAATATCAGTAAGGAGCTCAAAATGAGTTTTTAACTTCGTTGTTACATGGAGGTCAGTGTAGATGTCAATGGGTCTCTAATTATTTGAATATCCGAACTCTTCGATCCTGAGAAGTGCAGAAGTTTTCATAGTTGGATCCAAATTAATTTTTGATCCAACATGAGGACTTCAGCTAGGTATTAGAACAGATGTTTTAAGAGTCTCCACAGCTTAAAGAGTAGTACTTTAAGAGTCTATAAAGCTAGAATTATAGTCTTATTAAGATTTAAGAGCCCCACAATAGATCTATTTTAAGGTGCTATGGTCCAAGTATACCTAAGGAAAATGCTCCTGTGTATCCACTTTGTAGGGAGCTTACTTTGTGAGGTAGCATGTGGTGTCCACCTGATCACCGGTTTGAATGCGCAATACAAAACGTCTCCCCAGTGTGTCACCGGATCTCATGGATTTGCACTGACAATTTCGAACTACACCATTGGACTTAGGGTCAATAAACTGTTTTGATATGAAGTCATTCAACTTTGGCTATGGATCAATGGGTTAGGATCAATAAAATGACATGAGATTTGATATCTTAGGATGGTCCCACATGCATCTTTCTATTCCCATCCATCCCCTGATCTGTGGGCCCCAAAACAAGTCCAATAGCTGGATCACGGCTGTACTTTTATTATCCCCCACTTCTTGCCTCATCAAGTTTCTTAATTGATGCATAAAGCCCTGTTGGCCGAACAAGACCGGAGGTTATTGCAAAATCCCAATTCTTTAATGGCCCGCATTTTTAAAGAGAAATATTATCCAAAACACACTTTCTTTGAAGCTAAAATTGGATATAACCCTTCTTATGCTTGGAGGAGTATAATGAATGCCCAAAACTTGCTGAAGAAATGATTGGTTTGGAGAGTTGGGAATGGAGCTTCGATTCGCATATGAAAGGATAAATGGATTTTATCACCATCTACATATGCTATTTAATCTCCTATCAAACTACTATATGCATATGCAAAAGTAAATGAATTAATTGATGGCAATACAAATTGGTGGAAAGTTCCTTTGATAAAGGAGATTTTCAATGAAGATGATGTTGTTAAAATCCGCAACTTGCTTATCAGCCCAACTCAACAAGATGATAAGTTGGCCTGGATCGGCACATCAACAGGGGTATTTTCGGTGAGGAGTGCCTATTATATGGAAAAATAGAGATTGAGACAACGTACTGGAGAAAGCATAACAACTTCGTTGCATTGTGGGATTTGGAGAGAAATTTGGCAGCTAAAAATCCCTGAAACTCACAAATTGTTTCTTTGGAGAGCATGCACCAATCTACTACCTACAAAAGAAAATTAATTTAGTTTCACGTCATTTGGTACCGAACCCTCTTTGTCCAATATGTGAAAGGGACGTTGAAACTATAACTCACGTTCTATGGAATTGCCCATCTTCGAAGGATTGTTGGATGTAATGCAGCAGGAAAATTCAATAGCTCACATGTACAGATGAGGACTTTTTAGTTCTTGTTCAAGGCTTATTGTCATCTTTAGAAGAGGAAGACCTACTTTTGGTGGATGCAGTATGTAGAGGGATCTGGTTTCAAATGAATAAATTCATTTTTGAAGGGGTTTTTACTCAACCTTCACAAGTGGTAAGTAAGGCTAAGGAAGCTGTTGAATATTTTTACCAAGCCTCCCTTGAATGCAGGGATCCTACTAATTCTAATCTGGATAACTCAATCATAACATGGGAAAGTCCTCCGATGGGAGTGTGGAAGGCAAACTGGGATGCGTCCATAGATATATCAAGGCACTTAATGGGAGTTGGTGTGGTTGTTCGTGACCATAAGGGTGCAGTTCTGGCATGTAAGAGTGTTGCAAAACCTTACATATGTGATCCGACTGTGGCTGAGGCTATAGTAGCTATAGATTTCTATAAGTCTTTGCAGATTCAACAATTGATATTAGAAGGTGATTCATTGGAAGTTGTCAAAGCACTTAAGTGAAGAAAGGAGTTCCAGCCACTATGGACAATTGACTGACTCTGCTAAATCGGTTTTAAATTCCTTTCAGTCATAGCAAGTTGAACATGTCAAGAGAGATGCAAATAAAGTGGCACATAGATTGGTGAAGCAAGCTCTACTCGAACCGAAAGATCATATTTTGAGAGACTGTGCTCCACAATTTATTCATAATCTTGTAATCGTCGAATGTGATATTCCTGATAATTCTTAATACAATATGATATTCTCTATAAAAAAAAAGTTTCTTAATTGATGATGCAGGATTCGAATGAACACATAGTACATGTGTCACATCTAGACCTAAAGACAGATCTATCTTAAAAAGTAAATTAGATTAGCTTAGGCGACCAAAAGTATTAATCTTATGTAAAGCATCCATGCATCATAGATGACCAACAAAGTGAAACGAAAAAAAAAAATAGATATCCCTGCCAGTGGCCCTCTTTAAGCCAAAAGTCCCTAACATGCGAAAGGCCAAGTGTTTATTGGGAAGTTTAGACTCACCAATTCTTCAATTTGGGCCTGGCAGGCTGGTACCTAATCCATTTCATGTAAATGGGGTCGTACTCCATGCAGTTCCTACCTGATGATCCAAATTAATACCCTAATGGCTAATGCCACCACCATATAATATTATATATTTATTTATCTAATTCATATTTTCGTCCTAGGTCCTTTAAATTAGATTTGGGCACGAATATGGCTCTAGTATTACTATAGACCTGAGTCAAGTGTGATAGATTCAATCCGTACCCAATCAGTTTTCAACCCAAATTGTCATATTTTAAGTTATCAAACTCGGTCTGTCAATATCTTGTAAGTTTATTCTTATAACCTTGAATAAACCTATCACTATCTTGTTCCATGAGATTTTAGATGTTTTCGGTGGTAAGGCACATCTCCTCTACAAAAACAACAGAGGGTCAATACCTGGTTGTAACGTGCACTTCTCCTCCACAAAAACAACCAAAGGTCAATCCCTAGTTATAACGTTTTGGGGGTGAGGGTATTTTCAAGAGCAAAAAAAAAATCTAAATTTTGGTGTGAGTACTAACCTTTGTCACGTATGTGAAAATGTCTAAACCTTTATTCGCTATTTTTTTTATCAAAGATATATAGTTTTTTTGATAGAGAGATCAAAGATATAGAGTTTTCTTGAGAGAGGGAGAAAGGGATTGTCATCTTTTGTAACCGGATCAATTTCAAAATGTTCAGCAGACTATTGAAGCGACCCTCATTAGGATTTAAAATAAGTTTGCTTTTAGAAAAAAAATCACAATCTTTACGGATGTTGTGTGCGCGTGCGAGAGAGAGAGACAAAAAAGCTTTGCTTGTGTTTTCCTTCTTTAAGATTTCATTAGCCTGTCTTTATATTAATCAGAATCGGGATCCCCTCCTTGGACCAAATAGGATAACGTTTGGACAGATGAGAGGGTGACACATGAGATGAGGATATCAAATCAGCTGACAACTCATCTTCTCCAAAGAAAAAAAAAAAAACATATCCTCCATGTGTCACCCCCTCATTGATCCAAACGGTATTTTCCTATTTGGTGCACTTATGAAAGTACTACAACTAGCTAGGCACTTATCTGCATAGGTAGGTTCGTTATGGATTTTGTTTTCTTTTGACTTGGTTTTCCGGATTGTATCTTTCATATCATCACAGCATCACTTAGATGTGCTCGTACAACTCGAAGTGATTCTTTGATCCAACGCAGAGTCACAAATATCTCGGATGTTTTGGAAATGTCATGATAAAATCCTATGCCAACTCATGAGCTCAACCAATGGCACATCTAATTGGGCCGACCTTATGATCCATTTAATTGGGCCATAAAGCGGGGACAACCCCCCCCCCGCCGCACATGGTTGAGTGTGGAAGTTTCCATGCACACCTTGCTGTAGGGGCCCACATGTGGCCCCATTTGGGTTGGAATTGCAGGAACTCCTTCTGGCAATGGTTTAGGGGAGTCTCATGCGTGTGGTCCGTTCAGATAAGTCATCAAGTGGGTCCCACTATGAGGTGTGCTTAGGAAAACTGTTTTCACAGAGACACCGTGAGAACTTTTTATGGGGCTCATTTGTGGGTCCTATATAGGAATGAAACCAGAAGGGATGGGAAGATCTATGTGGGACCACTCCAAATTTCAAGTTTGACCTCAACATCATACCCCTAACATCTTCATCCGTAGCCCACAAATTTAATGGAGTCATATTAAAAAAGAATTCAACCCTTCATCCAATGGTCTAGTCCATTTGGATGGGTGCCAAACCTCGGGATTGGTGACTATCAAGGGCGTCTCTTTTTGTTCATGATTTGTATTGGTTGCTAGGTGGGCCTCACCAATAGTTTTCAGGAAAGTACGGTGAGAACTAGTTCTCTCTTAAGTATTTTCATATATATATTGATAGATAGAGTACTAATCCAGTGGGCAAGTCGCACACTAGATCAATGTACGTGCCTCAACGTGGGGCCCACTGGGATCAGAGGGATCGAAAGACCTCCCTTGGCCCTTTATCTTTGTAAAAAAAAATCATCCCCTTCCTTAACTCCCATCATCTCCATTTGGGACCCCACAAGTTTAACGGTATACATTCAATTCAGATGGGTGTGCAGTCGATCCAACGGTGAGCAGTACAACAAATTACGGATGGGTGCAAAGGTGTACCTCATGTGGAATTTGGGAGGGGGGTGTGGTCCATTCGGATGGACCCTCAGGTGGGCCCCACCCCCGGTGCGCAAGTTGCACACCGGGCTCACCTGATAACTACTATATATATCCCCTTCAACCCACACGTTTAATGACTTTATATTAAAAAACAAAATTGACCCTCGATCCAATGGTCAAGTTCATTCAGATCAGTGAGAATTCAATGGATCCAGTGTGATTCATGGGGTCCCATCTGTGTGGATGGTTTAGATGAGTAATAAAGTCAGCTCCCACTATATTGCTCTACTATGTGTCTCTCACCCTATTGCACATCCATCCCTCACAATATTATGGCGTGGTACAACATAGTGGGGCCGACTTTAAGATAACTTCAAACCATCTACACACATAGGACCTTAAGTACACTAGATCCACCGATTTTTCACCTATCCAAATGGGTTGGATCGTTGGATCGAATGTCAATTTTTTTTTCTTTAATATAAAGTCATTCGGATTTATGCGCCATGGAATGCGTTAGAGGCATGGGATTGACCCCAAACTTGAGTTGTCCCTCACCATATGAGGGAATGATGTACATGAATGTCATGAGGATTTCTCAAAAATATCCCCATTTTAAAAACTCCTCGTTTTGCTACCCTATGTTTTTAAGGCATTAAGCCCACCTCGAGACAATCCAATTATGTCATACATACTGTCCCCCATGAATTGATATAAAGCTCAAATTTGACACTCATGATCAAATTTTACTCACCGTTGGATTGAAATCGCAAAAAAGTGATGCCTCTAAAGCTATTAAACTTTCGAGCCATAGATCAAGGGATTATTAGAAGAATTTAATGGAGTTGAAGATTTTCACGTAAGTGGATCTGAAAACTTTCACGTAGGTAGATATTATCTAGATTATTCTATCCAATGGTATTCCAGGATTGTCTAGAGCTCCTCACACACATACATATGGAAAATGTTCATGTGAGAGTTAACTCGTCTTACGGTAAGAGACATATTGATTGGCCATATCTATCACCAATTGAAATTGTCCCCACACACGAGAACCCCTTCAATTACACGAAGCCCATCACTATAAGAAAGCTGGCTTTTAGTGGCGACTTTTTTAGCTGCGGTCTAATTTTGGCCACTAAAAACCCACCTTTAGTGGCAAAAATTTGATGTCGCCACTGAAGGTATTTTAATGCCCACATTTAGTGGCAACTTATATGTCGTAGCTAAATTTCGCCACTAATTCCTTGGCGGGAAGTTTTGGCGCCATGGGATTTTGGAGGGAAAGAGATTTAGTGGCAAGTTTTAATTTATTGCCACTAATAGTGAACGGTTTTAGTGACAACTTGTTATGATCGCCACTAATGTATTAGATTCTTACATTTAGCCGCGGTATATTTTTTGCCACTGTATGTTCTATTTTTTGTGGCTACTTTATATTGCCAGTAAAGATATCTCACAAGAAAGTTGACTTTTAATGGCAACTTTTTTTGCCATAATTTAATTTTCACCACTAAAGACTCACCTTTAGTGTCGAAATTTGATGTAGACACTAAACGTATAATGGTGGTCACATTTAGTGACAACTTAAATGTCGTAGCTAAAGGTTATTTTGCAGGGGAAGGAGATTTAGTGGCAAGTTTTATTTTTTGCCACTAATGGTCTAGAATTTTAGTGGCAACTTTTTATTTTTGTGGCTAATTGCTTAGTTGTCTTACATTTATCCGCAACATGTTTTTCGCCACTATATGGGCTGCCTTTTGCGGCAACTTTTTATTGCCGCTAAAGAGATATATATATATACACTACAACAAAAAACACCATTGGTGACACCCTTTGGTGACAAAAAATCAATATTGACACGAAACACACACGAAGGTGACAAAATTTTTTTTGCTTGTCACGAAAAAGCTTTAACCAAGGTGCCAAATAATGAGGAGATTCGCTGATAAAAAAATTTGTCACCGAAATATCTAATAGATTTGGTGACAAGATTTTTTGTCACCGAAAGATCTAATTTTTTTCCGTCCCGCCTCCACAGTCCCTCTTTTCCCTCGCCAAGTCCTTTTCCCCTTTTCCCTCGCTCTTATCTCTAATCCGTTTCTTTCTTTCCCTCCGCCTGACCAATATTTGTTCTCCCTCCAAAACAAAAAACCCTTTGCACCTCTCTCACTAGAAGAAAAAAGCCCAAGAAACCCCACCCTTTATGCGCATCTTCTTCTTCGGCCAACATTGGATCGCTATTTCTCCATTTAAATTTCAGCAAAGCCATCGTTGGATTTCCATCTCTGCACTTTCTCTTTCCCGGTAGGTGATTGTCTACTTTTCTTCTAATACACATTGCAGAATATATAGATCTCTCTATCATACTAATGATGTTTCAGGCCTGAACTACTCCAATACACATTGCAGAACACCACATGTCGATTTGGGGTTTTCCCCCTTTTATTCCTGTGATGGGCTTTGTTTTATGATGATGTTGAGTTCTTGTTCCTAATATGGGTTTTTCCCCTTTTCATTCATGTGGCATGTGGTTATGACGATGCTGCATTCTTGTTTTGTTTCTCTTGCTATGGGTTTTTTAATGTCTTAATCTTGGACTGTGAAAATCAAGTTAAGAGGTTCTCATCCTTAAAAATCCCTAAAATAATAAAATCAGACAACGAGCACCCAAAAGCCCACCCATTATAAGCAACTGCCATTCTTTATTTGTCTTGTTTTGCATTCTACTTATTCACGATATGGTTTTTTTCCACTGCCGATTTTGGTGGTGGGCAGAATAAATCCAAGGTACATGCAACAAACTAGGATCATTGACATGAATTGGATGGTGACCCTCTTTACATGGTAGTGAATAGAATAAATGCATCCTCTGATGATGGATACAATTAGCAATAGAATCCCAACTATTTATGTCATGCCCCCATCCCATGTAAGGCCCACAATTTGGATGGTTTGGATCGGTGTCTATTCATGTAGAGACCCACAGAGAGATAGCAGCACTTCTCCGCCTCTGTTTTTCCTCACCTCATGTGGTCAATGGAAGCAACTGGCAACATACCACAACTGTTCTCTTTTTATGGCTTTTCTGCTATGGGTTGGACAAGACAACCCCACTAGCATATCCTTTACAAACATCTTAGTTCCAAGTTTCATATAATGTAACATGGTTGAACCTACTGATCCACCCATTCCAAGTGAGGAAAGTAGCTTTGTTTATATGCCCTCTCCTCTGTGAGAGGTTAGAAATTAAACAATAAAGCAAAGGGCATAAATTCCTTATGAATGCTTTGGTCAGCCATCATTATTACTAGTGAAAAAGATTATTTTTTCATTGAATATGTAGTTTGATCACTTGAAAGATAACATTAGGTTAAAAATAGGTTCTACTTAGAATTGGATTTTCTTATTGTTTTTTCATATATAAATTTGATGATGCTAAAGTTTGGCAATACCCCTTTAATTATTATAAATGAAAAGGCATTCCACTCATAGACCACTCAACAGTACATATCTCCAGAGGTACAACTTGGGCCACACAGGGCCTGAGTCCACTTGAAAACACAATCCGAGCTGGCTTGTTCCAATTTGGGCCCAGTCTCAGGCCACATTATTCAAATTACATATATGATATATAATACACTTGTAAAATCACATATGCTTAGGCTCGATCTCAGGCTCAAATTGATGAGCTTTGGAGTTTGGATTTGGCAATTTGAGTATTATCCATGATGGGGCTTGGTTATTTGCATTGAAGGCATCTGTTCTAGTAAAAAATCTCTTTACTTTTAAGAAATCCATTAGTTGTTATGTATTCAATATAAGATTGTACCATCTGAAAAAATATTTTATTTTTTTTGGAATGATTTCATTGATTTGAAAATCAAAGTTTGGTCTAAATATTTTTATCCAGCGGAACTGTACTATTCTTGACTTTGTTGGTGAGCAAATATGGATAAGAGTTGGATGAAAATTGAGGATAGATGACACCCTAAGTACATAGATGGAGTTAAACAGTTCTTGGAGTTTGCATATGCATATAAAGAGCCAGGGAAAAAGATTCGGTGTCCGTGTGTCAAATGCAACAATATTGTCTATTTTCGTACCCGGGAAGATGTGGAAGCGGATCTATATTATCATGGTATAGTTAAGTGTTACATTCCATGGGTATTGCATGGGGAGGAGTTTGAGTCAAGCACTGAAGAAGAAGATGATGATGAGCCCAACATAGAAGATGAAGATGATCATGATGACATGGAAGAAATGATACATGATCATTACACAGCATCAACTATAAATGAATGGGCAGGGGAGGATTCTAGTAGCAATGGAAATGTGGTGCCCGACTGGAAAGCAGATAAATTCGTGAGACTATTGAAGGATGCCGAACGGAAACTATATCCGGGCTGCAAGAAGTTCTCTAAGTTGTCGTTCATTGTGAAGCTGCTGCACCTAAAGATACTTAATCATTGGAGCAACAAATCCTTCACCATGTTGCTTGAGTTGTTAAAGGAGGCACTTCCTGATGGTGAGACGCTCCTCAGCTCATTTTATGAGGCTAAAAATATAATTCGTGACCTAGGACTTGACCATGTGAGGATTCGGTGGGACGTCGGCAAAGATGGTAGAGGAATCCAAATAGATAAACACAACTATACCAGTGTCAATTTAGCAAGGAAATGGAATACCAATGAGCCATTTGTGCTAGCATCTCAGGCAGAACAAGTTTTTTATGTGAAAGACTCCAAATTAGGCAATAATTGGCACGTTGTGGTGAAGACACAACCTCAAGACTTGTACGATGTGCCGGAAGATGAAGATGAAGAGTCGATTGGTGATGAAGAGCCATATCAACAGAATGAGTCATATAGTGTAGCTGACGCATTGAGAGTTAATGACGACGACTTCATGGTGTGGCAAAGAGATGATATTCCTCCAATTCTTATTGATGCAAATCTTGTAATGAATGAGGAAAGGGAAGATAAGGATGTTAACACTTTCATTAATGATAAAAGTGAGGAGGACGGTGCCTCCATTGATGATGATACTGAGGAAGATGAAATGAATAGTGATGATGATAGTGAGACCAATGACTTAATGTAATTTATATGATATGTTCCTTATCATTTTTGATGAACTAATACATTAAAGGAATCTTATATTTCTTTCTCATACATTAATCATTCTTTGATGTGATACGTGTGCTTGATGTGTATACATATGCTTAATTAGTGATCAATTTAATGTAAAGTGTTGTAGGATAGAACACAAATATGGCCAATAGAGGCCGAGGTGGAGGTAGACGAGGAGGAGCTCTGGTAGGCCAGCCCTCACAGATCGGGCAGCCTACATTAGAGGCGGGACCCTCAGACCTCGCATTTGCTCAAGATGAGGTTGCCATCAGCAACGCCAGTATGTTAACTATTAATTTAAATTGTGCATGTGATTTTTTATAGTTTATGCATTATATATATAAACTCATGTTGACGGATGCTAACATGTTTAATTGAATTTCTGAGTGAACAGGGTCATGCATGTCCGGGAAAAAAGGACAAGGGAAGACTAGGAACACTACACTCGTAAAGAGGAGGCGCGAGGGGGAAAAGCTAGCGGTGAACATTCTACCAAACCTGATGCGAGATGTAGGTAATAATGCCCAAGTATTAATTACCGAATTGGGCATTATTGTCAGACAAATGGCCCCGCTCCGTTTTTCCAAATGGAAGTCAATTCCGGATGATGACAAGCTGAAAATGTGGCATACTGCAAAAGTAAGTCATTTAAATTAAAAAGCTTATGTGTTAGGATGAAAAACTCTAGTTACATTCGATGTACTACCTTGCATCTATGTTTACTTCCTCTTAAAATACCGCGCAGCAAAAATTTACTCTCGAGGAGCATTCCCATATCCAGGAAGCTGTATATCAGCAGCTAAATTGCCAATATCGAGACTATCGGCATAGGCTGCATAAAGATCATTATTGCAAGTACGACACAGATGAAATGAGACTCGAGAATCCCCCTCAAGTGTGAGCAGCGATGATTGGGTTGATCTTGTAAGGTATTTCGGATCCGAAGAATTCACGGTATGGATGTTAATTAAGTTATATTGTCTACCCTTTCAATCTATCATTTATACATGTATTGCTTATAATTTATGGTTCCTGAATGTAGAAAATTAGCAATAGAAACAAGGAGAACAGGAAAAAGCAGACTATTGGCCATATTGCCGGGACAAAGGCTTTTGCTCGGATCAGCTATGATAGTGTAAACTTCACTCATAGTGTTTAGAACAATTTGTTTATTAAATAAATATTATATGTGTTAGCGTGTGTAATGACAGCGTGATCTTGAGATGGGGAACGAGCCTTCCCGGACTAAGTTGTGGTTCACTACCCAATTTAGCGAGAAGAAAGGCACTTGGGTGGATTCGAGTTCCCAGGAAGTCTATGTAACTTATTATTCCATTCTTTATTTCCATTTTAATTTTTTATATTATATATATCACTAAATTGATTGATAATAAAAATTGGTTGTTGAATGTAGGACAAGCTTAAGAAGCTAGAGTTTCAACCGTTGGAGGAGCGAGGGCATTCCTCCCATGACTGAGGATGATAGGTTTGAGGCAGTGCTTGGACCAGAGCGATCGGCATATATACGTGGTCGTGGGGCTAGTCCAAAGCCCACGACATGTACAGCTGGGCAGCGGATCCGTGCGCAACTAGAAAGGGAGAATGAGGAGTTCAAGAGGCGAGCTGAGGAGGATAGAAGGCTCTTCGAGGAGATGGAAAAGGAGAAAAGAGAGATGGCTTTACGACTAGAGTCCCTATAGTCCCAAGTAGCCTCGTAGCAAGCACAGATGCATGAGGTGCAAACTTCAGTAAAGTCTCAATTCATTACCCTCTTCCACCAGTTCAAAGATAGAGGGCAAATTCCGATGTGATTCATAACTAGTCAAAAGCCCAAGATCATATTTTTTATATTTTATTTCAGGTTTTATTTGATTATGATGATGTAGACTTAACTTTTGCTAGTTAAATACGTAGGAATTTAATGATTTTGAATTTGAAGTTATGTTGCAATACCTGATGGTGATTGAAAATTTTACTGCTTTCATCTTGTATAAGTAGGTTCGTGAAAAGCAGATAAATGGAAAGAAAATAAATTTAATAAATTTAATAAATTAAAATTATTTTTTATTTATTTTTAATTCTAAACTTTTAGTCGCGGCAACAAGTAGCTAGTATAAGTATGAGATAAGTTGCCGTTAAAACATGAACTTTTAGCTGCGACTGTAAGTAGCCACTGAATGCACCTTTAAAACTGCTATATATAACTAATACTTTTAGTGTCAATTTTGTGCTTGCGGCTAAAAGTTTTTTTTTTTTTTTTTTTCGCAGCAACAATAAGTCGCAGTTAAAAGTTAAATATTTAGCGGCAACTTGTAGTCGCAGCTAAAAGTTAAATAGTTAGCGGCGACTTGTAGTCGCAACTAAAAGTTAAACATTTAGCCGCGACTACAAGTCGTCGCTAAAACTCCGCTTTCATGTGCTTATGATATTTTTTTTAGCTGCGACTTTATAATTTTAGTGGCAATTATTGTTTCAATTAGCTGCGGTAAATCTTGTCACTAAATATTAGACTTTTAGTGACAGTTTTAGTGTTGCGGCTAAAACTTTAACATATAGCTGCGACATTTGGAAATTGCGGCAAAAATAATTAGTGACAGCACTATTAGCGACAGCTTAGCCGCGAGAAAAATATTGCCACTAAAACTTTTAGTGGCGACTTTGAGACCTTTAGCCGCGAAAAATCTCGCGGCAAAATGCCAACTTTCTTGTAATGATGGGATTGCACATATCTAAATATACTGGACCGTTGGATCAATAGCCAGTTTTTTTTCTTTAATATAAGTCGTCAAACTTATGGGCCACAGGTGCGAACTAATTTTATATCTTGAAATCCTCCCTCCAGCCCTAGGTGGCCCCCATAGATAGGTGCACATCACATATAGTGCGTGCATTGCACACCTAATAAGCCATGTGTATCGATTCTCACCGTGCTTCTGTGAGAGCAATTGGTGATTTCTCAAAGTATCACAGGAAAGTAAAAATGTCACAAAAGGTCAAAAGAAAAATGGGATATATTAGGAAAAGTTATATAAATGTTTTTACCTAACTATTAAGAAATCAATTTAGTTTTTGACATTACTCTGATAATATCAAGGAAAAACTTAGATGTGAAAGTATCCCAATGTTTTCCTAAGATGATAAAGTACTACATTCATGACAATGATATTAGCCCGCTACTTTTATGTCAATTAGTATCAAACATATGGATCCAATTAATTATCCGGTTTCGTCATTGCGATATTGACAGTCAGAATAAGAAAATGTGATTAGAACTAATCATTTTTAATAATCAAACTTTTTAATACAATAAGACCTACCTTTCAAGGATCTATATACATTTCATGTGATGTTCAACTAGTTTATCCATAATTGAATAATATACTTCAATCATATATAGTAATATTCACCATGAGATTTTCACTATTATGATCGACTTGACTTTTTTTGAAGTTTTCCAAGCAAATAATAAAAAATCTTTCCAATTGAGCAAAGTTTTGGGCATTCAGCATTCCAATCCACTGGTGGTAGTCAAACTTAAAACTTGGATCCATATAGGTAAACACTAGCAGATGCATCTTCTACTAGTTCGGATGTTAAAAAAGATGGGCCCAAATTAAGTGCATGTGTATAACATGAGTCCACTTCAGCTTACCATTAAAGTTAGCCTTATATAAGCACTTTCGTATGATATCTGTTAAATAACAATTAGGTATATACACATTATATTGTATCTAATAAACTGTTTTTTTTTTTTAATTGATCCGGGTCTAGATCCAGGCCTACTATATGCACCGATTCATAGTAAGATCCAACTCCAAATGGACCATGAGCCCAACCTGAACCAAGTACAGCCTTAAATCGTGGGGACATCAAGTGGGAGTCCGGATCTGATATAAAAATGATGATATTTAACTCTCTTGATTGTGAGCCCATGTTGGAAGGAAATGCTTAAAGCTATACTTTAATCAGTCCTTCAGCTTCCAAACCCTGTGTTAATGATCAACCCATTGAAGAATGGCTTCTGGCCTGAGTGGTAAGGAGAAACCGCTCTTATCTGACTGTCCGGAGTTCAAACCCTGAATACATCACTTCTTTCCACTTATGCGGGCTTCTTTTCCACTTGTGTGGGCTTTCTTCTCGCTTGCGCGAGCTTCCTTCCCACTTGACTAGACTGCTTTCCCTTGTGTATACACATGCTCTCTCTTGGGTCCCAATCCCTTTACTGGAGTACCAAAAAAATGATCAACCGATTGATGTTTAAGAGATTGTGGAAGCAGAGAAGTCCTCAACTCAATCCATTGATCATACTTGGATCCAGAAACACGAGTGGTACTCCAAAGATCGTCGGCCATGTGTTAGAAAAGAAATGTTTTAGGGGTTTAGAGATCTTAGATATCATGTCATTCTTGTGTCTACCGAGGTTAAGGGAGCACCACATGTATTGTCATTTGGTATCTCTAAAAATAAGATCTGTTTAATTTAAAACTGATTTAAACATATGTTTGAATGCTTTAAACTAATTAGAAAAGTTTATTTTCTACCCAACTGAATCAGCACTACCAAGAGAGAAAAATTTCTCCTACGCGCAGCGCTGTGCGGGAGTGCTCATTTGGAAGCTCCAAAAGTGGGAGCCCCTTAAATTTCACGCACTCCTGTGTGACGATCAACACTGATCCCAATGGACTATAGAGTGCAAGAATGCAGAGAATGCATTAGAAGATCGTCCAAGATAAAGAGTTCTCACGTGACTTTTTAACCTTTTACACATTTACCAAAAAAAGAAAAAAACCTTTTACTCTATGACAAGATCGGCCTTTTTATCTTAGTGGTAAAAGGCGTTAGTTTTTAGTTGGCTGTCCAGGATTTGAATCTGAACAGCCACATTCCCTCACCCAAGGGCTGTCCTACATCACCCGTGGTCTACTTCTGTCACCCAAGTGCTCCCTCACCTCGGCATAAGTCTACTTCCCCAGCCTCCTAAGCTAGGTGAAAAACAGAAACCTTTTACTATATGGACAAGTCAAACATCTCTTCGGGTTATGTATAATTAAGTAAAATAGATCATACTTTTAGACTTGCCAAATGCACCTCAATCAACCAATATATTTTGAGGGTGAAAATCTAAATATATATACTCTCACGGACCCCACTTATGATCTTGGATTTTGGCCCAAAAATGTAAACAGAGGAAGCAGTTGTCCACAAAATTGCTAAGAAGTCTACTTCAAAAGATGAAATAGTCTTCAAAATTTAGATTGGTATAAGGAACAAGAGGTATCTACAGAAGCATCAAATTTTGCTAGTCCTGTTTTTGTGGGAAGTCTATTATTGAGAAGTAAGCAAACAACTTCGATTTAGATGAAATATCCAACTTCCATTATCTTTTCCATGGTAGATGGGGGCCTATGAATAGTTTAGATAGGCTACTTTTCATCAAAAAATTGATTCATGAGTTTAAATTCCATTAGATACCGCTCTCCAATTCTCTCACCAAGTCCGATACCTGGGAAATTTGAGTCTAGATCATATCTGTGGGGGTTTTCATTTGATATTCTTCCAAAGGGACCAAACCTCTCAAACTTGGAATCCATTTATCTTCAAAAGTTTAATTTGTTTGCCATCACCAACAACCCAACTTTGATTATCAAGGGTATCGATTTGATTTGGTTAAGGGCCTTCCAGAATGGAGAATCCTTACTTTGATTTTATATTCTTCAAAAGATGATGAATATTGTAGATATTTCTGGCTCAAGATTTTGACCCAAAAAGCATTTGGTTTTGATAAGAATCCCCAAACTGAGTGTGCTAAAGCAACTAAATTCTAAATATCCAGAACTCAACAACCCAGCCCCCTTCTTCAATTGGCTTTGATACCTTTCCCCAGACAGCATGAATCAAATATTTAGATTGAGTTTTGCTTGGCCATAAAAATCTAGCCTTTAATTAGTGAATGTTAGTATTTTTTGTTGGCAATTCTTGGGTTTCGATCAAAACTCAAATCCAAATAGAGTTGTAACTTTTTATTTTTTAGTTTTGGGCTGTAGTATGGATCATCGTGAAGATTAGAGGAAGAAAAACCACAGAATTTCAAGCTCCACAGTCAAGCAACCAAACCTGAGGCAGAACCCAAGTTGGGTCGAGCGAGCCCAGTCTGGGCCGAGCGAGTGATGTTGCTGTCTCAGGTTTCGAAATAGATTTCAAGTTCAGTCGACCCAACCCAAGTTTGGGTCGAGCGAACTTCGCGAAAGTCTCCCAGCTGGTTTGGAAACCTTTTCCTATTTTCTCTCTCGTGGATGCTTAAGTTCTAATCAACTTGGGAAACCCTAAGCACGACCCAAAGCCTATTTAAACAACTCTCTTACTACCTAGAACCTCACATCTCTCCCATCCAAAGCTTTGTGCATCCTTTCAGAGATTTATTGAGAGTTCTTGCGCTGGTGCTTCAAGAAGAGCTTCTGCAATTCATTCATTGTTGATTGAAGCACCTTGAGAGGCATCAGGCATCAAGGTAAGTTGGTGGTTCAACCACGGGTAAACAATGAACGGCGAATTGTTGGCAAGAAGAACTACAGTCCTTTAGATTGAGTTCAACTGGAGATTGGTCAGTGAGTGCACCTTGGACTCGGTATAGGTCTTGTGGTTTTTCCCGTTTGGGTTTTCCACGTAAAAATTTTTTTGTCTTCCGTTTGATTGATTGTTTGGTTGGATTCGTCTATTTTTCTGATTTGAATTGCATATTAGAAATCTGGTTTGGGGGTAAATTTGCCCCTTTCTATCCTTTTAGTTTCTTATCAATTTTAGAAAGGATTTGATAAGATAAAGGGGGATATTGGGTCCCTGTGGCAAAGGTGCAAAGACCCGGGCCTGCAGTTCACATGATATTATCTACTTTTGCTCATGGGATTTCAACACAATCTTGCCTCGCGATTTTAAAAGGCCTTATATGGAGTGAAGATCAGCTTACACACATATATCCAAAATCAAGACTAGCGTGTGAGGGTTTAGGGTTCGAGATCTCTAGATTGGTCCACTCAATAAATCAACCCACTGGTGTGCAAAAAACAATAATCTACGCAGCGGAAATAAAATCACAAGCACACACCACAAGGACACCAAATTTAAGGTGGAAAACCCAAACCGGGTAAAAAACCACCGATCCGTACTGGATCTAATCAAGCACTATGAATCTCGCAATTACAAGAAACTCAGATTTCTTCCCTAGATATCCCCTATCTAAAGACTGAAGTTACCTTGTGTCGCATCACGCTTCAACGACATCACACCGTTGATTGCAACAGATCCAACGCTTGACTCCTCAAATCTTCTACGCAAGAAGATGATCTTCTACAAGGGATGCAGAAGAAACTTGCTCTTTAGAGTACTTGGCAGCACAACTTTTAAAAAATCTCTAGAGAAAATTTCTCTCAATTTGATCACTAATTCAGAACTTGAGAGATGATCTTGTGTCTCTTTGGGTTGTGAGAAACACCCAATATATAGCCTCTAATTCGTGCTTAAGACTCCTTGTAATTATCCACTTAGAAAGAGAATTCATCTCAAACTTTCTCAAAGAGTCCTGATCCAACTGGGCTCCAACGCATACCCTCGCTATAGCGAGAGTGCATTCTGCCATCTCTGCGGTTTTTTTTTCTCTTCTGACAGCAACTTTGGTTGACTTTTGATGTCCGTTGTCTTTTATATCTTACAATCTCTCCCTTTTGGCAATTCGTGGACAAATCTCCTGGAACAATACAATAAGATCTACCCAAAAGAAAAACCCAAAATACAATGAATTTTTAAATAAAAAATCAGCACTGTAGATCTTGAATTGCCTTAGCTTGTAGAACTCTTCTGGGCTTCAATCTTCTCCCCCTGAATTTGTCCATAATTGACAAATAAAAAATCATGCAGCTTCCGTCAACCTGGATGCAGTAGCTCCCCCTCGATTTTGACTCCCCCTCAATATGATCTTCGTATCAGCACTGGGGATGGGGACTTGACCTCCTTGATCAGGGCTTTTTATGATTAGCCACCCACACTTTTGTAGTTTGAACTTTCAGCACAGTGTGAGCAAACTCCTTAAGCAAATCAGATTTTCTAACCCATATTTGAGTTGTCTTGGGTGGAGAAAAATTCTTCCGCCATTGCTTGGTCTTAGGTAGACTTTGCAGCTTCTTGCAATGGGGACGAATGTGTCCTTTCTTTCCACAATGGTGACAAGTGGATGTGCGTGCAGCATGTGACACATTATATTTCTTGAAACTACTCAACACATTATTTAAAAGTGCAGTATCTGGAGTAGCATGTGCAACACTAGAAACAAAAATTATTTTACCTTTAACTTTTGAAGTGGATGCAACATGATCATAACCGAGACCGCTTCTGTCAAACTGAGACTTCTGACTACGCAAGATATTTGTAAGAGTCTTCGAACCAGTGTTCATCTTGTTTAGTGAAGCTTTTTTCACTTCTAGCTCAGACAGAGTGATCTTCAGTCTTCCTTTCAAATCTTCTTTTTCAGATTTAACAGTCTACAACTCCATCTTCAAATTCTCAATCTCTTGTTGAGCCTTTTCAAGTTTTTGACTATCAGTGGTCAAATTTTTCAGCCATGCAGTTTTTCTGACATTCCAAGAGGCGAATCTTTTCAAGTGCTTGCTCTAATTCAATTTTCAATGCAGAATTTTCTTCTTGAGCAACTTTAAACTTGATAGAGATCTTATAGCCATACTTGGACATCTTAACACAATCAGCATATGTTTTATGATACAACGCTTCATAATCTTTCTCTTGATCTGACATCTCATCAGCATGATCTTCATCAGTATCATTGTCAGATAGAGAATTAGCCATGAAAGCCACAAACTTGCCATTCACAGTTTCAGAAGTTTCAATTGAAGGATCTTGTTCTTCTTCTGATGACTGTTCCTCCCAAGTTGTGTTGAGAGCCTTTTTCATTGCACCCTTTTTCTTGTTGGCACACTCACTAGCATAGCGACCATAGCCATGGCACTCAAAACACTTAGTTCCTTTTGCAGAATCCTTTTTCGCAAATTTAGAACTCTTCCACTTAACTTGTTTTGACTTCATATACTCCTTGAAGCAATTGAACATTTCAGCCAAATCATCTTCAGCCTCAGATTCAGAATCAAATGCAATTTTCTTTTCAGGCTTCTTTCTTGATTTTGAGTTGGCTTTCAAAGCAATACCGTTCTCTTTTGATTTTCCTTTATCCAAACGGTTTGCTTCAAAGGTTTGAAGATTTCCAACCAACTGGTTTACCTTAAGGGTATCAAGATTCTTGTTTTCTTCAATAGCATCAACTTTAGAATCGAACCTCGAAGGTAGAGACCACAAGATTTTCTTGACAACCTTGTTTTCTTGAATTTCCTCACCCAGATTGAAAACAGAATTGACAATATCATTCAGTTTTGCATAAAATTGATCAAATGTCTCATCTTTTTCCATCACGATGGTTTCAAATTCTTTAGTCAGCCTTTGCAATTTAGATTGCTTCACCATGTCTGTACCCTCATATACTGTCTGTAAGACTTCCCACGCTTCTTTTGCAGTTTTGCAAGTGGAAATCCTACGGAACTCTTCAGCAGACACTCCATTGTATATACTATTCACTGCTTTGTTATTACAATTGGATGCATGCTTCTCATCCTTAGTCCATTCAACTTTAGGTTTGGAAACAGTTTGTCCACTAACCACAATTGTTGGTTTGCAGTAGCCCTCCTCAACAATATCCCAAACATCATCATCAATGGACTTAAGAAACCCAATTATCCTTTGCTTCCAATATGCATAATTAGAACCATCTAGCAAAGGGGGCTTAGAAGTTGATGTCCCTTTTCGATTGAACACCATTCTAGAAATCTCTTTAGATCAAACACAGCAAATTAGTGTAACCTGCTCTGATACCAATTGAGGGTTTAGGGTTCGAGATCTCTAGATTGGTCCACTCAATAAATCAACCCACTAGTGTGCAAAAAATAATAATCAACGCAGCGGAAATAAAATCACAAGCACACACCACAAGGACACCAAATTTAAGGTGGAAAACCCAAACCGGGTAAAAAACCACCGATCCGTACTGGATCTAATCAAGCACTATGAATCTCGCAATTACAAGAAACTCAGATTTCTTCCCTAGATATCCCCTATCTAAAGACTGAAGTTACCTTGTGTCGCATCACGCTTCAACGACATCACACCGTTGATTGCAACAGATCCAACGCTTGACTCCTCAAATCTTCTACGCAAGAAGATGATCTTCTACAAGGGATGCAGAAGAAACTTGCTCTTTAGAGTACTTGGCAGCACAACTTTTAAAAAATCTCTAGAGAAAATTTCTCTCAATTTGATCACTAATTCAGAACTTGAGAGATGATCTTGTGTCTCTTTGGGTTGTGAGAAACACCCAATATATAGCTTCTAATTCGTGCTTAAGACTCCTTGCAATTATCCACTTAGAAAGAGAATCCATCTCAAACTTTCTCAAAGAGTCTTGATCCAACTTTGGGCTCCAGCGCATACCCTCGCTATAGCAAGGTGTACTCTCGCTATAGCGAGAGTGCATTCTGCCATCGCTGTGTTTTTTTTTTTTCTCTCTTCTGACAGCAACTTTGGTTGACTTTTGCCGTCCGTTGTCTTTTACACCTTACAGCGTGTTTTTGATGAGAGACTTGTGCACCACTACATATCCAATTCTTTAGAATTTTTCCTCCGTCTCTCTCTAAGCGGATGCTCGCCGAACCCAAGGCCCTACTATTGGGGAGCCACTGGCATGACAAAAGGGCCCTCATTGGGAAGATTGTCTAGATGATCAGTCCGTTAACCAGAATTACATAAGAAACTGTCGATATGAATTGATATATTATGTGAATCAGCGAATCATTAAATCCCAAGACTTTTAAACATTAGATTAAAAATTGCCAAGAAATGCGGTCATATGCTATATGAATGTCCAATTCAAGTGCTGCAATGAATTCTTCCTCCCTCTTTGATTCATTTGGTGGAGAGATTATTTGGCTACCACAATATTATCCATTGATAGTTTTCCCCATAGAAAAGGTCCCTGAGATTCTCAAAGAATTATTTACATTAAAGTGATTCATTCGAGTGGTTAGAGCTTTTTTAGATAATCATATATTGGATACTACATAAGTTTATTGGTCTAAAATCAGTTAATTTGGAGGGAGAATCCTTTTTGGGTTTCAATGCGATAACCATTTGGTTGATCTCAGGATTCAGAGTCCCTATTATGAAAATTTTTCCTCATATATTGTGTTATATCTGATTCAATATTGTTCAAAAATCTTGCAAGAATTTTGAGTTGAAGCCATCCAAACCCGAAGCTTTGTTCGGGTTAAAAGAGAACACAATTGAACGAATTTCTTCTTCCGTGGGACTAATTAGAGATTTTGCAACATCCTCTGTTAGGTATTTTTGTATTGGCTAAATTCATGTTGGACAAAACTTTAGGAGTCTTTGTGTTGTATGTTTTATTTAGAAAAGGTCTCCAAAGATAGAAGAGGGAAGGACTCTAAGAAGAAGAAAGCTGGTAGAAAAAGAGTGCTGAATTTTCGTTTCTTCAATCCCAGCAGAATCCGCTCGAGCACTCTCACCTTCGCTCGAGCGACCGCGAGACAGAGCCTCATCCGCTCGAGCGGTTGAAGAGTTCGCTCGAGCGAACAGTGCGCAAAATTTTGGGAAAGTCTCCTTTTTGCACGAAACTGTTTCCTTTTGAGACTCTGTTTTCCCAGTTTGAGTCCTACTTGTGTTCTAAGTATTAGGCACGAAAATGGGGCTATATATAGAGTGTTACTCTCAACCCTATAGTGATCACAACCACTCTCATTAATCTAAGTCAGGGAGATCATAAGAGAGAGTTTATTCTCTAGAGCCATTGAGAGATCGTTCTGAAGGCTGCTCTATAAGGTTGTTGCTTCTACTTTACGAAGGAGAAGATTGTTCATCTTGTGCTTGCAAGGTGTGAGGAGATCAAGTAAGGAGAACGGGGCACGTGGATTCGTGTCAGTGGATTCTTTGCAAGAATAACTATAGTCCTGAGGTCGAGGTACAGACTGAGGTACAGGAGCTAGTGAGTATATCTTGTAACTGTTCGTGAACTCTTGATTTCTTGTTCGTGGTTTTTCTCCCTGGATAGGGTTTCCACGCTATATTTTGTGTCTGCCTTCTTGTGGTGTGTGATTGGTAGATTTAATTGCTAGTTCGTCTGATTGTTTATTTCCGCTGTGCATTGTTTGTTAATTTGAGAACTAGTAGTAATCCATTCTAGTAGCCCATAAATTTGGACTTTCAATTGGTATCAGAGCGGGTTGTACTATTCTATTGTATTGATCCATATTTGCTAGAAAGGATATCTACCGCGAAGGCACTTCAACCAATAAGCCTCCTTTGTTGGATGGTAGCAATTATGCTTATTGGAAAGTCAGGATGGTTGCCTTCTTGAAAGCCATAGATCTGAAAGTTTGGAAATCTGTTGTTAATGGCTATTCCTTGCCCACTATTACTGCTGATGGAGTAACTGATCTCAAACCTGAAGATAAGTGGACAAAGGAAGAAGAGTTGGCTGCCACTTATAACTCTAAAGCATTGAATGCTATTTATAATGGAGTTAATATGTCTGAGTTTCGTAGAATCTCTACATGCACTACTGCGAAAGAAGCTTGGGATATTCTGCAAACTGTGCATGAAGGCACTGAAACTGTTAAACAGTCGAAACTTCAGAAATTGTATACAGCTTTCGAAACCATAAAGATGGAAGAAGATGAAACTTTTGATGATTTCAATTCGAAGCTGAATGCAATTGTGAATGATACCTTTACTCTGGGAGAGCCAATTCCTGAAAATAGAATTGTGAAAAAGATTTTGCGGTCTCTTCCTGAAAGGTTTGATGCAAAGGTTGTGGCTATTGAGGAGAATAAAAATTTGAATATTCTCAAAGCTGAGGAATTAGTTGGCAACCTTCAGACTTTTGAAGCAAATCTAAGGACTAATGTGAAGACAAAATCTCAAGGTATTGCTTTGAAAGCGTTCAAAGAACCATTCAAGAAAGCGTCCAATGAATCGTACAAGAAAGCTGCAAGTGATTCAGATTCCGATTCAGAGGAAATTGATCCCCAAGTTGCTGTTCAATTCATGAAGCAATTCAAGCTTTTTATGAAGGGGCAGAAAACCAATGTGAAGATCCCTAAAAATTCTGGAAAGAAGAAATCTTATAAAGGGATTCAATGTTATGAGTGTCAAGGCTATGGACATATTGCTAATGATTGCGGAAACAAAAAATCTCAAAAGAAGGCCTTGAATACTACTTGGGAAGATGACACTTCTGATGAGAATGATGAAAATCTTGAGTCTGACAAGTCTGACACTGGCAAGGGGAAGTTTATTGCTTTTATGGCAACTTCTAGTTCTGTTGCTTCCCATGTTTCTTCTGATTGCTTTTATGGCAACTTCTAGTTCTGTTGCTTCCCATGTTTCTTCTGAAGCTGAGACTGATCAAGATACTGATTCAGAGAAAGAACCAGAATGGAAAGCTGAATATGAAACACTTTTCAAGAAAACCATGAAGATGGTTAAAGTGAATGAAAAAGTTGCTATTAATTGGCAAATGTCTGAAGAGCAGAATTCCTCCTTAAAAGCTGAACTTGCAGATTCACTTGAAAAATTACAAAAACTGGAGGATGACAATAACAAGTTGGCTGACAAATTGACTGTAGAATCACAAAAGTGTGTCTTACTTGATTCTGATATGAAGACTTTGAAAGCAGAGAATTCTGATCTGAATGGAAGACTCAAGATGGTTTTATCTGAGTTAGACACTGCAAAAGCTTCATTGAACAAGATGAATATCGGGTCTAAAAAATTAGATGACATCTTGTGCAGTCAAAAGGCAAACACTGACGAGCATGGCATTGGCTACACTAACGAGGCATCTACATCTAAAGCCAAAGGTATAAACTGTTTTAATCCAAATTCAGTTGTTACTAATCCTGTTGTTCATGTTGCAAATACAGCCGCCAAGAAGAAACATGTGCCACGTCCTGAAAGAATTTCCACTTGTCATCATTGCGGAATTAATGAGCACATTAGACCTCATTGCAATAAGCTGCGAAAGTCACCAAATAGAATGCAATGGAAAACACAGAAGACTGCTCTGAATAAGGAAACCAAAGCTGTTTGGGTCAAGAAAGAAGACTTATCTTCTGTGTTGGTACATACTTTGCTGAAATGTCTGAATATGCAAGTGTGTGTGCCAAAGGTTCATCACCCCTGATCTACAGGAGCAAGCCCCCCACCCCAGTGCTGATACGAAGATCTTTCTAAGCGGGAGGAAAATTCGAGGGGGAGCTACAAAATCCAAATTGACAGAAGCTGCTTCAGGATACTATTTGTCAATTATGGACAAAAAGGGGGAGAATACTGAAGCCAGGGGGAGACAACAGACAAAGATCTACAGGAGCTGATAATTTTTTATTATGCTGAAAATTCAATGTATTTTGGTTTTTCTTTTGAGTAGATCTTTTGTAAAAGTTTTGTCCATGAATTGCCAAAGGGGGAGATTGTTAGGTATTTTTGTATTGGCTAAATTCATGTTGGACAAAACTTTAGGAGCCTTTGTGTCGTATGTTTTATTTAGAAAAGGTCTCCAAAGATAGAAGAGGGAAGGACTCTAAGAAGAAGAAAGCTGGAAGAAAAAGAGTGCTGAATTTTCGTTTCTTCAATCGCAGCAGAGTCCGCTCGAGCGCTCTCACCTTCGCTCGAGTGACCGCGAGACAGAGCCTCATCCGCTCGAGCGGTTGAAGAGTTCGCTCGAGCGAACAGTGCGCAGAATTTTGGTAAAGTCTCCTTTTTGCACGAAACTGTTTCCTTTTGAGACTCTGTTTTCCCAGTTTGAGTCCTACTTGTGTTCTAAGTATTAGGCACGAAAATGGGGCTATATATAGAGTGTTACTCTCAACCCTATAGTGATCACAACCACTCTCATTAATCTAAGTCAGGGAGATCATAAGAGAGAGTTTATTCTCTAGAGCCATTGAGAGATCGTTCTGAAGGCTGCTCTAGAAGGTTGTTGCTTCTACTTTACGAAGGAGAAGATTGTTCATCTTGTGCTTGCAAGGTGTGAGGAGATCAAGTAAGGAGAACGGTGCACGTGGATTCGTGTCAGTGGATTCTTTGCAAGAATAACTATAGTCCTGAGGTCGAGGTACAGACTGAGGTACAGGAGCTAGTGAGTATATCTTGTAACTGTTCGTGAACTCTTGATTTCTTGTTCGTGGTTTTTCTCCCTGGATAGGATTTCCACGCTATATTTTGTGTCTGCCTTCTTGTGGTGTGTGATTGGTAGATTTAATTACTAGTTCGTCTGATTGTTTATTTCCGCTGTGCATTATTTGTTAATTTGAGAACTAGTAGTAATCCATTCTAGTAGCCCATAAATTTGGACTTTCATCCTCCTCCAAAATTACTTTTGAAAGTAATGAAGGCATAGTTAACTCAAATTCTTTAAAAGATGATATTGATTCATACCTGTTTTGAAAGAAGCTTTCTACTTGTTCTACTATTGTCACGCGTAGGGACCTCTTGTAGAAGGGTGTTGGGTCCGGTGAGCATCCGCTTAGAGAGAGGGTGGATGAAACTCTAAAGGACCCAGTATGTGTATTAGTCGCACATTGGAAACATGCAAGTCCTAATTCTGGGTGTATAAGTGTGGCTTAGCCTTAACCCTACATGAGGCTTTTTTAAAACCGTGCGGTAAGATCGGGTTGAAATTCCATGAGCCAAAAATATCATGTGGATAGTATGCTAGGGTCATTACAACTATATCCTTTCCAAACTATATCTAATATCATTTTCATCAAAAATATATTTGTTTAAAAAAAATGAATTTGGTTTAAATACCACTAGGATGTTGTTTCTAAGTCTCTGAAGGAAAAGAGAATGCTCATATCTATGGTTTATTTGGATGTCTTCTATTCTTTCTTCTTCTTTTTTAATTCTAACCAAATCCTTGGAAGTGTTGCCAAATGCTTCTTTCTTCCATTGAGACAATAGCAGAGCAATTTCTCCTAACTTTATTCCCAAAGGTTTAGATTTATCATAATTCTTTTCCATAGCAATTTCTCCTAACTTTATTCCCAAAGGCTTAGATTTATCATAATTCTTTTCCATAAATTCATCAACCATCTCTTTGAACTCTAAGTGTAAGTCCCACATGTTCTCATACCGAAAAATTTGAACAAGTCGTTGGGTTTGGACTGGACCAATAGAATTTGGCAATAATATGAAACAATACGTGGAGGATGTTTAAAACGACATTGTTATGGAAATTTTGTGAAGTTGGAAGTGAGATTCACAATATCCAAAATCAGAAACAAAAAAATAGGAACATCATTTCATTGAGTTTCTCACATTCATATTATATGGGTTCATAGATATGGCATTGTGGGTGCAAGTAATTTACAAAACATCAAATTAGAACTCATACCCAAGAGGCCTATTTATAACCTCATAAAAGTGCCTTTGTCATGTGGGAAATGGGAATGATTGGAGTAGTTTTGAATTCTAAAATGCAGTTTCTGAACCTGTTTGTCTACTACATTTGAAACTTGTTCGGCTACTGCAACTGAAACCTGTTAGGCTGCTTCAATTGAAGCCTGTTCAGTTACTGAAGTTTATTTCACTGCTGCAAGGCTGTAGCTACATTTCGGTCGTTTTTTACTCCATTTGTTCTCTAATCATTCTAAAACTTTGGGAAAACCTTTTTAGACATGTCTTTGATCTTTGGGAGGCTTTTCACCATTTTTGGAGTCTTCAAAGTTGACCAAAATCAACCTTCAACAGTGTTGTTCGGTTGCTACCCTGCTGCACTTGTTTATTTGGGTCTAGTTGGCTTCAAACGTCTTCAAATGACCCGAGAAGCTCCTGAATTTTTGGCTTCTACTCCCAAGAGGCAATACTTGATGTGAAGGAGGCTTCCCATAGCTTTTAAACTTGATTTTGACCAAGTTTTATATCAAAATTGACCTTGGTCAGAGTTGGATTTAAAATACCATCTTTTGGTTCAGATTTGGCAACTTTGCAATTTTTTGCATGCCAAAAGACACGAGAGCCAAAACCATTGAAACCAACTTTCATTTCCAGTAACTCTTTCTAGCCTCTCCATAATTCTATTTGGGCCTAAAAGGTTTTCCCCTATCTACTTTTAGATAATAATCTAATGAAAGTGTACATTAAGTTGTTATAACAAAGAAAAAGGGGGCCAGGCATGGACTGTATCTTTTGCCCAATGGTAACGTTCAGGCCTAACTTAAGACCCAACTACTAATATGTCCAACTTGGGACCGGGGATTTTGTAGGTTCTCTAGCAAGGCCCATCCAAAGACTGAATCAATGCTTGATTAGATATATCACAGGTTGATCTTGGTCGAAGATTGGAGGTTCATGGGTGTACTGGGGTTGACTCAGAGTTAAGAAATTGCTAGCCCTGGGCCGAGTCTTGAAATCAGGGAGGATTCAGATCACCAGTCCCATTGTACTGGGCTTGACTCAGACTTAAGAAATTGTTAGCCCTGGGCCGAGTCTTGAAATCAGGGAGAATTCAGATCACCAGTCCCAAAAATGGGTTCAATACAAGCCCATGGAAATATAAATTGCTCATGGTGTCAAGCTTGTCAAAAGTTTGTAACGAGAAGAAAAGAGGCCTAGACAGCCTGTTTAGCAGTTTTAAGGTAAGGTCGGGCTCACTAGAAAATGTGCAACTCCTTTGAGTTGGGGCAGTCAGTAAGGCCTTTGTGCTAGCCCAGCCTTAAGTGAAATTGACTCATTATTAAGCATATGTTAACTTCTTTTTTTTTCTTTTTACCATTTTGTAAACCTGCGAAAGGGACTGGGACATGATACACATGACACAACTCACACATGTGAGGTGATGGGAACTCACACATGAGATGAGGGATAGACACACCTCACACATGCATACGAGGTGATGGAAACCCACATGTGCAAGGAGACATAAACACAACTCAACTATGTAAGGTGATACGAAAGTTAACGGAGACTCACACATGTAAGGAAAATAAACACAACTCACACATATGAGATGAGAGAAAGTCACACATGCATGTATTACTTGAGGCTCATAAAACTTGGGATGAAATGGTTCTCCCAAGTCCAAATATTGACTTCAACTAGATCCAATTCCCTGTAAAAAGGATTTGAGGAAAAAGAACCCAAAGAATCCGACTTCCTAATGCCGAGAATTTGCTTATAAGTTCCTGCATGAGAAAAAGATAGCCAAAATCTTGGACAATTAAGGACTTAGACTCACCTGACTCCGATTGATGAACAACCCTTTTCACAGTCACTTCTCAAGACACCTTATCCCCAACCCAAACCGAACAATCTTTGACAAAGGACTCTTTATTAGAAACTACCCTAAACAATTTTAGTAGTCTTGAAGTAATTCTCGTCGATTTTACATTTTTGGTTTTGCCTTTTATATATAACCAATCTATTATGATGTGTGCTGTTACAAGTAATTCATTAGATTGGTTATATATAAAATAATACCATCAGATATATATACCCTAAGTTATAACTTAGGGGAAGATCAGCCGAACCGTGCGACTTGCACGTGTTGGCCCGCGAAAAATAAATCAACCTGCTTCCTTTTGGTTTCACTTTCATTTTGCCCGCTTTCCAAACCTACAAAACAAAACTAAGGGTACGTTTGGGAAGGGGTTAAAATGGGGGGAAGAAAAAAAAATGGGGGGAAAAATGGAGGGAAAATGAAAAATGAGGGTGTTTGGGAGGGGGGGAGGAAAGAGTGGGGGGAAAATGAGTGTAGGGCCCACTCCAGAATTTTCCCCTCAAAAATGGGGAAAAATGAGGGGCAAAGAGGGAAAAATATTTGAAATTACTAAATTGCCCTTTTGTCCAATGAAACCTTTTGCAATAGCAATGATAAAATGGTCTTTGTCCCTTTACTTCACAAACAAATAAAACCCTACTTTTTCACTTTTCTTCCCCTTACTTTTAACTTTCCAAAAAAGATGAGGTAAAATTAATTTTCCCTCCCCTTCCCTTCATTTTCCTTGCCCTCTCAAATTTTCCCTCCCCTCCCTCCCCCTTCCCAAACACGGCGTAAATGGCCTGAAAGGGTCCAACCTGATGTTCAAGACACTTTTCAGGCCTAAACATCACGCCATGTAGCAGGGCTCACAAACCTATCCCCATTTCCAAAAAGGGAAATTCTACTAGCACACAATTTCTTTTCCCACATAATTTCTCTCTACACACATTACTAAAATTTAAAGGGGCATTCGGCGACAGGTCCCTCAACATTACACTTTATGGCCTTAGATCCACAAAAAAAAGTCATAGAGCCAAAGGTCCCTCTCACACTTATTCACACCTAAAATGTCTAATTTACCCTTTCTTCAAATCATAACCAATCCCATGATTGGTGGGATACCATGATTGGTGGGATATCCCATTAATAATGGCCAACTAACATTTAATTGTCCACGATTAATGAAATCCCCAGATTTTCAAATAAATTCTAAAAACACACAAATAAATTTAAAAATTACGAAAATAAATTTTAAAAAATGAAATAATTTCGAAAAATACAATAAGTTTTAAAAAAAGCAATATATAATCAAATAACGCAAATAAATTTTAAAAAATGAAAATAAGTTTTAAAATATCAAAATAAATTTTAAAAAAATATAAATAAATTTCAAAAGACTCAAATAAATCTCAAAAGATACAAAGAAAATCCCAAAAAATGCAAATAAATTTAAAATAATAAAAATAAATTTTAAATAATGCAATAATTTTAAAAAATGTAATAAATTTGAAAAAACACAATAATTTCAAAAAATGCAATAAATTTTAAAAATGCAATAAATTTGGAAAAACGCAATAAATTTGAAAAAACACAATAAATTTGAAAAAACGCAATAAATTTCAAAAGACGTAAATAAATTTTAAAAACGCATATAAATTTCAAAAAACATAAATAAGTTTGCTAAAAAACTCAGAAAAAAACTAAGATAAATTTACCAAAAATACAAAGAAATATTACAGAAAATAGATAAATTTGAACAACACTCAAATAAATTTGACAAAAACTCTAAAAAATTTGAACAAAACTTAGATAAATTTACAGAAAACTCAGATAAATTTTGAAAAAACTTAGATAAATTTACCAAAAACACAAAGAAATATGACAGAAACAGATAAATTTGAACAACACTCAGACAAATATGACAAAAAACAGATAAATTTTGAAAAAACTTAGATAAATTTACCAAAAACACAAAGAATATGACAGAAAACAGATAAATTTGAACAACACTCAGACAAATATGACAAAAAACAGATAAATTTTGAAAAAAATTATATAAATTTACCAAAAACACAAAGAAATATGACAGAAAACAGATAAATTTGAACAACACTCAGACAAATATGACAAAAAACAGATAAATTTGAACAAAACTTATATAAATTTGACAAAAAACTCGGATAAAATTGAACAAAACTCAGATAAATTTGATAAAATAGATAAACAGAGCCAAAGAACAATCACCGGGGAGACGTCGGTCCCTCCACGGAATTCCCCTCTCATCCGTTTATCCATCTCAATCCCTTCTTGTCACCACCTCTGTCTACAGCACCCAATTCTCATCTTCCATCTCCACTACAGAACAGTAAAAAACATAAAAATAAAGACCATCATCCTAACCGAGGTCCGCAAGAGCGGAACTTGTCCATGGCTAAGACCAGATGGCAAGACCCAGGTCATTGTTGTCCCCATTCGGGTCCACATCCCCATCAAGGAGCTCCTCAAGGTCTCCCCTTCTGACCCCACCAACGCCACCAAGTTCGTCAGCTACCAGGTCATAAAGCCCTCCGGGAAACCCAAAGGCATCCTCAACATCTCCTACAAGATCGGCGATAAGGTTGCACCCCCGCAGCCACCGTAGCCGCCGGCCTTCACCACCCATAAATCCGACGAGCCGGTCACCGCCTACCCCGCCGCGATGGCTAGATCCAGCGCCATTGCACAAGTCACCGCATCATTGCACTGGAATCGTTTTAAACGGTCACCCCATGGATACCCACTTCAAATTCCGCATACGAATCTTTAATCACAGTTAAAATGGCAAATATATGTTAACAATGCATTTTTTGGGACAGAAGACTATCTAGAAATAAGAGCGTCAACAGAAAATGTGAATAAATAAGAAAACAAGCAAACTGAAGTAGGGCCAGGGGAAAAGACATGGTGTGAACCACTCAAATCAAAGCATAAATTTAATTGAAGTTTTCGGAATCAAGAATAGCATCTGATCATCCAAAGTTTCCCACCATCACCCATTGCATCCGAGCCCAGTCGGCTTGAATTACTTTATAAAGGAGGTGGAGGAGAAGGTGGATGGCGCCGACCTCGGAGATGTAGGCGCGGGAGTCCGGATCGTGCTTGGAGAAGAGGCGGAGCTCGCAGAGGGCTTGGGTTTGCTATGTATTTGGATTGGATAAGCAGAGCTGCTGAGGAAGTTAAGAAGGAGGGAGAATACAAGATTTAAAATTTTAAATTTCAAAATTTTATGCCTAAAACAGTTGGAAGGGCAAATTAGTCATGAAAAATGTGATCATGTGGATATAGGGACCTATGGCTGTAAAGAGTCTAGCTGAGTGGACTAGAGGCCTTAATAAGTTTTTCCTTGGACTGGAGGCTTGATACATTCACTTATAGGGACCTTTCGCTAATTTTGCCAAATTTAAAATGTTAATTAGTTCTTTCCACACACAATAAATTTTCCTAAACTACCCATCCCTTCATTTCCTTCTTTCTTCCCACACACACAGGTGCTTGGAAGTATAGGTTCGAACAGATGCATTATGTTCGGAACTATACATCCGAACATATGCATTATGTTCGGAACTATACATCCGAACATTTGGCATATATTCGAACCTGAAAGTCCGTACATATCGGGAACCTGCAACTCGTTCTAGGCGAGAAAAAAATTAACAAACTCCATCACACACAGCCACAGGCCAGTCGTTCCTTGCTTTCTTCTTACCAATCACAAGATCTCTCTCTCTCTATTTCAGTTCTAGTTTTGTTCTTGTGTGCTGTGCATTTCTCTTACTTATACACTTCTTCAGTTCTTGGTGCATTGTCATTGTTTTGCAACTATTGATTTGAAGGGGGAGTCGCTGATTGCAGCAAGAGAAAGGAAAAGAGGGAAAGATCCAAACTTTTATGTTGGGTGTTCTTGTTCTAATGAATATGTCGCATTCCAGTGACATTGCTCGAAAACCCATCAATGAAACAGGGTCAGATTCCTTATCCTCTTGTTTCACACTGCATTGAGCTGCAACAAGTAGCAACGACCCTTTCTTCTTCATCCACTTTGCTCGCCACAAGCAGCTCCAGCTCTTCCTTGTATTTTGGATATTTTGGTCATTTTATAAAGAGGTAAAAATATAATAAAAAAATAAAAGAAAAATCCTTGTGTTTGAAAAAAAAAATATTTGAATGCCAATAACAACACTCTTTCCAAACCTAAGCAGAACACTCCCACTCTCATCTCTCTCTCGGTCTCTCCCAGTTGGCGCGAAGCTCTCCCGGTCGTCATCTCGTCTCTCTATCTCTTCCGGTCGCGCGAGCTCTCCGACGATTGCAGCCCACTTCTCCCTCTCTCATCTCTCTCTCAACGGGTCGTGCGACATCTTCGCTGCTCCTCTCGTCTCTCTCTCCCGGTGCGACGCCAAGGAAGAAAAGACCCAGATTGACGAAGCCTCTCTCTCCCTCTCTGAACTGCGCCGGACTGCAGAGCCCAACCAAGGTGAGATGTTTTTAAACTCTGTTTTTTTTTTTTTTTTTGATGTGGGGTTTGATGCTTGTTTCTTTGGATTGAGATGGAACTGTGGGATGGTTTTACTGTTGATGCCGACACCGATTTGGGGTTGAGATTTGAAAATAAAACGTGATTTTTCATTTCTTTTGTAACTGTGATTTCATGCCAATCAATCCCACCCCCCCCCCCCCCCCCCCCCCCCCCCCCCCCCCCAGGTTTGCTTCTCTATTCTGGAATTTGATCGCTAACAAATGACGTGCGGATATGTGTATGAGCCAGTAGCTAATTGATTTGAAAAATCAGAAAGAAAAAGAAAAAAAAGAAGCACATAACAAAAAAGAAAAGAAAAGAGACAGACTCTGTTTTTCCAAGGTTTTGAATAGTCACTGACTACTCAGGAGTTTGTCCCCAGATCTGACCCAGTTCCTATTGGCCTTGATAGGAATTCATAACATCAAGTAATGTGGTGTCCAGCTCAATGCTATGTATGTCTGTGAGGATTTATGACAGAACTCAGGTGAATGGAAGAATTAGGATGAAAATTATCTTCTTTTTTTATACTTTTTTTTTTTTTTTTTTTATGTATGTCCAAATGGAAGAATTGACATGCTATTTGAAATAGTTTGGTGGTATGGATTCTATTCCCCCATGTAGCTTTCTCTCTGAAATAACTTCTCTTTATATTTCAGGTTAGTTGATACTGAGCCAAGCAGTCACTAGACTCTAACTATTCGAGTAGAGAAAGCTCTGATGATGAAATGCAATGATTTACAATGGTAAGGAATTTCTTACGTTAAGAGTTTTATTTTCCTCGATTGAAATGTCATGAAGACCCATTTAATTTAAGTGTAGCTAACCAGCTGGTGACATTTTCACCCATATCTTATCTCATGTTACATGTCTATTGCAGCTCAATTACTGCAGAGAAGCAGGAGGTGCCAAGCTTCAGTGGGGGAGGTCAGAACCATGGCTATAGATGATTTTATCAGCAGAATTCAAGGCGCAATTGTGATTTTATCATTATGTGGCTGAACAGTTTTTGGTGTCCAGTTTAATATCTTTGAATATCAGTCTTTTTGATCTTTTAGTGTGGCTGAACAGTGTCTCATGTAGTTGAATGAATTTTGACAATGATGTGGTGGAAAGCATTTCTTTTTTTCAAAAAAAAAAAGATGCAGAATTTTGATATCTATGATTCCCATCCTTGTATGTATGTTTCTATCAAAACTCTACAGGCCCATGGTTCATCATATCATAGGTTCTTTCTGCACAGTTCGGAATGAAAATCTGATTAGAAATATCACAGGGCTCAACAATCAAAACACAGAAACAAAAAACAAGGGCGGAACCTCCTGTGCTGATGAAACTTGATTTATGATGTTGGGCATATAGATGATCTGATGTGAATGATTTTGTTGATAATCTGATGGTGATGGTAATATTGATTATGATAATCAAATGGTTAGAATTTGAGCAGAAACCTTTATGACACATTAAAATGTGAGGGTAAGCTAAATGTTGAGCCCTGAAGTGATGCATTGGATGCTCTAAGCAGACAAAACATAAGGAGATCCAACCAAAACTCATCAAATTCGTTGATATGTAATTGGGCAAGTCCTCACAGTTTGGAGAATTTTTAACCATTTGAGAGACCCAACATATTTGGACAAAAAAATATATATATGAGATTTCACTGCCTATTATGCTAGTCCAAACTGGTTGTGATTGGGCAAACAGATACCCTGTCATAAGAACGCCACAAAGTAGGATGCTAAGGACTTCACAATTACCATGGCTAAGAACACAATAAATCAAGACATTTGAGAGTCCAGAGAGAGGTGGACAATGTAACAAAATCCTCCATATCCATTGAACTTGGGTGCATTTTGTTCCCAACATGCATTTTGTACACATCATATAAGTATGCTCACAGTGCAAATTTCCCTCCCAATGCATAAGCAACAAATAATAGAAACATCATTAATATATAGGTGCGATAATTTCGGTGTTGTTGCTGCGTATTCTGAGCTTCTACACTTTCTCTCAAAAGTCGGATGTCATGCTTAATCTCCCACTTCATCTCTTCAATTCTACTTTCAGTTTGCACACGTCCCATGTATCGGTCTGGTATATATTCAGACGCAACTTCATCCATCCATATGAACAACCCACAACCTCTTTCTCCCAACAAACAAATTCACAGCAAATGCAAAATTAATATCAGAGTGAAAAAATATAATTAGCTACAAAATGCTAAATCATAGACAGTTACGGCAAAATGCATGCCCAATTTTGGTGTCATGCTTCATCTACATCCGGATAGTGAACAAAAGGAGATGATGAGGAGGTCACATCCATATGCAATCTGGACTACAAATAATAAAAACATGGTTATGAATTAGAGCTGGATTTGTTTGAAGCAAACATGTGTTGATTGGTCTAAAACAAAAGTTGGTTCTGGCATTTAACATGGCCATATATTCTCATCCTATTTCATTGCATGATAGAACAGAATCCATACCACCAAACTATTTCAAATAGCATGTCAATTCTTCCATTTGGACATATATAAAAAAAAAAGTATAAAAAAAAGAAGACAATTTTCATCCTAATTCTTCCATTCACCTAAGTTCTGTCATAAATCCTCACAGACAAACATAGCATTGAGCTGGACACCACATTACTTGATGTCATGAATTCCTATCAAGGCCAATAGGAACTGGGTCCGATCTGGGGACAAACTCCTGAGTATTCAGTGACTATTCAAAACCGTGGAAAAACAAAGTCTGTCTCTTTTCTTTTCTTTTGTTATGTGCTTCTTTTTTTTCATTTTCTTTCTGATTTTTCAAATCAATTAGCTACTGGTTCATACACATATATCCGCACGTCATTTGTTCGCCATCAAATTCCAGAATAGAGAAGCAAACCTCATGGTGGTGGGGTTGAGATTGATTTCAATTGAACAGACCCATAACTCAGGGAGGACTAAGGAGTTTCAATTGAGCAGAGCCAGAGTGGTTATGGTTCATTGGTTCAATGCTGTTGGTCCGGCCAGTCTGGGTTTTAAAACATCAATTTAGATAGATGGATTACCCTACAGTAGGGTAATCCACTATGTGCAGCAGGGAATCACAGATTGCCTATGTGCAGCAGGGAATCTCACTAATTGAAAAGCTTCGATTGTTGGATTTTTGTTTTCTTTAGTCGTTTGTGTTTCTGGCCAGCAATTGGGGAGTTAGGAACTTAGGAATTAGGAATTTAGGATGATATCAGGCGGGGGCGGGAATCTTTTGATGTGTGTTTCATGCATGGTGGGTCCATCATATAAATGGCCTGCGACTCTGTGTAGTTGATTTGGGGGTTTCTACTTGTACAAGCTGAAAAAGAACTAGGTGGGGGAGAACCATTGACTCTGTAAACTCCCCTTTTCATAAAATCAAGTTTTTTTATTAATTTTTTTGACCCGAACCCGACCGTGACCCGTTGACCTGTGACCCGTCTGACCCGTGACCCACTGACCCGTGACCCAAACGGGTCGGGTTCAGTTGGGTTTTCATCCATATAAATTGTTTCAGGTCGGGTCGGGTTTGACCCGTTGAACACCCCTACTAGTGTGTGTATATGAGAAGTGCTTCTATACAAACTTTCCTTACGGTACAAGGCAGTAGACATGTCAAACGGGCCGTGCCTTAAAATCTGCCCCCCCCCCCCCCCTACAACGGGCCGGGCCGGCAATGGAGCGGGCTGGAGCGGGCCAGGCGTGCCTCCAATTTTTTTTTTTCTGATAGAGTTACGTTTCGAGTTTCGACATAGGTTTGAATTTAATTTTCGGTCAATAGACATATTAGTTTTTCAATAGTTACTCTTCCTAAATATTTAATTAATATATACGTAAAGTAGTTCAAACTTATACAAACATTTAATTAACAAATGATTGAGTGGTTCAAAATAATTTAGTAATATTTACTTACATATTACTTAAGTGTTATATATGAATTTTCTTTTTCTTATCAGTATTAAAAATAAAAATTAGAACATAAGTAAGGAGAATAACAAAGATATTTAAGTGGTTCGGTCAAACTCGACCTACTCTGCTGAGAAGAGAGAACCATTTGGATCTTAGGGCCTGTTTGGCATCGTTCTAGTGTTGTTCCCAGTTTTGTACTCGGATTAGGTTGTGCTGAGATCAGGTTGTGCCGAACTTATACTCTGCAGAACTTGTTTGGCAACATTATATTAAATTACTCTACTAAAAACATGTTGTATGGAACTTGTTTGGTAACATTATAAAGTTTTGCTCTAAGGAGCAAACATATGATTTACATTATGGGACCCCACCTTTTATTATTTGTAGTACTATTATTATCATATATGGGACCCACCTGTAAAAGTTGCAACGTGGTACCTGGCTACCCGCCTTTTAAAAATTAGAACATGGATCCCATATCCATTGGATTTATAATGTGGGCCCACCTTTATGGGAATTATAATGTGGGCAAACTTTTTGTAAATGTAAATATGGGATCCACCTTTAGAAATTAGAATATGGACTCATATTCATAGGATTTACAATGTGGGTCCACCTTTTACAAACGAGACCATGTGACCCATATTTATGAATTACAAAATGGAGCCACATTTTTTGTTATTGTAGACACAGGGCCCCACTTTAGAAATTAGAATGTGGTGCCCACCTTTAAAAATTAGAACATGGGAGTAACACATTTATAAAATCTACAATGTGGGCCCATCTTTATAGGAATTATAATGTGGGCCATACTTTTGTGAACACGGGACCCACCTTTAAAAAATTACAAAGTAGTACTCACATTTAGAAATCCGAACATGGGGCCATCATTAAAATGTGGGGCCATACTTTTTGTTAATTGTGAACACGAGACTCACCTTTAAAAAATTACAATGTGGTACCCACATTTAGAAATCCGAACATAGGGCCACCATTAAAATGTGATTGTGGACACGAGACCCACCTAGAGAAATTGCAATGTGATGCCTACCTTTATAAACGATTTATAATGTGGTCCCACCATTATAGAATTATAATAGGGGCCCATCTTTTGTGATTGTGACCATGTAACCCACCTCTAGGAATTATAAAGTTGGGTTGTGAACGTGGGGCCTACATTTATGATAAGTGAAAGGATTTAAAATCTTCAAATGATATTCTTTAAAAGGCAAGAGATAAGAAATAAACAATTGTGCCAGCAAGTTGTTTCTTAAAAAAAACAAAGTTTTTTTGTTCCAACTTTCTTATGCTGGCGGGTTAAGATTTTGAGATTCCTTCCCATGAGAACAAAATTCGGAACAATCATTTACACATACCAAACATGTTTTCTACCCCCTTATCTCGTGGGAACATGGGAACATCCAAATGGCACGATGCCAAACGCACCCTTAACTTCTTGAAGTTTCTAAATAGGATTACCTTCAAAACCTTACAATCTTTTTAGAAAATAAAAAAAAAGAATGAAAAACCTATATATTACAATGAAGGAAAAAGTAAAAAATTAGATTTGTAGTCCACTAATGTATTCTACTGGATCAAAATATTCCATTGATGATGTCAACTCTTGCTTCCTCTTATCTGCCAAATACCAGTCTCGTAGGCAAACACAACACTCCACCGTTTCTTCAGTTAGATTTGTTCTTCTGTCATCTACTACACGTCCACCTGCACTAAAAGCATGTTCTAATGCTACAGAAGACATAAGAATAGTCAATAGATCACGAGCTATGGCTGCCAACATCAGATAAATGCTTTCTTGTTGCTTCCACCAAGCTAAAAGGTCAAAACTAGATGCATCCTTCACCCGTATTACACCGATGTCAAGATACAATGATAACTCTGTCACAGTATTACTTGAGCTTGAGCTGGGTGCCATGCCCGTGGACAGGGAAGAACACCACACATCCCACTCACCAACACCTGTTTGCTGGACTTCTGAATTGCCCATACTAAGCCCAGCTGTACCTATTTGCTCACAATAAAATTGAAAAAGTGCTTGTAAATTTACCCTTATATTTGAAAAAACATTTAAATCTATATAATTCATATTTTTATTTATTCCATCAATAAAAAACTGTACACCACTTAATTTTAACCTAGGATCAAATACAGCAGCTAAAGAAAATGTCATTGGAGCCTCTTTCCAATATTTATTAATTTTTTCTTCCATGTCTCTAATAGTGCTATCCAGTAAAAAATGATCTCTAAATCTACTAAATTGTAAAGTAATTTTAAAAAGCTTCATTAGATGTGGGATAATATATCTCGGAAAAAAAATAATGTTGAAGTATAAAAAGGTTCTAATAAATCTCTTATATGGACACATAACTCCCAATGTTCATCACTAATCATCAAATCTTGTGCATGAAAAGCTCAAAATTAATTTAAAATAGTTTTCCAAGAAAGTGCCTTGTTTAACAAATCATACATAGAATTTCATCTATGTCTACCTCTTTAGGCATTTTAATAGCTGATACGCCTTGCCTCGCACATATTTGGGCATACAATTGTCTTCTTTGTACCGAGCAAAAAAAAAAATCTAGCAATGTCTTTAATAGTATCTGTGTAACTTATAATATGCTTTAAACCAACCTATGCAATAAGATTTAAGATGTGACATACACATCTATTTTGAAAGATATAACTATCTATTAAAGTTACAAGTGGCATCTGCATTCTCATTAATTCAATAGCCACTGTATTATTACTGGCATTATCTAAAGTTACAGATAAGACTTTTTCCTTTATATTATATTCATCTAGTTTTTTCCAAAATTAATGTACTTATTCTAGTTCCATTGTGTGGTCATTCAAGACAGCTAAAACTAAGTATACGTTTATTCATAATCCATTTTGCATCTATATTATGTGCAGTAATACAAAGATAACTATCACCTCCTTTAGAAGTCTACATATCTGTGGTTATGGCTATTCTACCAGGAATTTATGCAAGGTAATTTTTTATATTTGTTTCTTTCTGCCAGAATCTAATAGCATCATTTCTGACTGTATTTACTGAAATATTGTGAAATTGTGGTTGACAGTATTGCTGGACCCATTGTTCAAAAAACTCATTTTCAACAAAAGCAAATGATAATTTGGATAAAACAATCATTTTAATAAGACCTTGTCTAGCACTTTGTGCATTAAAAGAAAAAAGACCCAAACTACTACTACTACTACCATCACTAGTAGTAGAAATTTGGGTCTATGAACCAGGCCTCCCTGCCCCTGCATTCTCTGGCTTATGCTTTATTAAACATGTGTTCCTATGTCTTGACAAATGGCCGGTACCCCCTTTTTAACTTGGCACTATAAATCTTACCACACAATTTGTATTTTGCCTTTTCAACATTCTTTCCATTTTCAATAACATCATACCTTGTATATATATCCCAAACTCCTGAAGTTCTAGTCCTCTTCTTTAGTTTATGGGAACTCTGAGTCTGAGGAAAGGGGGGTCGTAAATCACCTACTTCATCTTGTAATTCAATAAAATTTTCTTTTACCTTTAAATTAACGGAAGAAGATTCTGTGGGAAATCTTCTAGCCATATTTCAAAAAAATAAATTTATAAATAATAATAGTAATAGGCTAATAAACTTCTTTTGTGATAATTTATTATAAGAAAGGGGAGATCGAAAATCAGTGTTAATATAATATAATATAAACTTATATATATGGAATCTCAAATCTAAATAATATAAATACCTCTAAATCTTTGAAGGCCCCTTTAATCTTGTCTCTTGATGACTTGATCTTTGACCCTCCAAAAACTTCTTAGAGAGAGTGAAAGAGTTGAATGCTTTGAGAGAGAGTTAGAGAATGAGAGAGTTGTGTAAATTGGTGAGAAATGAGTGTGTAAATTGGTGAGGAATGAAAATGGGAGGGTTAGGGTATTTATAAACTTAGTATAATGAAAAATGACACAAAATACCCCTTATATAACTGTTTTATAGCTGTTGGGGGGTAAAATTGTATTTTTTCAAAATATAGCCGTTTTTTACTGTTGGGCGGGCCGACCGTTGGGCAGGCATGACGGGTTGGGCTAGCGTGCTGCGGGCCTGGCGGGCTGATCCTGGCGGGCCGCAGGGGTCAGCCCGTTTGCCAGGCGGGCCGTGCCAAACGGGCCAACGGGACAGCAAGGCACGGCCCGCCTCACGGGCCGTGCCGTTGACCGGGCCATGCCGTGCCACGGCCCGTTGACTGGTGGCCCGGCATGGCCCACTTGACATCTCTACAAGCCAGCTCGTGGGGCCCACTAGAGACCCTACAAATCATGGAAAAATGTGAGATCAAAAGAACCAAGTGGACCTAAATATCAAATTTAAAGTCAATCTAATACCTCTAACCCATTTATTTATGGTTCACAAGTTTAACAACTTTATATAAAATAAAAAAATTTATACACGCATAGTATGTTGACATTCTATTTTAGATATCTGCGATCTATTTTAAAACATTTGTCCCAACATATACATGCATTTATAATAAATCATACACCCGCATGCATAATCACTTTTTCATTTGTGTCGGGACTCCGGAGGGAGCCACATGTCATTTTGTTTTTGAATAAATGGATATCTTTATTATGATCATGATTGAATTATTAAATTGATGAAACTTTGTCCTATTAAATCTAGAACAACTTTTTTTTTTTTTAACATGAAGAGATCAAAAAAGCCATTGCAATAGGTGGAAACACTAAGCCCACTGAAGACGCAAAACTATTGAATCCGGATCTCCTGTTTCGTCCAAACATGAGAGTCCTTTTTTTGACAAATCAGAGGATCTGTTTCCAAAACTATTTGATAAATTAAAATATGTAGTACATAGAATGAGTCCCTCAATCGAATACTTGTTCCTATTATAAAGATATCTTATGAACTCTAGAAAATTTCAAGGATATCGTCAAATTCGGCCTTTCTACATGACATCATTAGAACATGTTGTGGGAAATAAAGTGATTTTACATAATTAGAAATAATAAATAAACACAAAATTCTATTAGAAAACATATTACATAATTTTCTAATCTTCCCATTTTATCCGATCTACCTACAATTTTGTCTAGATATTTTTAGTTTTGATAATATTTTGAAAGAAAAAAAAAAGTGACATCATATATAAAAATACCATTTTATGCAAAATATCGTGATATTTGGCTATTTTCTCCTATCTGCAAAGCTGCCGTGTAAGAATTTTGATGTGAGCCTTAGTGCAGGGAAGTTCTGCATTTGCAGACTGTGGGGATTGAAAATCCCATGCCATCCTAGGTAACAATATGTTCAAAATGTCTCCAATGTTTGTGATAGAGAAGGAAAAAAAAAAAAATACAGAGTTCCTCTACCAAAATGGAAGGAAAAAGAAAATGCAAGTTGACTCAAGGAAGACTTCCTTGACTCGTGGGAGCCTGACCCATGCATGTGCCTCATTCCAGATATGGAGTTAACACTCAAGAGACAAGAGTGAAACATCACTTTCAAGTTTCAAGTGAAACAAAGATGGTAATGATTGAGCCAAGATGCCTTGAGAGGGTAGTGGGTGCATGACTCACGGCCAGGGGCCCCTATTCCCTTGTAGTGGTGCAACATCACATAATGCTGTCCTCATTTCAGTAGCCTCTCCCTCCAAATAGGCGAGTGACAGGAAAAGTGGGTGTTCATTCGAGCCAAGCAACCACTTTGCTTCGTTCATTCTTTCCCAAAGCCAATGATTTCAACTAATGTCACAAATATGCCTGATATTTTGAAACCATCACAATAATATCCATGATATACGTCTACAAAAGATCCAGTGCTATTTTCTTAATAACATCACAGTATTCTCAAAACATCTTTATGATTGAAAATATGTTAGGAAAATATGAAAGTAATGGAATGAGAAAAGGAAAATCCTGTTTAAATAGCTTTAAGAATATTTTATAGTTATTTAATATGGAATGATTCAAGTGCGAACCGGTACGCACGGCTCTAGCCATGAGAACCATGTGGTGGAGCTCACCTATAACCAATCTAAATCGTTCTCCAAACAAGGACCCCCTTATAGTCATTGATCTCAGGTTTTGACACCCATCTAAATGGACTAAACTATTGAATGGAGGGTCAAACATATTATTCTTCAATATGAAGCCATAAAATTTGTAGGGGCACAGATGAAAGGGTCAAGGGCTGGGTATTGGGGTCATATCTGATACCTAGGGTGGTCCATATAGATCTTTCTATTCCCGTGGTCCCATCTCTAAATGAAACCCACAATAGGCCCCCCAAGCAGGTTCACATTGAAGTTTTCCACGTTAGGTTCACACAAGAAAAAGGCCCTTATTTTATATATTTAAAATTACTTTATTTTCCACCATCTTCCCATTTATAGGTGAGTAAAAAACTCCGAATTTGAAAATCTCCTAACATTTTTTTGTAAGATGATAATTTTGTGAGAAAGATGCTTTGATTATGACTTCAACTAGGAAATTCAATCATTCTCCGCTACAAGTGCCAATAATCAATGATGGAATGTTAAATTATTAAATGCATTGGATTAGTTCACCAAACTTCTCATTAGAGGGAAACCCTCTCAATTTATACGAGAGGAATAACAATGATTGATTATTTGAAAATTCAAATTTACCCACTACTTCTAACCTACTTTATCTCTCTTTAATAATTCAACAGTTCTTATCTCTAACACACAATTATATTATTATTATTATATATAGTATTCACGGGAGAGCGACACGTGGCGCATCCTCAATTTCTTTGAATTTTCAAAGGCGCCATGTGGGCATCCCAAAAACATGATCCGTACGTGGCATCACAAATAAAAGTCCTAAATATTCTCCAACTCTCCTAAAATTCCTCCCATTCAATTTTAAACATTCCTTTAATCATATCTAAATGTGATTATGAATTGAATAAACGAGCTTCTCCAACTCCCCTAAAATTTCTCCTATTCAATTTTAAACTTTCCTTTAATCATATGATGTAAATGTGATTTTGAATAATCATTTCTCTTCCTCAACACAATCCAATTTTCCACTAAAATCTCTCCTTCTACACAAACATTTCTTTTAATCAATACTCACCTAAAATCTCTCCATCTCTCCACACGTTTTGCATCCCTCTACACACGTTCCTTTTATCCATCCAATTTTAAAATTTATCCCCTGAACTCTCTCTTCCTTAATGTCCTCATTACTATCCCTCTTACCAATGAAATAGCCTCTTTCCTCTTTAAGATAAGATAGCTCTTAAAAATCTCCCTACTCTCTCTCTCTCTCCCTCCCTCCCTCCTCTTTTTAACTTTTTTCCATCACCATTCTTTGTATTTTTATCCTCACCTTTTTCTATCTCTTTCCAGGTCAACATTTAACCATTCTTTGTATTACATCATCTCTCATTCTTTGTATTTATTTATTTATTTTTGTTTTATTTTGCCTCAATAATGAGTTTTTTTTTTTGTTACCAGGTTTGAAAACTCTACGTACTTCCAATGATAAAGGTTGTGACTGCTGAGGCACTGTTGCTGGAGCCCTTTAACTTTTTATTATTATCAAAACATCCTGTTGTATTATCAGTTTAAACCATGTACTGCTGCTTAATCTAACAATCAACATTTCTAAGTATATGGAAACTCATGATTCTATGAGTCATCTATAGACACCCATTCAAGAGTTTCCAGTTGCACACAAGATTGCTAAGAATACTTCTAGGGGTAAGGGGATAAAATTTCTTTATCTTTGTTCTCTTTGGTTCCTAAAACTAACTTTTACTTTAAGAAAAATTTCAGGACTTCAAAGTTGACACTGCTGGGATCATGGGTCAGATCATGCATATATAGATGGAGAAGTATGAAATAATTCCTAGCTAATAGGAAGTTGTCGATCATAGGCATTTATGGATAATTAGCAGCAACAAAGGCCTGGGTATATAAAAAATTTATTTATTTTTAAATAGAATAGAATGCAATGGATTTTTGTTTTTTCAATGAATAGACACTTTGCAATATGATTTCTGCTTTGTTACTACTGTCTCTGATTTGTTAGTATAGGGATGTTGTTGATTAATTTTATTTTTTTAATAATTTCAGCTATTTCCATTTATTTCAGTCTTTTCACCTCATCTCCTTGACCTGTTCTGTCTGATTCAGGAACAGGTGGTCCTTGGAATTTATGTCTGGAATTAGAATTTTGGGAGCAAGGAGATTCAAAGTTTGGCAAATAACCCTATTAATTCCCAGTTGGAAATTTGAGTGGTGGAACTTCTGGTTCCATTTGTGCTGATATAACAAATTCGTTACAAGATAAATAAAATAATTTTACAGTCTTTTTGTTTGGTTTCATTTGTGTTGATATAACAAATTCGTTACAAGAATAAATAAAAAAAATTTACAGAGTCTTTTTGTTTGGTTTCATTAGTGTTGATATAACAAATTCGTTACAAGAATAAATAAATAAAAAATTTACAGAGTCTTTTGGTTTCATTTGTGTTGCTAATTAAAATTCTATTTTGCCTGCCTACTATTCCACATCTTAGCAAATAGAGCACTATTCTGGCTAATTACCTGCAGATCTAAGTGAAGATGCTATGATTTTCAACCTAGATGAATAAGATGAAACTTCCAAAAATATTTTTTTCAAAGATCCCATTATTTTCATGCACACTGAAGATTTTATCATTACCCGTTGTTTCCTTCGATTGCATTTCTTCAGTAACGTAACTGTCTATGAGCATTATTATTATATTATGAAAGTCATGTAATAATATTTTTGTTGCCACTTTTATTATCATGTGTTATATATATATATATATATATATAAAAATAGCCCAAGATGGGGGACATCTTTATTATGGGGCCCCGGCTTAGGGAGCCTTGCTGTGGAGTGCGCCACATCATCCCTCTTGAACCTCATGGCATCACAATATCACATCAGAGCTCTCACAGATCTCACAGATCATTTTCTGGCATCACAATAATAAAGCTCATCCATAAATCTCTCTAATTCCTAAAATCATTTTGAATTCCCTAAAATTTTTCATACATCCTTCATTTTAAATCATCTTAAACAAATCTCCTTTTAATCTCACATAATTGGATTCTGATAAGTTTTAAATATGGTATTCAATCTAAAACAGTGGTAATTATAAAACAGTGGCCACTCAATAGTGGCCCATACCATCTATCTATAGATATAAGTGGCCATTCAATAGTGGCCTGGGACATAATTATAGCTTATACAATAAAACAGTGGTCAAGGCCTTAAGAATGTTATGCCTGTGCCACTTACATCTAAACTATAGATTCTTATTAAATTTTCAAAATGTGCAGTTTCATATGTTTGATGATTCATATTGTTGTTTTCTTATCAAGAATAATAAGTGGAGAATTGGAATTGAGACTTCAGCTGACATAAAAAAAAAATACAATATACGGTAATTTATATATTCTGAATGTAATTAAGAAGCTTTCTTATGTTTTGGTAAATGTTTTACTCATTCAATTTACTTAATCATTAAAATATTTTCTTTTAAATTTTTGTATTTTTTTCTGTTCTCCATTTTGCTTTCACTTTCTCAATTTTATAAGGTTTATTTAACATCCATGCATGGTATATGAAAGTAGGATTTTTAGTTATTCCATTACAAAATAAAGCGTCAACATAAGCCTCATCTCCGACTGCATCCCAGCGTATCTTATATAGCAAAGACAGCTATAGCATCGTCGCCATTGATACTCTAAAGAACACGGTCAGTTTCATCTCGAATATGATTCAATGTTTTTTTTATTGATGATTGATTTAGATTTATATATAAGACTTTTTAAATAAATTTGCCTCTTTAAAATAAGCATGCCTCCCAATTGCATTTGACAATAAACTTATTCCTATTTATATTTAAATTTACTTTCAACTAACCTATCTCTCCGTCTCCAATATCCATGCCCCATTAATGGGAAGGGATAAAGGTATATGGGGTTCTCGGTCCAATATCCAATATCCTTCAAACGATGATGACTAATTCTAAATTTTATAAATAATTATTTTAAATAAAATCTGTTTATGTACTCGGTGTTTACTTTTAACTTAAATTAGATTTCCCACTATGAATTATGGGCTCACATTGGACGCGGGCCCTGAAGCGCTAGTTATATATAGTAAAATGGCTTCCTTTTTGTGAAGAAGCGACATGTGGCGGGTCCTCAAACTTTTTATAATGCTGCATTCCGGAATTACCCTTCTAATCTAATCTCACTAAACTAACTTAAATTCTCCAATACTCCATCACCTAAAATATCTCAATGGAAGTCTAAAATAGTCTTGAAATAAGATACTTATTTCTTCCCTAAAACATAACATACAATAATAACTTCTCTTTAGTTACCTTCAATGGGCCCACGTATTATTAAACTAACAAAAAAAAAAGAATAAAGTCTCTTTTACCTATGATTTTAGTAATTGATGGACATGTATGTGTTTAATGTTGTTGCATATCAATTTGAGCCCGAGCTTATGATAAAATTATGTAAGCTCATGTTTGTGGGGCCCACCTTCGGTTCGTCCAAATGGACCAAATACATGACCCCCCTAAATTGCACACGTCCACCAACTTTCAGTCATATCCGAATTTATCAGACCGTTGGATCAACCATGTATCAATCCAAATGGACTGTTGACCGTTAAACTTTTGGGCTCATATGGAGTTGAAAGAAATCTCGGTTGGGGCTGTTTTTTTGCAGAGAGGCTTGAAATCCCCCCATCCCATGTGGGTCCCACCACGCACTTAAGCTTACCTTATCCTAAGCTTGAGCTTAGAAGAGCTAGTCCCATATATTTATATATATAGGGAAATATTCAAGTGAGAATTATTTCTCACCTATTAAGTGAGAACTTTTTTGCGGGGCTCAACTAGCAATCCATCCAAACCTAGCAACCAATAAGGAACCCCCTGATAGTCACTAATCCCAAGGATTGACACACATCCGATTGGATTGAACCGTTGGATCAAGGGTTGAATATTTTTTCGAATATGAAGCCCTTAAACTTGTGGGCCACAAATGAAGGGGTTTGGGGGCATGAGTTTGGGGTCAAACTTGATACTTGGGATAGTCTCACATAGATCTCTCCCCTCCCCCGGTCCCATCTCCAAATGAATCCACAATTGCATATATATATATATATATATATAAACGAAGCAGTGGCATACGTCCAAGAAAATGATGGCCTCGCACAAGTGTGCCCACAAATCTCATGGACCCACACGAAGGCGTTCATGTGATTTGAACATTCAGAATTGCTTGAGAGAAAAAATTTCAATCCAATAGAAATAAAATCCCTTTCATACAACCCCATTAAATAATAAATCTAATGGAAGATGCATATATATAATGTTGAGGAATTTACGAAAAAAATCCCCGTAGGACCCTATACGTCTTACCCGGTCTCCATATCATGTTGGACACGGGACGGGTCCTCATTTGTCCCTTTTAATTTTTATTTTGTCGTTTTGCAATATGGTCGATATCGACAATCCCTGATGGTCGATATGGACCATTATGTCAATCAGATTTTCTTCAACATGTAACTGTCTTATTTGCTTAAACACAAAAGAATGGTCGATATCAACCGTATCGCGAAATAACAAAAAAAAGGATGAATCCGCAGGTCCACCTGCAGATCCTTCGCCATCGCCTCCTCTCACTCCCCTTGGGTCTGCAAGTCCTTGGCCCCCATCCCCTCCCTCCCCCACTACCTGCAGTCACAACCCTCTTCCTCATCTCCGCCTACAACCTCGCCTCAGTCTCCCCTCCCCTCCCCTCTTCTTCCTCCTCCCCTCCCTCCCCCTCCGACGAAATGACCCCATGCTCGCCGCCCTCCATTCTTTCATATCCTCCCTCTCCTTGCCTCCCCTGACCCCATCCACCGCTCTGGAGCAGCACTAGCAATCAAGAGAGAAAATTTCAGTTTCTATTTGAGTTCTGCAAATTGAGAGCAACCACCACAGAATGGTCGATCGATATCGACTATATTGCTAAATGAAAAAAAAAAAAAAAAAAAGGCAAAAGCACACCAAGAGTTCCCTCCCGTCTATACGGTGCTACTGGGACCTCATCAGTGGTATGAGATGCTATGGAGCTTTTACCCGTAAAATCCTCTATAATATTTGCCTTCTATTTTAGGAAATATAAGGTAAAAGTTATTCGAATGATATAAAAAAAAAAAAAAACTGTTGTAGGATTGGATTCCTAAAATCCAGCAATCCGTTTACCAAAAAATCCATTGTGCATGGGTTCTATTTTTGAAATCCGTTTACCAAAAAAAAAAAAAAAAAAACCAACCAAATTGTTAAAATCATAGGCCAAAGATTAAAAAAAAAAAAAAAACTTTCTTCACCAAAAACATGTAGTAATGCAATTCAGGATCATCAAGATGCCCCACTACCTTGGAGCTTAACAATTAGCACCTTATCTTCATGGAGCTATCCAAGAGAAAGAGGCGGACGTGAGAAGTTGATGTTGCTGGGAATTATATTTTAGTCAATGGAATGATAGATGTAAATCGTATGATATGAGGTTTTGAATTAAACATATCATCCAACCAAAAAAAAAAAATTTAAGATATCCCTAATTATAAGGAAACCGGGAGGATAGTAGATTACTTTTGAATTTTTCCAACGGGTTATTTGAAGAGGATTTGTGTGAGAGGTCTCAAAAATTTGGGATACAACGTGGTAATGCGAGAAAGGAAGGGGAGCACCATATAATATGGGAACTCAAATGTCTAAAATATAGATATGGGCAGAACTACTCATTCTATGTTGCAGCGCCCTTCTTCAACGCATGGTGGGGCCCACCATTTTCAAATCCAAGTCATTTATCAGCCTAACACCCATTCTATTTGTTGCTTCTAAATTCTCAAAGAAATTCTCAGTGGGCCACTTGTTATATCGGTCACACATAGGGACTCTCTCCATCTTTATTCGAACAAATAAAAAGTAAAGCAAGTTCCATAACGTGTTTTCGATCTAGTCAAATCCAATAATGGGTATCTTATATATTTGAATACTGATGTACAGCACTCCGAGGGGTAGATCAGTTAGCTTAGGATCATGATTTGCTCTCAGAGGTTTAGGGTTCGAAACAGAACTATCACACTGGGACAACAAGAGATTTGACCGACTTCCCTTGGATCAATAGGGATTAGTCCGGCCCAAAGGGCTGAGACACTCTCTGTTATAATAAAAAAAAATAAAACTAATGTACAACATGATCCCTACATAGGGTGTTAGGGGTGACCACACTTGAATTTTCAAAAGGTGGGGCCCACCATGCATTGAAAAAAGGGGCTGCACCATCAGTACGATGCAGCCGCTTCCCCGCAGTTCTTTCCCAAAGGGACATATTCAACTTTCTGATCATGGTTTCATCAAAAGTGTTGTGGAAATAATTGAATTGTTGTGCACTTTCGCAGGCGACATGTACATTCGTACCACAAATTGAATAGCTAAACATCTATAGGTAATAAAAAGGTCCTATACAAAAGCATAGGTTTTAAGCATTATGCCGTTGCTTTTTTAACCTCTTTGACCTTTGTACGTATCAATGTGGAAATGATCATACAGAAAAGTTAGCCGGAATGATAAAAGATAAGGATTCCTTTTTCCTTATTTGGGTTGTATTTACGTGAAATACTGAAATGGTTGGTGACTCAGAGCACTAAAGTAGCATCTACGTACAATCACTGACTTGTAAATCCCTAGGAAAATAATGAAAGGAGAGAAAATGCCAGCACAAGACAGTGTTAATGTTGTAGCAATAATGAAATGCAATACACTAGGGATAGAGGTGTGTGTGTGACCCATCGACTCCACCCTATACAAGAGGGTGGACAAATTAGTCATATTTAAAAGATAACCACCAGGTTGGTTTCTAGCCTTATACAAAAGAGTGTAGAAAAGATGTGCTCTATGTAAATTTCTAGGCTTTCAAATAAATGTAATGATTTTAAATTATTTACTCTTTCATATTTACTGACTACTTTTATTTCATTTGATTTGCTGATAAGAGCATGTGATGAGATCATTTTTTTTTTAATGTCTTACCCTTTATAACTGGTGATTGGTGTCCGAGATGATCGTATTAATGGATTTTGACGGATTAATTCGCCTTAAATCCCGTTTCCACCATTTAATGATAAAACTTCAAATAATGTCACCGGAGTCATCAACTCTCTCTCTCTCTCTCTTTTCATCCAAAATCCCATGATATCATGACTCATGATATAAGGGAAACCCACTTAAAGAAAAGTATCCTAGACAACACCTTCTCTCACCTCTTTCTTTCATCCCATTTCCCCCTCGTTCATGTTTAATTAATCCTTCTTTATTCTCTTCTCTCTCATTTTTGACATGGCTTAGAGCAATATTCCTTCATCCCCCTTACTTTTTTGACATGGATTAAACCCGGTTTCCGCCAATTAATGGCATCCACTGTTCCCAATACATCATATATATATAGGATTTATCAATTTCTCCAACATCCACTTTCTTCAACTAACATGCAAAATTAGTTTTTTACTGAGCATGAAAATTGGTATTTTGTGAAAAAAATACACATCTAACCAACATTTCTCGAGTTCTATCATTTTAGAAAATTTCACCCAAAGATGCTTCAGAAAAGCCAAGATATATAATGAGATTTATCAATTTCTGTAACATCCACTTTCTACAACTAGTAAGCAAACTCATTTTTCTACAGAACATGAAAAATGGTATTTTGTAAGAAAAACACACATCTGGCCACCATTTATCATGTTTAGTAATTCTAAAAATTTCCACTCTAAGATCCTGCAGATTAGTCATGACATCATAAAATAATCCCTTGATATATGAGATTTATCAATTTCTGTAGCATCCATTGTTCCCATAATATCATGGGATTAAAATTTTATATAAGACCCGCACTTTCTGCAACCAACAAGCAAATTAATCAGTTTTTAGAGAACATGAAAAATGGAACTTTGTGAAAAGAAAATACCATTTGACCACCATTTCTCAGGTTCTCCCTCTCTTGTCACATTCTCCACTGGTGCCCTCTCCATTTGACCACTATTTATCCATTTCTTTAACATCCATTGTTCCCATTATATCATGGGATTTACATGTTTATATAATATTCACTTTTTTGCAACCAGCAAGCAAAATCAGTTTTTATAGAACATGCAAAATAGAATTTTGTAAAAAGAAAATACCATTTGACCACCATTTCTCATGTTCTTCTTCTCGTGTCACATTCCCCACCTTTGCCCTTCCCATTTGACCACCATTTATCAATTTTTATAACATCTATTGTTCTTATGATATCATTGGATTTATCAAATTTTATAAAATTCACTTTCTGCAACCAGCAAGCAGAATTAATTTTTAGAGAACATGCAAAATGGAACTTTGTGAAAATAAAATTCCATTTGACCAGCATTTGTTAGGCTCTATCATGGGACAAGAAGGGGAGAAGAGAAGAATAAAAAAAAAAGGGAAAAAGAGAGAGGGCACGGGTGGGAAATAGGACAAGAGAAGGAGAAGGTGGGGAGAGAAGATAACTCACTGCAAGGGAGAGAAGATGCATAGATCGTCACATTCTTGGTTTTGGAGAGAGAGAACTCAAGTGAAAAGGGAAAGGAGAGTGGACAGGGAAAATGAATGAAAATAATGGGGTAGAGCGTTTTGCTTTTGACAATGGTGTCTGATGAGAGCCTAAAATATACATTTTAGGCCCTTCAATGTGGACTTTGTAACACTTTGGAATTAGATTATTTAGCTTAATTATGTTATTTCTATGTTTTCAGGATTTTTAAGAGAATAACCAGAAGATGGAGCTAAAGACGAAGAACAATGGCAAAAATCAAAGATCACCCAGGCTTACTGCCTGCTGGCGTCTGGACGCCAGCCCCCGGGCGTCCGGACGCCCGGGGCACAGAATGCAACCCAGCTTACTGACTGCTGGCGTCCGGACGCCAGCCTTTGGGCGTCCGGACGCCCGGACCGGGTGAAGTCCGCCTTGGCGCGTTTTGAGAAAGATTTTTAGGGCCCAAAGTCTATAAATATGTTTTCAACTTTGATAAGAGACACGCAGATCTTTGGGGAAGAGCTCTGGAGCATAGTTTGGGAGAATTGGAAGAAAGCCAATGGTGATTCTGTCAGGGATTCGTCATCAATCTCTCGCCATGTGTAACTAAACTTCTATCTTAGGGTTCCGATGAAGCCCTAACTTCGTATTATTGGTGATGTATAGGTTTTAGGGTTTTACTTTCAATGCTTTTGGTTATATGACAAGATGTTAATCCATTGTTTGGATTTTATTAATGCAATATCCCTTTCTTCTGGTATTTTGATCTTGTAGGTTTGAATACTAAGTTATATAACGGTGCTTTCATGAATGTGTTTGTTAGATTTAGGATAATCTATGCCATAAGAGATAGGTTATGCCCTGATTTACATCCATATATCCTTATTTGTCGACTTGGTGAAGGTTTGTAACCAGAACAAGTCTGTTTAGCGTTGATTGTGAAACCCTAGGTCTATACTTGTCATTGTGCGAGGTTAGAGTGGATTCGTACCCTGAGATCTTTTCTCTAATTGATTTAAACCTTTTCTTTTAATTTGTTAATTTAGGAATTACAACCAATCAAACCAGCAATTCGTTTTCTATTAGGATTAGTTTAATAATCAACACTTTCTGTTTTCTTTTAGAATTAGTTTAGGAATTGAGGAACCAACACAACTTAGCCTTTTTGTCCCAGTGGATACGATACTCGGTTAGCATCTTTGCTTTCATAAGTAGAGATATTAGCGGGAGATAATTTATATTTGCAACCCTATTTTAGGACGAACAAATTTTGGCGCCGTTGCCGGGGACATTAGCACGGTTGTTTGTTTCTTTTAATTAGGATATTAGTTTAGTTTCGTTTATCAGTTTTTATTCTTTTCCATCTTTTCTCACATCTTTGTTTTCTTACTGCAGGTTATTGATGTTAACACAAGAATCATACAGTTTGTCCAGGATTTAAGAGAACTCTTCAAGAAGTTGAGGTTCTACTCAATTCGAAATTCTCCTTTACCTAAAGGACGGTAAGCCTAAACGTTGTGATTCTTCTCATATAACTGCAGTAAGTGTGTGTGTGCATGCTTGGTCGTCGCTCTTGTCATCCAGATTTGGTATCTCTAGACCAAGACTTAGAGCGAGTCCTTAGAAAAATAAGATCATCTAAACACTCTTCTGATTATTCACACACAATTTCAACCATGGCTGAGGAAAGAAAGGAAGATGAGGCTCTTCCTCTTCGGCCCTTGAAGGAGCACTATACTCCTTCGGAATACGCATCACCATCGTGTATTCAGCTGCCAGCAGTTCCGGCAGCTAAATATGAAATCAAACCTAGTACCATCAATCTTATTCCCTCTTTTTATAGTTTGAACAATGAAGACCCATATAATCACATTGACGACTTTTTGGTTATTTGCTCCACTGTGAGAATAAATAACTTCAGTAGTGAGGCCCTAAAAATGTTTCTTTTTCCGTTTTCGCTAAAGGACAAAGCCAAGTATTGGCTAGGTACTTTACCGGCGAATTCTATCACCACTTGGGCCCAACTGCAACAAAAGTTTTTGGATAAATATTTCTCAGTGGGCAAAACTAATTAGTACAGGAGATCCATTACATCTTTCGCCCAAATTGATAGTGAACAATTTCATGAGGCGTGGGACAGGTTCAAGGATCTTCTTCGGAAGTGTCCCCATCACCAAATCGCCAAGTGGCAATTGGTTCAATTCTTCTATGATGGCTTGTCTCCTGAATGGAGAAACATGGTAGTCACCGCCAGTGGGGGATCTATCATGTTGAAAAATGAGGATGAGGCATGGGATCTCTTTGAGAATATGAGTGAGACCTTTCAGCACCATGCCTCCACTGCTAGATCGGAGAGGCCAGCAGCCTCTAATGTACAGAAACCTAGAGGCATTTTTGAGATTCAGCCCTCTAATGAACTCACAACTCAAGTGGCTGCCTTAACCCACAAGTTAGATCAGTTGATTTCTGGGGGACAATCTCTCCAATCTTCACCCTCTATACCTTCTGCTAATGTTGATGCTTGTGCTTTGTGCAACAGTCCTGCTCATTTTGTGAGTGATTGCCCTGCAGCACCCCAATTTCCTGAATTTGTGCAAGAGCAAGTGAATGCTGCACTAGGTTTCTCCAAACCGGGTAATGATCCCTATTCAAACACATATAACCCGGGATGGCGCAATCATCCTAATTTTTCATGGAAGTCACCCGGTCAGGGCAATTCGTTTACTCAACAAGGAAATAGGCCTAATTTTCAATTTAATCCAACGGCCTATCGTTCTCAACAATCTTACCAACACCCAAACCCTCAGCCACCTCAACGAAACCCTTCGTTTGAGGAGACTGTATTGCAAGAGCTAAAGGAGCTCAAAGCAGGTAATCAATTGGTCCACTCCCATTCTCAGTCCATAGCCAAGCTAGAGGCCCAAATGGGCCAAATAGCTACTGCTCTTAATAGAAGAGAAGATGGCCGATTACCTAGCCAACCCATTGTCAACCCTAAGAACACTTTTGAGGTGGGAAGTAGCTCACAGCCGCATGACACTTTTCATGAGCAAGCGAAAGTAGTTGTCACATTGAGGAATGGGCGTGAGGTAGAGACTAGACCTGAGGCGCCTAGAAAAGATGTTAAAAAGTCTGCACCAAACCCCAAAGCATCTAGGGAGGACATGAGGCCGAAGGAAAAGGAGTTCAGCTCTCCTACTTCATCTGTTCCTACTGAGGAACCCCTTTATGCGCCTAAAGCCCCTTTTCCCAATTGTCTTGACACGCCCTCTCCCTTTAGTAAAAAGGGAGTCACCATGAATGAAATGTTAGATGTGTTCAAGCAAGTAAAAATCAATCTTCCTTTGCTAGATGCTATTAAGCAGGTGCCTTCCTATGCGAAATTTCTGAAAGACTTGTGCACTCAGAAGCGCAAATCCAAGTCTAATGTGTCCAAAAAGGTCATGCTCACCGAGCAAGTCAGTTCATTGATTCAGCATGACACCCCTCCCAAGCTTCAAGATCCTGGCACTCCCACCGTTACCTGTACGATTGGGAGTCACATTATTGATCATGCTTTGTTAGATCTTGGAGCTAGTGTCAATCTCTTGCCTTACTCGTTGTATGAACAAATTGGGTTAGGAGAATTGAAGCCTACTACGGTCACCTTGCAACTTGCTGATAGATCTGTAAGAGTGCCTAGGGGTATCATTGAGGATGTTCTTGTCAAGGTGGACAAATTCCTTTTTCCTGCAGATTTTATTGTCCTTGACACTGAACCGATTCCAAATCTGCGGAAACAAACTCCGGTCATTCTAGGCCGACTTTTTTTGGCCACGGCCAATGCAACCATTAATTGTCGAACTGGAGTTATGGATGTCTCTTTTGGTAACATGAAAGTGAGGCTGAATGCATTTAAGGCCTCTCATCAACCACCCGACAAGGACGACTGCTTCGCAGTCGATGTTGTTACTGACTTGGTGGAAGGAGCTCTCCCTTTTATTCTAACGGAGGATCCTTTGGAAGCTTGCTTATCTCATTTTAATTTTGATGAGTATGATGTTGACCAGTCCATTTCTGAAGTCAATACCCTATTAAATGAGGTCGCTATGCTAGATTTTTCCCCTTGGAGGGCGAAGTTTGAACAATTACCTCCACTTTCTACAGCACCTGCACCTCCTTCGATTGTGGTGCCCCCTAAACTTGAGTTGAAACAGCTCCCAGCTATACTCAAGTATATTTTTCTTGGACCCATGGGTACATTGCCAGTCATCATTGCTTCCGATCTGTCTGATGATCAGGAAGGTCAGCTAATTGCCGTGTTAAAGGAACATAAAAGTGCAATCGGCTGGTTTGTTTGCCGATTTGAAAGGTATTGACCCCTCCATCTGTATGCACCGCATTCATTGCGAAGACAATGCCAAACCATCGTGTGAAATGCAGCGTCGTTTAAATCCTAACATGAAAGGGGTGGTCCTGAAAGAAGTACTGAAACTTCTTGATGCTGGTATTATATACCCAATTTCTGACAGTAAGTGGGTCAGCCCTACTCAAGTGGTGCCAAAGAAGTCTGGCATCACGGTTGTGGAGAATTTGAAAGGGGAATTGCTACCTACACGCACTACTACTGGGTGGCGTGTGTGCATTGACTATCGTAAGTTGAATTCCATGACCCGAAAGGACCATTTTCCGCTGCCATTCATTGACCAAATCTTAGAAAGGTTAGCTGGCCAAAGTTTTTATTGTTTCCTGGATGGTTATTCGGGATATAACCAAGTGGCAGTCTATCCTGATGACCAGGAGAAGACAACTTTCACTTGTCCTTTTGGTACATTCGCTTACCGGAGGATGCCATTCGGACTTTGTAATGCACCGGCGACTTTTCAACGGTGTATGATGTCCATTTTCTCCGACATGGTGGAGAAATTCTTAGAGGTTTTTATGGATGACTTCTCTGTTTTTGGCCCTTCATTTGATGATTGTCTCCATAATTTAGCAAAGGTGCTGAAACGTTGTATGGAGACTAATTTAGTCTTGAGTTGGGAGAAGAGTCATTTCATGGTGCGTGAGGGCATCGTTTTGGGGCACATCATTTCCTCGAGGGGCATTGAGGTGGATAAAGCCAAGGTTGACCTTATTTCCAAACTTCCACCTCCCTCATCGGTTCGGCAAATCCGTTCCTTCTTAGGACACGCAGGATTTTACCGCCGATTTATTAAAGACTTTAGCAAAATTTCTCGACCCTTGTGCGCATTACTTGCCAAGGAGGCTCCTTTTGTCTTTACTGAGGCATGCCTGCAGGCTTTTGAGAAGCTTCGTGGCGCCTTGTCCACTGCTCCTATCATTCAGTCCCCGGATTGGACTCACCCATTTGAGATTATGTGTGATGCTTCTGATTATGCTATTGGTGCCGTTTTGGGCCAACGGATTAACAAGGTTCCGCATGTTATCTACTATGCTAGCAAACTCCTCTCTGATGCTCAATTGAATTACACCACAACGGAGAAGGAATTGTTAGCAGTTGTTTTTGCCTTGGATAAGTTTCGGTCTTATTTATTAGGATCCAAGGTAGTAGTGTTCACCGACCATGCTGCATTGCGGTATTTACTGTCCAAGAAGGACACTAAGCCACGATTGATTAGATGGATTCTTTTACTTCAAGAATTCAACTTTGAGATTCGGGATAAGAAGGGTTCTGAAAATTGTGTCGCTGACCATCTCTCTCGGATCTTGGTAGAAACATCAGACGACACCTTACCCTTGCATGACTCATTTCCAGATGAGCAATTGTTTACGGTGTCCCGTACTCTACCCCCCTGGTATGCTCATATTGTGAATTATCTTACAGTGGGGGAGATTCCTTCACATTGGTCTAGGCAGGACAAAGATCGTTTTTTCTCCCAGGTCAAGATGTATTGTTGGGAAGATCCCGAACTTTTCAAGTTCTGTCCCGACCAAGTGATCCGGCGATGTGTGCCAGAGAGTGAATACCAAAGTGTCCTTACGTTTTGTCACTCTCTTGAGTGTGGTGGACATTTCAGTGGAAAGAAGACTGCTGCCAAAGTTTTGCAGAGTGGTTTCTATTGGTCCACTCTTTTTCGTGATGCTCATCAGTTTTGCAAAACTTGTTTACGTTGTCAGCAGACTGGGAACATGTCTAGGAGGGACTCGATGCCCCTACAATCCATTTTGATTGTCGAAATTTTTGATGTTTGGGGCATCGATTTCATGGGACCGTTTCCGCCGTCTTTTGGTTTTCTTTACATTCTAGTGGCGGTTGATTACGTGTCCAAGTGGGTGGAAGCAGCAGCCACTAAGACTAATGACCACAAAGTTGTTGTCCAATTCCTTCAAAGCAACATCTTCAGTCGCTTTGGCTGTCCGCGGGCAATCATTAGTGATGAAGGCACCCACTTTGTGAATAAACACTTCGAGGCGTTGGTTAAGAAATACTCTATCACTCATAAGGTGGCTACACCTTATCATCCGCAAACCAGTGGCCAAGTCGAAGTGTCCAATAGGGAGGTCAAGCGTATTCTCGAAAAAAACGGTACGGCCTGACCGGAAAGATTGGTCTTTGCGATTGAATGATGCTTTATGGGCATACCGTACTGCTTACAAGACTCCAATTGGTATGTCCCCCTACCGTTTAGTGTTTGGCAAAGCTTGTCATTTGCCGGTTGAACTCGAACACCGCGCCATGTGGGCTATTAAGCAATTCAATTTTGATATGGCCGGTGCAGGTTCCACTCGGAAACTCCAACTCAATGAGTTGGAGGAGATTCGGAACGAAGCATACATTAGCTCCTCAATTTACAAGGCTCGGACTAAAGCTTTTCATGATAAACACATCTTGCGGAAGTCCTTTGAGCCACATCAGAAGGTCTGGCTGTTCAATTCAAAGTTGAGACTCTTTCCGGGTAAGTTGCGGTCACGATGGGATGGACCGTATGTGGTAACGGAGGTTTTTGATCATGGTGCGGTGGAAATTCGAAACCCCACTACTGGGGGTTTTCTTAAAGTCAATGGTCAACGGTTGAAACCTTATGTCGAGGGTATTACTGCTGGTGAAGTCGTGGAGTCCATTACTCTGATGGACCCCTCCTATTCTACGGATTGAGCGCAATCGACGTCTGGCTGACGACGTAAAACAAAGCTCTTGCGGGAGGAAACCCGAGTTTCGTTAGTGTATTTCGGTCAGCGTCCTTTTCTTTCCTTCCGATTTTTATTTTCATTCTTTTAGGTGGGTACCCTTAAAAGGTTCCAGTTGTCCATTTGCTAGTTTTCTTTTGAAAAAAAAAAAAAAAAAAAAAAAAAAAAAAAAAAAAACGGGCGTCTGGACGCCCGTGTGCGGCGTCTGGACGCTGTCTACCAGTATCCATCGCCCACGCAGCCGGACTCTCTGTCCCTGGGCGTCTGGACGCCAGAAAAAAAAAATGACAAAAACCGTGCAGGCTGCCCTTTTTCCCTTTTTTCTCTTCTACCCCTTCTTCTTTCTCTCCTTCTCTCTCACTCCATCATCGTACCCCACCCCCTCTTCCTTTCTTCCAACCACACTTTCTTCTAACCATAGTTTCTTCCTCACCATTCTTTTCCTCTCCTTTCTCCCATTTCCTTTCTTTCTTCTTTCCTTTGGCCTGCTGTTTGCATATGCCTCAATTGCCGCCGGCGACTACCAAGCTTGCCGGTCAGATCTACTGCTGATCACAGCTTCATATCCATTTCCTTCACTTGGGATCTCTTCACCGCGCTTTCCTCTACGCGCTGCTGTTGCCGTTTTCTCTCCGGCCAACTTTTCCGGTCATCTTCTCCGGCGACGTCACCGGAGCTCCGGCGAAGTTTTTCCAGGTATATTTTAATTGTTTTAAATTAAAAAAAAAAAAAATGTTTCGTCGGGGGAGGAGTAAATCTAAGGCTACTGCGGGTGCGGGTTCCTCCAATCCGCGACCCCCGAAACGGCATGCCTCCGCTCCTCCTCGTGAGCAACCCAATGCGGAATGGGCTAATCGACCCTTAGAACGGCAAACCGCATTTGACTTGCCATTTTTTGAGGCAGACGCATCCACACTTTGGGCAGTCCAACAATTACGGTTGAGAGAATTGACGACATTGTGTGGCCCTTTTCCTCCGGCGTATCCCCGTTTGGTACGCCTTTTCTATCAGAATTTAGAGATTACGGGGCAATATGGTGATGTCTTGTCTTCTACTATAGATGGCCATGATGTTTCTTTGACAGAGGAGGATATCGCCCATGCCCTTGGTTGTAACCCTACTGCGGGAGGTTTCCCGAATTTTCCTGCGACTCCCACGGTGGCCAGCATAACTAATGAAATCTGTGGGGGTCGTTTTAGCAAGGATAACTACACAAGCACTCGTCGTAGTTATTTACCTCAGCAGTTGTGGTTAATTGATCAAGTGCTGCGTGTAAATGCATTTCCAACGCATCACAAGGATGAGAGGAGGGGGGACTTCCTTCTGACTTTGTATGCCATTCATGCCGGATACGCAGTCTCTCTACCTCAGATGATTTTTCAAGAGATGTGCAAAGTCTATCGGCTTTTTAAAGAGTCTAAAAAGGATCCGGAGAAAAAGCGGCCATTGCCTTTTCCTCATTTGCTCACATTGTTTTTTTCTCCACCGTTCCGAACCCACGGATGTCCCCTATCCCATTTCTTCTGACGAAGAGTCTATTCCGTGTTCTGATGTTTACGGTGCGGTGCGTTGGACTCAGAGTGTCCAAGCTATCATTCGTAACATGCAACATGCTACTCCTGCTATGATGCCTGGAGTTGTCGCACCTGTGGTTGCTCCACCAATGCCTCCGCAAGCCCCTCCTGTTAATCCCCCTACTGAGGGGCCTGCTGCACCGTTTTCCATGACTTATGCCCAATATGAGGCTCTCCTTCACGGTCAGCAAGCTATCCAGTCCCGTCAGGTAGCTTTTGAGTCTCGCTTTGAGGACTTTGCCACTCGTACTACTGACTCTCTTTTTGAAATGCAATCCTTACTGCGGGGTCTGCATGGTATTCCCCATCACGATGATCCAATGCATGATGCTGGTGGGAGGGCTAACCCTGACAGGGCTGAGGATGATCCTTGAGGCTGTTTTTATCTTCAGTTTTATTTTCTTTCTTTCCTTCTGTTTTTGCTTTGTCGCTAACATTTTGCAGGTTGGTTCTTTCATGCAAGTTAGGGGGTATTACCCTTTTATCTTGTCTCTACCTCTTCTGTTACGCGATACCCAGGTGATATCCTCCATTCTACTTTACTTTCCTTGTCCTTTATCTTATATTTTGTGCGTTACATTGTGGACAATGTGCGGTTCAGTTGGGGGGTGGGGTATTATCCTTTGGGTTCGTTTTAGTAGTTTTTGAGTTTGTCCTTTTCTTAAAAAAAAAATATATATTTTTTGCTCCTTTTGTTAGTTTTTTCTTTTTGGGGATTTCTAACCGAGTTTTTTTTTTATAAACTGAAGATACCCTGATTTTTGGAACTTTTGTGAGAAAGAAGAGAAAAAGGGTTCACTATCTTGTTTTAGGAAAGGGTTTTGAGAAATTGTTGAATTATTGATCCATCACTTAACACGTATGTTATAGAGATTTTTGAAATGAGAAGCTATGATTTCCATATTTGTGAGAACTTTAAAACAATTATGATGGAAAGCCGACCCTCGGACATACAGTGTTCTGGTTCAACTGAGTGAATTTATTCACAAAATAGTGAACTAATTCGGGTATATGGAAAGGGCTACCTATTGTTGGGGACTGTTAAAAAAATAAAAATAAAAATTGTGACTAGTTTGGGTTCGTAGCCTTTTTAACCCGAGTCAGTAAGCTCATAGGGGTATTGCCATACCTAGTGCCCTAAGAACGACTGTTTTGGGAGTCATTAGCTGAATGCTCGTTACATGGGTTAATTAGAAAGCTTAATGGACTTAGACATTGCACAGTCACATGTTTAAAAAAAAAAAAATGTGTTATCAAGTCCTTTGGTGAATAATAGTGTGAAAGCCACCATGCCTTGAGAGGAATTATGTTAACTTCTACTGAGGTTAGGTGGCCCAGACTTTTGAAAGACAGAGAAATATTTGTGTTTTCACGGAAATTATTAGTGGATCGTTTTATGCTTCATTGCTTCTATATATACACAATTTTCACCGTGCACGATCAATTTTTCCAGCATGATCTTGAGGATTTCTAACCAACAGATAGGATTTGTGAACCACATTTGAGATGTGTATTGAAAACCCCATAATCAGGCATATCTGGTGTTTGTAGATATCTTGGTGAACGATTCTCCATGTTTTTCATATTTTTTTTAGGAATTTTGTGGGTAGATTCACTGCAAACCCTCACGAGACTATAACTCGTCCTCTAGGGGGAACCTAGAGGTTTAAAGGCTTGCTGCATATGCTAAGTGCAGCCGTGCTCCCTACGAAAGTGGCCTAGTTAGTTTTTATTTCTGTTTTAGCTTTGTTCGAGGACTAACAAAGTGTAAGTTGGGGGGTGTGATGAGAGCCTAAAATATACATTTTAGGCCCTTCAATGTGGACTTTGTAACACTTTGGAATTAGATTATTTAGCTTAATTATGTTATTTTTATGTTTTCAGGATTTTTAAGAGAATAACCAGAAGATGGAGCTAAAGACGAAGAACAATGGCAAAAATCAAAGATCACCCAGGCTTACTGCCTGCTGGCGTCTGGACGCCCGGGGCACAGAATGCAACCCAGCTTACTGACTGCTGGCGTCCGGACGCCAGCCTTTGGGCGTCCGGACGCCCGGACCGGGTGAAGTCCGCCTTGGCGCGTTTTGAGAAAGATTTTTAGGGCCCAAAGTCTATAAATATGTTTCCAACTTTGATAAGAGACACGCAGATCTTTGGGGAAAAGCTCTGGAGCATAGTTTGGGAGAATTGGAAGAAAGCCAATGGTGATTCTGTCAGGGATTCGTCATCAATCTCTCGCCATGTGTAACTAAACTTCTATCTTAGGGCTCCGATGAAGCCCTAACTTCGTATTATTGGTGATGTATAGGTTTTAGGGTTTTACTTTCAATGCTTTTGGTTATATGACAAGATGTTAATCCATTGTTTGGATTTTATTAATGCAATATCCCTTTCTTCTGGTATTTTGATCTTGTAGGTTTGAATACTAAGTTATATAACGGTGCTTTCATGAATGTGTTTGTTAGATCTAGGATAATCTATGTCATAAGAGATAGGTTATGCCCTGATTTACATCCATATATCCTTATTTGTCGACTTGGTGAAGGTTTGTAACCAGAACAAGTCTGTTTAGCGTTGATTGTGAAACCCTAGGTCTATACTTGTCATTGTGCGAGGTTAGAGTGGATTCGTACCCTGAGATCTTTTCTCTAATTGATTTAAACCTTTTCTTTTAATTTGTTAATTTAGGAATTACAACCAATCAAACCAGCAATTCGTTTTCTATTAGGATTAGTTTAATAATCAACACTTTCTGTTTTCTTTTAGAATTAGTTTAGGAATTGAGGAACCAACACAACTTAGCCTTTTTGTCCCAGTGGATACGATACTCGGTTAGCATCTTTGCTTTCATAAGTAGAGATATTAGCGGGAGATAATTTATATTTGCAACCCTATTTTAGGACGAACAGTGTCCCATGATATCATGGGACTTTGTGCAAAAAGCTTATGACCAAAGTCAAATGACTTGGTTGAAATTATGTGAAGTTTTTTCATTAAATGGTTGAAATTAAGTTTAAGGAGGATTAATCCATCAAAATCCCTTGTATTAATGCTTTATGCTGGACTCTTGCATTACTTTATGACATAGGATGATGGGAATAATCATTATGCTATTGCTAAAAAAAAAAAAAACAGAATTTACATGAGCAACCTATGCTTTCTGAGAAATTACAAATTAACAACCACATGTCTTCTTATTTTTACATGTAACCGCCCTATATGAATCAAGAAATCTTGATCAACCTGTATGGCTTGCAATGAGAGGTTAGTTTTAGACTAATTGATGAAACTACTTGTAACGACCCGGCCCGCTTTTCACATGATATTGTCCGCTTTGTCTCATGGAAGTCCAACGTATGGTTTTAAAAGACCTCATGTAGAGTTAAGATCAGGTCAGACACATATATACCCAAGATCAGGACTAGCGTGTTTCCGATGTGGAACTTTTTCACCACTGCATACCCAGTCCTCGTTGGACCCAACGCCCTTCTACAGAAGAGTCACAGGCGTGACACACTCCCCCACTAGAAAACAGAGCCGTCATCGGCTTTAATACCATCTGTAACAACCCGGCCCGCTCTCCACATGATATTATCCGCTTTGGCTCATGGGAGTCCAACCCAATCTTGCCGTACGATTTTAAAGGCCTAATGCAAGGCCTAATGCGGAGTTAAGACCAGATCAGACACATATTTACCCACGATCAGGACTAGAGTGTTTCCGATGCGGAACTTATGCACCACTGCATACCCAGTCCTCGTCGGACCCAACGCCCTTTTATAGGGGAGCCATAGGCGTGACAGCTCCTCCACGGGTTCAGGTTTTTTGTTGGTTAGTTGTTGCAGGCAAGGTGTCTATGGCAGAGAATCTAAGAAGAATAGGATTGACGTCAACAAACATCTCAAATGTGTGTCATGTGTCGTAAGGAGGTTGAAACAATTAACCATCTTTTTCTTCATTGTGAGGTTGTAGCTGTTATTTGGAGCCACTTCATTAGTAGATGTGGTCTTACTTGGTGTTGTCCGAAGACTACAGCGGATACAATGCAGTCTTAGTTGGAAGGACACTTCATTTGGGAGGGGGGGGGGGGGGCATATTTCCTAGAGGGTTCTTTTTTTTTTCCTATTCTCTGGTCTATTTGGAGAGAAATGAATGATAGGACCTTCAAAGGTGCATCTTCTTCTTTCGCAAAGTTGATAAAAAGGATCATCCTATTGACCACTAAGTGGGCTTTGGTTAGACGGAATTCTCCAATTTTAATCTTAATGATCTCCTTTTGAGTTGGGAAGCCTGCATGTCACGTCCTTAAAATAAAACTAGGGAATAACGTGAAAAAAATAAGAATAAATATAAATTTTTCCGCGTTTAATTCAACACGAGCTTCCAAATACAGACCCACAAAATCTCAAACCATGGTGAGTCACAATAAATCATAAATTAAATATGCAGAAGCATTGTCTAATTGGTATCAATATCCATAACCAAAACCAACACATAACCAACTAAACATTAAAGTTCAAGTTTGCTAAATAATCCTAAAATCAACTAAAGGAAATAAATTTTTTTAATGATATTTAATCAACTAAGAAGTATATGATGTCGGTCTCTCCTGTGCAGACTCAAACGGCTCCAATGCCATCTCCAGCACCTCACTCGGGTTCATCAATTGGCTCAAATGCTTAAAATGTTTTACCCTCTTCCGCCTCTTCGGTAGGGTAGGGATCGGTACCTATGCACTAATAATGCAAAGTAAACAGCAAGTACGAAATCATGATTTGTAAATGAAATACAATAACATGAATGAGTAAAGACATATAAGATCATAAGAGAATGTAGATATATCGATGATAGAAAGAAACATGTAACATAAGTCCAAATCTAAGAAAATGAGCAATACAATAGTTAACACATAAGCAATGCCACTTTTTAGGGTGGTTAACCCTAACCATCCCTGAGAAGCCGTCAATCACGTCGGCAGTCATAAACCGATCAAATAATCCGGAATACTGATCCAAACAAACAAATCGGATATAAATGTCCACACACATCAGTGATCAGCCTCCCAAATACGAACTGCAGTCGTTCAAATATGACCCAAATAGATATACATACATATACATCTAATAATAGAAAAAACCTAGTGACTAGTAATACTCTAACACAGAAACCTAAGTCAAAGTGAAGGGCTGCCTACCACCAATCCACATTCACACATCGAAACATCATCCAAATGATCCTCCACATAATCACAATCTAATGCCAAGCCACATCACGGTCCATATCCAACCATCATAGGGTATGCAACTCACAAACCCAACATCAATCTAAATTATGCATGCAAACCCGAAAGTCAAATGATAGATACAAACCAAACCTAAGGTTAAACGTACGGTCTCGAACCCAACAATACCACAAGAACCTCTAGTGGACAAAGGTCAACGCATCTCTTCATAATTTATGGTGCATATGCCCAATTAAGGGCTTTCCAATAGAGATGGGTTGAACTCTAACTCACTAGAATTCATTGAGGGCCATACAAGGTATTGAACCCCACGTTAGGAAGCTACTACGTGCCCAAACGGTATTTCCATGAGTCCAATTAACAATTTTAGTCTTATAATGGGAATCCCAAACACTCAACAATAATTCTCTAGAATCAGTAAAGGCATTAGAGAGAAACTCACCATCAGATAGACCTAACGAATCAAAATTCCCGAAAGCTGAACACATGTTCGATCGATTGGACATCATACTCGATCGATCGAGCTTACTCCTAGTTCCGGGTAACTGCACCACATCCGATCGATCGAATGTAAAGGTCCAATTGATCAGACCTCGACCAAAAACCCCGATTCGATCTGAACAACGGAGAATCCCTCCCATACAACCATCACCAATGCATCCACAACATCTTCCCTCCACCGAAGCACATTCCCAACACAAGGGGAAAACCATCCACCAATGCCCAAACTTCAATTAACACCAAACAAATAAGAGAGAACCATATTCTGACATAATCATTTACAAAAGGGCATTCAAAGGATTCGATATGCACAATAACACGAATCAATGATAAATACAAGCATTCAAATTCACAAGTTACGGTTAGGTACTTGCCTTAGGTTCGCGGTTGGATGAGACAAATTAAGATTCCTATTACCAACGCCTAAAACGAGATCTAGGCGAAGAGGGTTTCGCAAGGAAGAAAATGGTCGTCTTTAATTGGAGATCCGGCGGCTGAATTTCTAGGTTGCAAGAGCCAAAAAAAGTTAAGAGAGTTATGTGGGAGAAGAAAGGTACTGTGGTGTTGTATTTGTAGGGAATGGGAATGGGAGTTTGAATAGAACTTGGGTTATAACGATATAAGAGTTTTGGCTTGAGAAGAACTATATCCACTGGGCTAGACTTGGGTTAACTACGGGTCAAGTCACCTATCCAATAAGCCCAACTCACTGAGTCTAGACCTAATGTGATCCCCACTTAAACTAACCACCTATTTTACTAAAACACATTCAATTATCATAATAATTAAAAAAATAATTTATTTATTATAGAAATAACCAAAACGTCACACTGCATAGGGTGTGGCCCTATTAAAGCAAGGAGATTAGTTCTATGGTCTCCTCCCCCATTGGTGTTCTTAAGTTCAATGTCCTCCCCCCCATTGGTGTTCTTAAATCCAATGTTAATGGAGCTGCAAGAGGAAAACTGGGGCCGGTGGGTATTGGTGATGTACTTCATAACAATAAGGATAAGGTTTTATTTATGTTTCCTTAGCATTAGGGTGTCTATGATCTCAATGAAGCAGAGGTGTAAGCTATCTTAGAAGCTCTTCGTAGACTCTTGAGACTATTCTAAGGTGACCTTATTGTTAAGAGTGATTCTTCAAATGTCGTTACATGGGTGTCTGATCAAAAGGAAAACCCGTGGAAATTCTAATTTCTTCTTAATGAAACTCGTCTTCTCTCTTCTAGATTAAGTGTTGTCTTCCACCATGAACTTAGATCGGCCAACTTTTCGCAGGTGCTTTAGCCAAGCTGGGGGTTGAAAGGGTAACGGTCGAGTGGTTGAGGGTACTTTTTTTTTTTCGTTTGCTTCTTCTTGTATCTCTTTTGCCTTTTTAATATTAGTTTTTATTACCGATAAAAAAAAAACCAAATTTTAGTGTCCTTAAAATAGTAATAGTAGCTAGAGTGGGCTAGAAGTGATAGCCTAAGGTTAACCAAAATGATAAGTTGACGTGGGGCTACATTTCAGGGATCTAAATTGATGTGACACAACAACTCATTTTAATCCATGTAGACCCAAGATCTGCCTTTATGTGAATGAAATTCACCATAGAAGTAAGAAAATGCAGCAAAACTAATAGCAAATGATTATATTCAATAAATCATTTGAGACAATAGAACCCACTCTTAATATCCATCCGAGACTTGGTGGAGTGGCATAAGACATGGATTTGCTATCCAGGTCTTGTGTTCGGAACCGCCCGGGATTTACTTAGTGATCGTCCAAGGAATTAGTCATGTTGAGTCAAATACATCAAGGACACCCACGTAAGGAAAAAGAAAGAAAACACTCCTAAGGGGTACGAGACTTTCAATTAATGTGATTTCATTAATCCATCTCCACATGAAGTTCTACTTCAATCAGGTCGATATTCGCCCCCGGACTTGAAAATCTGCTCCTATTGCTTTTCTAGATGTTTTGAGTCAAATCATCAAGATTCAATCCCAAGGGGTGGCTCAGTTGGCCTAGTACCACGGTTTGCACCCGAAGGTTGTAGGTTCGAAACTAAACTACCACACTGGGGCTACAGGGGAGAAGGTTGGAAACCTCCGATAGTAAAAAAAAAATAAAAAAATTAAAAAAATGGTCAGAACTTTTCGGAATCAAAGGGTACTTGGATATGTGCCACTGCCCTGCAGTTGCACCAACTGAAAACACACTAAGATACGGCATGTCATAATATAGATTGGTTTTAGCCGTGTTTGGTACAGTGGCTGCAACATGCATGTCCATTAGCAGTCATCAAAAGTGAGATATATATATGGGGCCTTATCTCATCTTTATGTCATATTAGATATAATATTTTCAAATAAAAATACTTTTTAGGAACTTTCATTATTCCATATATATATATTTTTGTTGGGAGTAATTTGGAGGGAGAGATAAAGTGCCTGAGTTCTTAGTTCTATTTATGGTGCTTTGGAGAGTCAGCAAGCATTCTCTCAAGTCTCAACCTACCATGACAAGACCGACCATATAAAACGTTTCCCAACGTTGAAACGCGGGAAGACTCGGGTCTCTCTCTCATTCACACACACACTAATGTGCGTGTCTTCTGACCAGCACAGTACATGTTCTCTTTGTGTCCGGAACCTCTACCTGAGTGAGGCTTGGCTTTATAGATTACCACCATCCATGAAAGATAGGATTTACATTAGGGGGATGTTCTTGTACATTATTTCCTCACCATATGGTGATGGACAAACTTAATGGGACCTATCTAGGGACCCACTGATCATTGGACTTGTGAGGGATGTGAAGAGAAATCTTGGATAAGACCATATATCAAATTTGGAGTCAATCCTATGCCTCTAACCCCTTCATCCGTGGACTTAATATTAAAAGAAAAACTTGACCATCGATACAACGATCCAATCTATTTGGATAGGTGAAAATTCAATGAGTATAGTGTACCTAAGGGGGTTCCATGTGTGTGGATGATTCGGATGTGTTATAAAGTCAATCCTACTGTGTTGTCCCTCACCATAACATAGTGAGGGATTGATGCACATGAATATTTTTTTTTATATTAATAATTGTATTTCTTATATTTTAATAAAATTAGAAAAGATATTATTATAATCCAGTGATATTTTCAAGCATCTTCAAAATTATAACTATCACAATAAATGATAATAAAAGCGAAAATTGGAAAAATAAAAGTTAATTAATGTTAGCAGTTGTGTGTGTGTATATATATATATATATATATATTGTCATCTTTGTTGAAGCTTTTCCCTGTTCATTGTGAGTCCTTTAATTTTCTACCCAACTCTATAAATAAGATATATAAAAAAGATTTTTATGAAAAGGCCTTGTATTGTTACACATCCTCTTGAAGGACCCAGTATTGTGTATGGTGAAACAAATATTAGTCTTTATGACAAATGACAAAAATGCCCTTTGTTTAAACTGACAGAATCTAGCTCAAAACAAGTTAGGTGTAGCTCACTTGAATGCATCATGACCAAGGGGTGATGGAAAGGCTTGGATGTGGATTAGGAAAATATGTGATATACATCAAGCAAAATAAATGGTCCAAGCCCTTAGTTGTAGGTTCTCAACGTTTAATGGACACCTCGTGTAAAGTTCTTACGATGAAACCCAATAGTGAATAATGTCCAAAATTGTGTAAAATGGGATAAATTCCAATTAAGGGCCCATTGTGAAAGCCTAAAGAGGATCACATGCATGTGAAAAGAGGCACTTTCGGAAAAATACTGTTTGAGTCGTTTAAATTTTTCTCAGGGTTAAACAGTCAAGAAGAAAAAATTTGGAGAATATATATACACACATGGACAGGGAATGTTCTTATTTGCATCCATCTCTCACTACAGGATGAGAAATAAATAACCATATATGATTTTTTCTCTCACCCTATGTAAGTGTTATGTAAGTGTCCCTCGCCCTATAGTGATGAATTGATGCAAATCAATGTTTCTACTTTATATATATACAATTTGACTGGTGCATGAAATGATTGGAAGTTCTTCTTTTAACAGCTGAGCCATTCTTAACTACGTAACAACTCGGCCTGTGAGGCTGTTAGGATAACCTGGGAGAATGATCATTGTTGAAGAGTAAAGGGTTTGATGAAAGGTTCCTTAAAACCTACCTTTGTACAAAACGTGTATTAAATCATAGAAGGTACTAATTTCTGTATTGTGAGGATCTCAAACCTGTTGAAATCCAAACCATCTAATAAAATTGGATGAGTACGTACCAATTGCATATCGATCAATCTAGCCTGGGTTGAGGGCTATGGAGAAGGGATAGGGTTTGTCAGGGGCTTCGAATTGGTCATTGTGGTTTTCAAGTTGGGCCCCACAGCGTTGGCCTTTTTTCCATTTTAAAAAACAGCCATTTTCAAAAGTTTTGTTAATAATGTGTCAAAATTGTAATGTGGTTCGCATTATTTTTAAACATACGTACTAACCAATAATAGCGTGTATGGGCATTTATCCAACTCTCCTTCCAAACGATTGACCTTGATTTTTTTTTTTAAATATGTTTATAGTGTGCCACATGAATATATGAGGATCAAAGGAGAATTGAATCAAAGTCCTTAGTCAAGCCTGCTGATTAAAATCCAAATTGCTCAAAATAATAGTCCACTTATTATATTAGCTCTAAGCAAATTTTGTCCCAATAGAAATTAAACGTACTATTAGATACGTCATGTGTAAGAAATATAAAATAATGTACATGTCTTTACATGTGATCAACTTGATCTGTGGCCAAAGCCAAAGCCAATACAAAATGAGGACACCTATTTGAATGGTTGAGATTTTAATAATTGAAGCTCGATGAGAAGCGTTATGGGATTTTTTTAGGAAATTGATGTTGACACTCATTTTTTTATAGATGCACTCCTTTTCAAGGTAACTGGTGAGAATAAAATTGGCTTGAATTTGAGTGCCTCGTAAAAAAAATGAGTGCCAATATCAATTTCCTTTTTTTATCCGAACCCACTATTGGCCATTGCGAATAGTCTTTTCTTTGTAGAAGCTAAAATGAAAATACTAAGAGCTTATTTGATTGCATATAATACATAGGAATTCATGGTCAAATGAGCTCTATTAAGAGGTGAGGGTTGAAGGATATGAGGTAGGGGCGAAGGATATAAGTTAGAGATGTAGATATAACCTTGAGTTGGCCAATTTGAATTACTTGGGTGATGGCTCAGTATTCATTTTCAATCTTCCCTTAATTCAATCCATAAAGGTGAGGTTATTTAATGGTCAATTTTGGATATATTTTTAACCACTTATACAATTAATACAAAGTTTTAGAATTCTTAAGAATTCAATTACATGAAACAAATTAAATAGGTTAAGTTTACTCTTTAAAAGCATGCCCAATTAATATGAGGTTCAAATCTATTGGAGCAAGGAGGAATACGAGGGACATAATATTTATTAAGGTCTGGCCAAAAGTAACTTCTTTTTTTGTTTTTCCTGAAAGGCCAATAATAACTGTAATCAATAATGACGATGCTTGATCTAACGCCTTAAAGTTTAATGAGGATATAGGGATGTCTCTGTTGATAGGACTTCCGCTCTCACTTATCCCAAAGGATCAATCCGTGGATTGGTAGGTTATTTTATCTTATTTTTACTTTTTTAGCTCGAAGAGGAAGCCCGGCCCAGACGGTGGTAAGCACTCTCCAGTGGGAGAAACCCACAAGTGGGCAGGTAGGATTATGTAGAGGCCAAGTCACAAAACCAAAAGCCTTAAAAAAATGCATATTTTGTTGCCAATCAACTTGGCAGTAGATAATGATTAAGTGCTAAGTCATTATCAAATTGAAGTGTTATTGCTAAAGGGTTTGCATATCATGTTGTCAGAGAATTTCCATTGATATGGGTGACCTCCACTAAACAAAATTATTATTACTGTCTTCCAATCCCAATGGGTAGCGCAATTGGCTAGGACCATAGCTCAAGAACCAAAGGTTGAGGTTTTGAACTTGCCCTCTCTCCTTAGGGCCACTTGCATTGGTAAAAGTCTGACTGTAATAGTGCGTAGGGCAAGCATGGACTTTATGTGCCCGGGGAATAGTGGTTCTTGAAGAGCCTTCGTTGGGGAAAAAAAAAAAACTCATGTCTTACATATAATCAATCTAGCAGTGATCCTCTCTCTCCTTCCAAGTTAAATCTCACTCCGTGCCAATAAATAAGCCCTTAATTAACTAGATCAGTTTGAAGTAAAGAAGATAAGACTCCCATCAATAAGAAAGAGTCACTAGTCCCTCTTGTTTTCTGATTATGCAGTTGATCTCCTAGTCCCTCTTGTTTTCTGATTATGCAGTTGATCTCTTGGAACCAGGGATTATTATTGTTTTCTTCAAACATAATCCTTGATACCATGGAGATCGAAGAGAACTTTTTAGGTCAATCCTTTTCAAGACCAATTTTGATGTTCCCTATTTTGTACAATGAGGCCCACCATTCACAGCCCACTCAATTGTGGCAACCCCTTTTTCCTAGTTAGAATTAGATTTTTAAAGATAACAAAAAATACCCCTCTAATAAGCTCTCATTTTCATGTTTTACCAAACACACTAAATCTCAATAAGAAAACTTAGAATGTCATGTTTTTTATTTTTCTTTTGGTAAAAGTACTAATGTAAGTTATAACTTAAAAACTCAAAACCTACTAATTTTAGATTAAATTTAATCATCACATAATTTGATCAAACGACCTTTAGCTTTATTATTCACCCAAATCAAACGATTATATATAATTTGCATACACTCTTTTAACATTCTAGCTTTGAACAGAGTCAACTCTGTAAAGACGGTTCATGACCCTGTAAAATCCATTTATGTGTACATGAGCGCACAGAAAACCAAAAAGATTTAAATGTCTTTTGGTGGTGGTAACAATGGATTAACGCTTGAGTCGTGGAACACGTGACACACCACGCCACTCACCATTCGCTTCTGCACCCACCACTTGGATTCAGCCTGGTTCTATAAAAAGGCTTACCCATTGGGAAAAAAAAGGCACCACCACCTTCATCTCTCTTCTTCATCTTTCTTCCTCTTACTATCTTCTGTATTTTTCTCAGCTGAGATATATCCTTTAGCTTTCAAAGACCATGCTGCCAAGGTCGCTTAGTATCAAAAACATGTTGCCGAGGAGTCGCACTCTTCCATCTAGAATCCATCATATCGTAAGATCATCCAACTTCATGAAATACACCTTCTTCTTCGATCTTCTTCTTCTTCGGGTTTGGGTATTTTATCTTCTTACTTTTCTGGGGTCCTTCTTCAGATGGATGAGAACAGGGACACCAGGCAGTACCTGCAAGTAGAAATTCAACCCAAAGCACATGCTGAAACTGAAGCGCTGGATCCTCAGGTGGGATATTCGAAGTGTCTCGATGATGATGGACGCACTAAGAGAACTGGTATAGTATCTTTTTTCACCTTGTTGCTTGTTTGTGTGCTTGTGTCTGTTGTTATCTCTCTCTTTCTTTCTCTCTCTCTCTCTCTCTCTCTCTCTCTCTCTCTCCTTCATCTTCTTCATCATCACCACCTCTCTCTCCCACTCGAAAAGGAAAAAGAACGTGTCAATCAGTCAATGCTTTCTCTTTATCTAGTCTTTACTCTTTATAGGACATTTTTGTTGGGACGTTTCCACATAAGAAGGTAAAATCTTCACAGATATATGAAAATTTGATGTTTGGTGGACCTATGCTTTTGAGGATTTTAAAATCCTTACGGAATTATGGTTTTTTCCGTGAATTTGTACATTTTATCCTTTCTCTGATCTCCTGTTTGTGTACTAAACAAAAATCGTAGATTCTATGGCTTGTAGAGTCCACACTAAAAATATTATTTCCCCAAGCCACAAAATCATGTGGTCTCTCCAAATGCCTCTTAGCAGCTTTTCATATAAAAGCAATAATTCTTGAGATAATGTCCTCGAGAGAGAATATAGTTATAAATATAATTTTGTAGTTTTACAGGAAAATATGGAGAAAGTATTTTTTAAAATAAAATAATGTAAAGTAAAATAGAACGATGTAAAGTAGTTATTGTAGGGGCTCACTCACTGCAAATGCTCTACATGCAGACTGTATAGTGATGTTTTGTTATCCAACTTGTGAACCCGCTTAGATGCCTTCTTCTTAGTGGGGGTGGATTAGACAGAAGGTCTTCTTATAGATAGGGGCCAGGAAAAAAAATCAGTCCCGTCGGATCATCCTAGCCTTTGATTTGATAATCTTAAAGTTTAGTTGTCCTTTAATTATAGATTTTTTTGAAATTCAATCCAACGGCGGAAACATGGGCGGAACTAGGGGGGTTGGCAGGGGCCATGTTTCCCCCAAAATTTCAAAAAAAAACCCTTTACCTTGTCAACATTCCCCCCGCCACCCAAGAATTTAGGTCCGCCCCTGGGTGGATAAAGGCTTGATGAGAGTAAAATTGGTCCTAGTGGGTGAAAGGTTGTTGTTGCTTGAAGGAGAATATTTCTGAAGAATTTCTAGGTCCGCCCCTGGGTGGATAGAGGCTTGATGAGAGTAAAACTAGTCCTAGAGAGTGAAAGGTTGTTGTTGCTAGAAGGAGGAACATTTCTCAATCAATGTACATAGTTAAAGTAGTTAGTGTTTTAGCATCCATCAAAATTTTTAATTCTATGGTAACCCAACCTACAACTTAGGATGTTAGGACTCAAGAGAACCCATACAAGCGGGCACTATGGGAAGGAAAACCCGCATAAATAAAAAGAGGAATCCGAAAAATGAGAAGGATAGCCCCTAAAGTGGATAGAGTGGCATACCCCAGGATTGCTCCTGTACATCCGGGTGACATAAGTATTTGTTGTTGTGTACTGTCTATCTGCCATGTTATCTTTTAAAAAAAAAACATAATTATCTTTCAAAAGGAATGTTGGCTCTATCCAGACCAGAACTGAAGAAGCTGAAAGAATCAAGGCCAACTCTTAATTAACAAGTGGGACATGGGTTGTGTTGATAGGTCATAGTAGAATTAGTGGGGTTGTGTAGGTCAAGTCTGGATTGAGTTGTTGGGTAATGATGCAATTAGTCAGATCAAGGTTATGTTTAGGTTGGGTTGGCGGATGGAATAGCAAGAACAGGCTGAACCTGAGCCCAATTCACATATTATTAGGCTACAAGCTACCTAAACCCAATATGAAAGTAAGGGTCAAACCCTTAATTACCAGGTCAGGTTCAAAATGGTTTGATCAGTACACCTCCTTCACACTCATTCTCCTCCCCTGATTTGTAACAAGGCCCAACTTGACTCTAAACTGGCCTTTGTTGGATAAAATAAATAAGAAAAATAAAATAATCAATATTTAAAAAAGAGTGCTAAAATTCAAAGCTTTTAAATATAGAGTTGGAATAATTAGATGGGGCTAATTTTTTTTACCAGACCCTTATCCATGATGATACTTTTTCATACCATCATTCCCACTAATACTTGCCTTCCCTTCTCCAATACAAAACTCGAACATGTTTTTGGGTTGATTCAGGCACCTTCTGGACCGCAACGGCCCACATAATTACAGCAGTGATTGGGTCCGGTGTCCTCTCTCTGGCATGGGCCATTGCACAGCTCGGATGGATTGCAGGACCAACGGTCCTGATGCTCTTTGCCACGGTCATCCTCTACACATCCTACCTCCTATCTGATTGTTACAGGGCAGGTGACTCTGTCACAGGAAAGAGAAACTACACCTACATGGATGCTGTCAAGGCCAACTTAGGTGAGGAATGTTTCTTTCATTTTCTCAAATTTCATTAATAATCCTCTCATTTCATGAATCCAAATGATAAAGAAGTCTATTTTGGTGGGATTTCACAAATTTCCTCCCTTTTTGTTTGTTCTTGTGTTTTTTTTTTAGGTGGACCAAAGGTTAAAATGTGTGGAATCATTCAGTACTTGAATTTATGGGGTGTTGCCATTGGGTACACAATTGCAGCATCAATTAGTATGATGTGAGTATTAGATACAATCTATGGAATTTGTCTATTTTTCTTGTTATTTTCTGTTTAGAAAATGCCCAATGAAAAATTGTACATTTTTACTATATAAATGGAAGTATCAGGGTATGCATGATAATGGGTATCTGATTATCTGAATATCCTAACTCGCCTTATTCTCCAGTTCTCAAAAAGAAAAAAAGATATGGAACCGCGATTGGATCCGAGAAAAACTCATATCCAATCCAGATCCGGATCCATGTATAAAAAGATTTTTTAGATCCAAATCCCTGAATCTTTGCATCAAAAGAAAAGGATGTGTTTCAAGTCTCCAAGCTTTAATTAAATTTATATTGCCGTTTTGAGAGCCCCAACTTGATTACTTAGCACCTGATCTGGGACTGGACCTTTGAATCCAGGTATGGAACCTGCTGGACCCAGATTCAAACTGATTAATAGTATCATTAAGCACTCAGGGCCCAATTAGTGACTGGGTCAGCAATTTCTAATAGGGCCTAAAAACAGGGGACGTACATGCAATATTTGGGTCAGGTCCTTTTGATAACCAGATAAATGGAGGTCCATTGGCCCCCCTAAACAAAATCCAACAAATGATCATAATGTCACAAGAAATTTTTCTCTTTCCATTTTAAGATTACATTTAAACCAACTCAGAGTAATCGTATAACTTGATGTCACTGAAAATCTGATCATTCTTTTTTTTTTTTTTGCTTAAAAATATGGATGGATCCATTGTAAATGGTATCCAAAGCTCATAAGATTGGGGAATATCCTGCCCTTTTAATGGAAAGTTTGGATCTTGGGCTGTCCATATATCAGGTATGGGCCTGGTGAAAACCTGAATTTGGAGTAGCCTGTAGAGGGATGCTTCATGGAAATTCACCATTAAAGTTCTTTATTCTACTGAACATGATTCTACGCATATCAGGGCTAACAATGGGCTAGGCAGAAATTAAACATTTGAATGAACCTTAGACAATGAGATCCAGCCCATCAACAAACCTAGAGAGATGATGCTTTATATGAAAGATGCCTTACATTTTAGGATAAAACTGAGATCAATCTGGGTTGATATTTAATTTTGGCATCTCATTCTATTCTGTGCAATGTGGCCCACCTATAAATATAATTAATGGACCGTCTTTCAATTTATTTCAACCCAAAAAAAAAAGGATAGATAGTTACAACAACCATCAAATTTACCTTTCAAAAAAAATTAACCTTTCAAAAAACAACATCAAAATTTGAGGCCTTGGAACCTTGGGCTAAAATAACTGATGGGTCCCATTTTATTTATTTATTTATTTATTTTGCCTAATCCACCCATTATAGACTTTTCCATCACCCTATCCCCGCTGATTGGAAGGCTTCCACTGCACCCCACAGGGAGGGGACCAAGAAATTTGTATCAACACTAATTAGAAGCAAGTAATGCACATATTTTCATTACACAGGCTCTCTCTCTCTCTCTCTCTCTCTCTCTCTCTCTCTCTCTGATTGATTCATCTTGCAGGGCTGTAAAGAGGTCCAACTGTTTCCATGAAAGTGGAGGGAAAAATCCATGCCATATGTCAAGCAATGTGTACATGATAATGTTTGGACTCACAGAAGTGATATTCTCCCAGATCCCTGACTTTGACCAAGTATGGTGGCTATCCATTGTAGCAGCAATCATGTCTTTCACCTACTCCACAGTTGGCCTTAGCCTGGGCATAGCCCAGGTTGCAGGTATGTTCATATTGACTTGAGGATTAATAAAACACAAGGAACGCTTTCTTATTATTCATTTGCAACAATGTATGTATGTATCTATTTATCCTAGAAACTTTTGTATTTATGTTAGTGTGAAGTTCTTGACATGGGATATGGATATGCATGCCTCTGGCCATTGAATCAAGCACATATAAATGTAAGCTATGATGGCTGGTGCGCAGATACATATGGATACATATGGGACCAGGAATAGACTCTTGCACAATTCAGGGGACCTACAAGCATATAGATCTATCCATAACATTAACTTTCTTATTTCATATAAAGATTTTTAAACTAAGTACTTATTTTCTTTTTTAAGCAGTTCTATATTAATGAGATTATTATTATTTGCGTTCGATTCTAACATTTTATTTTTGTTGCAAAGTGAAAAGAACTAATAGGACTTGCATGAAATAGAGTTTAATGAAGTAGGATAGTTAGTCGTGTACCCTAAGAGAATTGGAGCTGTATTAGTGCTTATCGCATTTTAAAAGATTCGATCATAATCACAACCATCTTAACTTGAAACAAAAGAGATAAGGGAAAGTGTGTCGCATTTATGCATGGATTGTGCAGGGTGCTTTAAAGCATTAATGTATGCATTCCAGACTAACACTTTCAGCTCTGTGGAAATGTAGAGCATGGGACTTTGAAAGGGAGCCTTACAGGAATCAGCATAGGCCTGGTGACCCCAACTCAAAAGGTGTGGAGGAGTCTGCAAGCTCTTGGTGACATTGCCTTTGCCTACTCTTATTCCATAATCCTCATTGAGATTCAGGTATATTGTAAATTCTGCAATCCAATTTCTTTCATCCCTCACACCTGTTTTCACCCACTTAATCATTCTTTAATGAGCTGGTAGATACAAGGAAGCACGCTTTTAATCATGTGCTTAAATGATGGCCTTATTTGACATTATAAGAATTTCAGAAATGCACTGAATCCATAAGGATGATCAATTGATCATAACAAATGTTGTTTACAGGATACAATAAAATCACCGCCGGCTGAGAATAAAACCATGAAGAAAGCCACCCTGATGAGTATTTCAGTCACCACAATATTCTATTTGCTCTGTGGATGCATGGGGTATGCTGCTTTCGGAGACAATGCACCTGGAAATCTCCTTACCGGTTTCGGCTTCTATAATCCATATTGGCTACTGGACATTGCCAATGTAGCGATTGTTGTCCACTTGGTTGGAGCTTATCAGGTACCCCAGTTCACCCTCTTTTATACTGATTCATGCGCAAGTATTGACTACAAAAATTAAGGGTCTCCTTTAACTGCTTTCCATGATTATTTTGGAAAATGGTTTTACCTTAGAAAATGAAAGCAGGAGAAAGTAATAACAAAGAATAGATGAAAACCATTCTCCCTCAAAAACCATAATATTTCTGCAGAAATCGTTGTGTAGATGCCTCAAATATTTTAAGAAGGCTGAGATGTCTATCCTCGATATGGAGGAAAGTAATGTTGTTTGGCTGTTCAAGGAAATGATTCCATAGCATCACTGAATGAAATGATCTGAAACATGCCATTTCATTGAGATGCAACATCCAAACATTTTTCTAGCATAACAATTACATATTTCAGGATATCTGGCTGAGAACACATGAATATTACAGAATTACATGCCCTCAATTTTAATATTTCAATGGAGAAAATAAACCATAGGCCACATAGAAATGACTAGAGAAAATGGAACCATGAACCGAAACAAATTGACGATAGTGACTGATTTTGTTGATCATTTCTATAATAATTATAGAGTTTACAAAACAATGGTCCATGGACTTGAAAAGATTAGTTTAATAGCTACTTCTAACATGACTAACATTATCCCATTACCTACAGGTCTTTTGCCAGCCTCTGTTTGCTTTTGTAGAGAAATGGAGTGCACAGAAGTGGCCAAAGAGCGACTTCATAACGCAAGACTATGATGTGCCCATACCATTTTCTAGCTCCACATATCAGCTCAATTTCTTCCGCCTCGTTTGGAGAACCATTTTCGTGGTGGTGACCACTGTCATCTCCATGCTCATGCCTTTCTTCAATGATGTGGTAGGGATCCTTGGTGCATTTGCATTCTGGCCACTTACAGTCTACTTCCCTGTGGAGATGTACATAGCCCAGAAAAAAATCGGACGATGGACTAGTCGGTGGCTCGGACTCCAGATAATAAGTTTCACTTGTCTAACCATCTCACTAGCCGCTGCTGCAGGCTCTGTTGCCGGTGTAATCCTTGACCTCAAGAACTATAAGCCCTTCAAGACTACTTACTGAAGCAAATCTACTTACGAAGTAGACTGAGCATATATATCTATGTAAAATTTCATGTGTGACAACAATAAGCTGGGTTGAGATGTTAGCTGGTTTTACATATACCTCTTTTCAAACAAATTTCCACTATGGGACACATGAGAAAGTGGCAAATGTGATTTCCTTCTGAATCTTGCCCAAGAGGGCCCCGCAATATATGGAAAATTTGGCCTCGAAATGAGGGTCCACTCATCAGATGAACCATCTGTACAAGATCTAGAGTTTAGAGAACATGCCATGGATGCACATTTGATGTACATGTGGGGCCACCTGATAATGGACTGATCTGACATTTGGGACAGTGATCTAGATGGTGGGTCCAACTTTATTTTGCATGACTTAGAGGTGATGCTCATGGATCAACTTCTCATTGTCGAAATTTGCATTGAAAGAGGTACTTGTGAAATTAGTCCCCAGGCAGCTGTTTTAGGATGACCATGGAATAATGTTTTGCATCTACTCTATGAAAACCGAATAAGGAAAGTTCTGCTGTAATTCCAGTAGACACCTTTAATATTTTTGAAGGAATCTATTCAAATCTTATTTGATGTTGAATTGACTTGCACAATGAAATCTATCTACAATTAGTTCAGGCAAAGCAAAAAAAAAAAACTATAGATGGGTCCGCCTATCTGCCTGCAATTCACATCATTTATCTGATAGGTGATCGAACATAAATATTCTGCATTCAAGTAAAGGGATTCAGCGTAACACGCTACTTGGTGTCCTTAGCCTTCATTTCAGCCTTAACCTTCTTGTCAGCCTTAGCTTTCATGTCAGCTACAGTTGCTTTCACAACTTTTGTGGGCTTGATGGCACTCTGTGGCTGGAATGCTTTCCTTATCTGGAACACAGCCCAAGCAGTTCCCAGAGCATGCCCCGCAGCACCAAGGCCTGTAGTTGTTAACTCAGCTGCTTGTTCCCCATACCTGAGGCAAATGAATTCAAACAACAATTGTTACTGTTCACACTCACATTGATTTTGAAGAAAACTGCATCTTTTTGTGACATTTCAATCACATAGGAGACAGTTTTATATGTCTTCTTCAGCTGAGACAATTTTCAGTTTTTTGTGGTATAATGCGTTAACAAAACTCAGAACTTGATTTTTCACTGTTATTCGATAATCTCGCAGGTTTTATCAAAACCCTTAAGAATGAAAATCTTTCATCTTTTTGTTGCTTACATTTTCATGAAAAAGAGGGTTAGAAATGACCAATATAATGGTTTGGACCATTATATTGTCTGTGACAAAATGATTTTACTCTGGCAATTGCAAGTTCTGGAACTTAGATTTGAAAACCATGTCATTCAGCAGAAGAGATTTTCAGGCATGAACAAAATGTGGCCCATGAGGCTTCCAGATTGGCCCATCATAGGCCAGGCCAGGGAGCTATAATATCAGACCCATGGTTGGCCTAGCAGGCTGAGCATGAATTTTCTGGCAAAATAAATTAATGAGGTGTGCCAGCAGCCAGCCATAGAGGTTTAAAATCTTTTCTACCACAATGCAGTCATAGCCCAGATCAGGGGACACTCATGTCTGTTGTAAATTATGAGGTCACACCTATGGCTAAATTCAGTTTTAACTAATCAATGGTCTGGCCAGGGCTGTATTTCATGGACAACTCATACATGGATCTAACAGGCAAGTCATACAATAAAACAGAGCTTTTAACCTTTGATGGACACAACAAAAAATTACCAAAGGTATGATCAGAAAACCTTATGAGCCTGCAGATTGCTTTGGTAACTATGTAAATCAAAATCTATTTTTGTAGTTATCAGTAAGAGAAATGATCACATGCTGAAGTCCACGATGATAGTTTCCACGCAGACGGGTTAGGTTGACCAAAAAGGGTGCTGCTTTTTCTTGGTCCAGGCCATTGGATCATAGTGCCTTCCCTAACTATGCACTCAGCCAAATTTCACTGCAGTAGGATTCTTTTTAAATAACAGAAGACTTGGATCAAAATTTCATTTTGTCCTGCACATATTGTTGAATCTAACTACTGCTACCTATTCGTGGCGAGGCATGTGTTCTGGATGGATTTAGGTTAAAAATAAAAAACAAAAAAGCAGGGGCCACATGAACCAATGGTAAATTGTCTGCGGGAGAAATCCGTAAGGACATCGGCAAGGATCAGTCCTCTACTACTCTTAATTGCAAATGTGCTATTCCATTGCTGCAGCTTTCTGAAATACACAATTTTCACTGGTTTGGCATGAAATACAAAATGTCTCTTAAGAACATTTATAGCTTTTCTCAAAAGATACATGCCAGAATTCAACAATGTTCCGCCAACTTTCTGTAATAATAAGCCTAGTTCCATACTCCAATCACCAATGTAATTCCATGAAGACACAAAAATGTCAAAGGCCAAGAGGTTACCTGTGAGATACAAGTTCGGTTGTGACAACAGATGATGTTGACAAAACATTCTTCCCAGACACTTCAACAGCATCACAGATCTTACCTGTTTCTCACCCAACGCAATTTATCATTCTTCATTTTAGAGGAAAGCATGCTTCAAGATTTTATAATCATAAAGAGCAATAATGATTGCATTAAGGAGACTACAGAATGAACTTATGAAATGCATGACTGTCAGAAGCACTAAGGAGAAGAACTGGAGTGGTAATTGCAAGTGGACTCCCATGGTAATGGTAGTCTTCTCTTTTTATGTTGTCTGTTCCCTTCTCAGTTATTGAATACATTTTAGAAAAGCAAAGATAATGCAAACACAAATGTAGAAAACAGTCAGCAGTTAGTACGCCGACAAATTCAATTCCAGGTCCATATGTACTGGAGAGTGTAACCATTTAGGACACAAGGTCCACAGTTGGTTTTTAGAACTACTAGGGAGATGCCATGGCCTAAACATGGTACTGTTTTTTGTTACTTATTAAATTTTCACATGCCCTCTGATACCAAATGGAATACTGGTTGTCAACAGAAATCATGCAAAAGGAAGATCCACACTATGGCCACTTGATAATGTTAAACTGGAGCCTTAAAACCATATGTTCAGTATAAAGCGTTATATATAGCAAAAAACTAACTAGATGGTAAAATCCCTCATCTAAGAAGGTCCTTTATCAATAACACAAAGCCTTAAAAAAAAAAGGATAGAAAAATGAGAAAAGAAACACCGAGGAAATTGAGCCTATCTTCTATCAGTAGGGAATTTAGGCCTATCCCCATGATGGTGACAGCACTGAGTGGAGAACTCTGCAATCAGGGGTTGAAACTTTGTCCTTCCGCAGAAAACTGTTAAGAGTTACAATAGCTAAAGATTCGCATACATTCTCTATCTGGATGGTATTGTCCTATGCAAACTAAATATCTCCAACTAAGCATTTAGTGAAGTTTGTATAACTACCCCTTCCGTAAGGCTCATACCGAGGGCTTCAAATCCCCATGCCAGTAGTTTTGGCCCTTTGGTGCTTGTGAGTACCAATAGAAAATCTAATCAGGTTCCATACTGATCATTATTACGTGGATGCGTGGAACGGCTTCCAATTGTCAAAGTGCTCTGAAGTATTAGGATCAGTCACTTCCAAAAATAGTGTTCATAAGTATTAGGAGTAGTCACTTCCAAAAATCAAAGTAACAATAGTTGATTGAACCAATAAAAAAGTTTCTACAAGCTAACTTAATGTATAATCAATTAAGATTTAAGAGAATACAAACTTTGAACCAAGGGAATAATTAATACAATTGTACCCTGTAGCTACTGAGAAGTGATTATATGTAGCAAACAGGGATGCAGTTCCTAGTACAGATAATTAAAATATGTTCAATGAGGTTCATTTGTAGCCACAGCACACCATTGGATCTAAACATAAACCTGTTGCTTGCAAGTGGACCAAATATAGAGTGATATTCATCTTTGGATTAAAGTCATGGTGAGCAAAATGAATTGCGAAATGTAATCAGACAGATTAAATTTAACAGTGATTATCACTCTTGAAGTCTGATCTGATTGATATTTAATTCACTTGCAATAGGAAAGGGACAGATCCCATATTCTGCCATTGCAAGATATCAGCTTCACATGATAGGGAAGTAATTCTACTGCCCACCTGAGGCCACCACTAACGAGGGAGAGTGAGGAAAATCAAGACCTAAGCATGGATTCGGGATCAGATAATGATACATATTGATAACGGACCAAAAGATCTAACACAGTAAGGCTAAAGCAATTCAATCCGGAGTTGAGAACAACAGTCTTAAATGCTAAGTGAAACTGTGCAAGGAACACGAGCTTTCTAAGACCAACACAGCTTGAGCAAAATCCTGTTCATCTGCAAACTTAACCACAGTACTGCATTCATGCTCATGCTGGTCAAGAAACTAATGTCATCAGGTACTTGAAATTAGCAAGAGTCAAACTAATATGTTAAATGCTTGCATGATATTAAAAAAAAAAACTATAGAAACTAACTGCTCATACAGGCAAAAATTGGTCTAACATGCAGATAACATCCCCATGGAACTTGGGAAGCTGTAAAATGTTAATGGGGCAGATAAATAATCCAACATGTAACCAACATATTAAAAGAGGAGACGTGTCAGAGATGAATGTACCAAATCCGTCCAGAGAAGCAACAACCACTTCCCCTGGCAGGAGATCAATTAACTTCTTGCCCATTCTCGAATTCGCAACAGAACTGGTAACAAATCCAGAGACTTTAACAGCCCCAGTTAGGATTCCAGAAGCCAGAGTCTCTGACATACTTGTGATTCTCTTAATCCTACAAGAAGTCGCCTCATTAAAAAGACATCGACATCAATAGCCAAGTTAATCTAAGAGAAAAGGGAAGAAAGAAAACAGAGAGATTTTCAACCTTCTTGTGAAAAACTAATCACACGAAGGAAAAGATACAGTAAGAGCCAAATGCATATGGAAACCCTTTTGTGGGGCTTTTCCTGCAGACAATCCAACCCCTCACTCTCACCTATGTCCCATGCATTGGCAGTGGCCTTTTATCTTTGGCGCCAAATGTGATGGCTATCACAATTCAACAAGGATAACTTCTCATTCGTGTTAATAACACGAAACACCAAAAGCTCGATCTGTTAGTGAAGGACGGAACAATGTATATCAAAGGGTCCTCATAGCCCCCCTCACACATGGGGCTTCATATGTGGACAGAACTGTTAGTGAATAACAAAACAATGTATATCAAAAAGTCCTGATAATTCAAACCCTTCATGCGATTGGTGGCAGTCCCAAATGAGCCCCACAAAAGAGAATGACACCATAATCTCATACTACATCAGGCCTCAATCAAATGAATAGATAAAGAATACAAGAACCAAAAAACAAATTTTGTTACTCTTACTGCCACACGTCATATTATGGATTTATAATGAGGCAGTCATCCTGCCATACACACGGGACCCTCTTCATTGATATCAACATTCAATAAGTGCGCTCCATCAGGAATTGCCCATGACCAGTAAACTTGTCTGATCAGGCAATCGAAATTGTTCATGAGCTAGCACACAGATAACACAAAATACTGTAATGGTTCAGAGACAACATTGCAAGAGATCAATTATTTGAATGTTTAAATTCATCTGGTGGGGGCAAAGAAGCAGATCACTCCGATGATATTAAATCAAAGAAACCATCAAAACAGAGACAATAGAAAACAATAAATAAAAGAATATTAACCATTAAATCAAATAGATAGTAGAGAGAAAAATAAACAGTCAAACAAATGCATTACAGCCATAAGAACAGAGCAGAGATCCAAGAATTTGAAGAAGAAAAATTAAAGCATACTCAAGATTCAACCAAACCCATGAAAACACACCTTTGAATTCTCTTCATGGCGTCCTTGCTGATCTCTGATGGATTATCATTTGGTTCCAACCTCTTCTTGAGCATCTCATGCCCCCATTTCAACCCATCCACAGTCACATCCCCACACCACAAGATCCCTTTTATCAACTGCCCAGACCCCAAAGCAATTGCCTTAGCCACGCTCCCGCTATACTCCTCTACATTTGGGGCCAGCGTCGTCCAGTACACTGCTGATGCATCCTCCATACACGTGACCTGATTCGCCACCGATCCATCCAACACCTCTGACTTCTCTGAAACCTTATGCACTGAAAACCCACTGCAAGTCTCCAAAATCCCATCGAGATCTTGTAAAAGCTCCTCCTGCCCCTTGGAGGCGAAGGTAAGCCCATAATTAAGCTGATCCTCCAACTCATCGCCAGAGTCAGAGTCAGAGTCTGAGTCTGAGCCTGAGTCTGAATCTGAATCCGACCCGTCACCCTTGGGCATGCGAAGGGCAAAGAAGTAGTGGGAGTCATCAAGCTTGACAGCGGCCTCATCCTTGGTGAGAGGCCATTGGATGTCATCAATTCGGGCGATAATGACCACCGCATTTTTGTCCTGGCAGAGGCGAATGATGGAGAAGTCTCCACAGGCGAGCTCGACGCTGCACATCTTGTCAATGAGGTGGAGTATGGCACCAGAGATCTTGAGAATGGTATGTTCAGAGAAGGAGACTTCAACAGGCGGTGCAGACGGAGCGGGGTCGGGGTCGGGGATGAGATTTTCGGCGGTTTCTTTAATTTCGACTGTAGGGTAGAGAGATGAAGATGAGGGAGGATTTGTGTTCTGATCTGGGGTGGTTTGGATGACTTGTGGGTTGAGAGAATTTGGGCTGTTGGGATTTGGAGGAGAAGACATTTTTATGATTGTTTGGAAGCTGGAATTTGATTTTCCTGATGATTGATGAAGAAATGGAGAAGTTGAAAGGTGGGAAGGAAAGATGATTGGTGGGATTTCATCAGAATTACAAGGGTTGGAAGGTAAAAGGTCTGGGCACGTGGGAGGTTGAAGAAGATATAACCGTTACTACCGTTTCAGCGATTTTCCCGCGCTTCTCAACTTCTATTTGGATTTCGAGTTCGGATCCTCAAAGGTGTGAGGCCTAAGGCAGGGTGCAAATGGTTGGGCCCTGAACAAGCCCAAACCGAGCGAGAGGCATTGGCTGAATTTGGGCTCTTGTTAGGCCTACTTTCTGATTAAAGGCCCAGCAAGGCCCTTGCCCACATATTTAATGCAAAAGGGGTTTTTATGTATTTGGCAAATGCGCAGTCCTGAGCCTGAGATAATGGACTGGACCTCTACTCAAAAGAGATTTTTTTTTTTTTTTTGTTTGAACGGTAGCAAAAGCTTTATTAAAGAAAGACCAGAAAAACAAACATCCAAATGAAAATGAAGAAGGAAGAGGGTGAGGGCACAAAAGTGTTATACCGCACCCAACTCAAATTGCATAACCACTCCCACCGAAGGAGAAACTCTCTCATCCCCTTGTTTGGATAAACCGTTCGCCAAGGAATTGGCGGATCTAATCTCATGCCGGAAGGACACATTGATAAGCTAGCCGATATCTCCCTAATTTCATTTAAGTGGAATTGAATATTCCATGGTATCATCGCCATCCGATTTGAGACCCACGTAACCGCATTAGCAAAATCACACATTCTTGAAAAATATAAATAACACCTCACCTTTGTAATTTCGAAGTACTGATTCCCCCAGGCTCTGACTTACCCCTCAAACCTCCATCAACGTTGAACTTCAGAACTCCAAATGGAAGGGGAGACCAACGGATGGATCTCCTTTCGTTAAGAATGCCACACCCCAAACAAGCTTCCCCATTATAAAGCAAGTCATTTAAGTTGAAATTTAAAAAGTCCTTCTTTATCAAAGCCCATTTTGCAGTTCTTAAAGCTACTTTGGAAATCAAATCCGTTGTAGTAGATGAAGAGTTTCTAAAAATCCTATCATTAATTTCTTTCCTTCTAAATCGGCCATAATATAGCAAATGGTATCATCCTCCATATGAGAGATTTTGATAGCACCTATAAATCCATTAATGGACCGACAAGGGCGGGCTTTGGCTTTTAACCCAAAGCCTGTGAACTGGACCTAGCCTTGACCATTTAACCCGGACTCATCTCAATTTATATATTTTAAAGCTGTTGAATTTAACCAACTCAGTTTAATTCTGAATTTACATGGACCCTCACAAATTTGACTAACATTGGAGCCTACAATCATGGCGATCTGATACGACAATCGCGGGCGCAGAATCCAACCCCTAAGAAACCCTATGCTTTGATATCATTTATTGTGCGCGTGTGTACGGAAATGAAAAAAAAAATTTATTTAAGGGACGTTCTACTGGCACACAATTATTATCTCTTCCCACAGACCCATTTTTTTTTATAAAGAAAAAAAACCTATGAAATTACATTTTTGCCCACCCTCCTCCTTTCTCTCCCCCACCTCTAGCTCCGGCCTCGACCAGCGACGGCAATGATCCCTCTCCTCCCCTTCTCTCTCCCCCTCCCTCCCTCTCCCTCCCCCACTGTTTTCCCCCTCCCTCCTCCATGTCTATCCCTCCCCATCTCCGGCCCCAGCCTTGACCGGGGCAGCCACGATCCCTCCCCCACTGTTTTCTCTCTCCCTATCTCTCCCTCCCCATCTCTCTCCCTCTCCCTTCCTTTCCTTGGCTGGCAGCAAATCGGGCAGCTCGGCTATCATTTCGGCGATCGCCGGGCTGCCCAATCTGTCGCCACTCAAGGAAAGGAAGGGAGAGGGAGAGACAGGGAGGGAGGGAGAGATAAAACGCTAGGGGAGGGAGAGGGGGGGACGAAGGGAAAGGGAGGAGGGGGATTATGGCCGCCGCCGATCTAGGCGGAAGCCGGTGGCCACCCTCGTCCAGGCGTTAGCCAGAAGTGTGGAGGGAGAGATAGGGAGGAGGGAGAGAAAGGGGAGAGAGAGAGAGAGAGAGAGAGAGAGAGAGAGAGAGGGAGGGAGGGAGGGAGGGAGGGAAGGGGGGAGGGGCCGTCGCCGGCCAGGCTGGAGCCGGAGATGAAAGGGGAGGGGTGGGGGGGAGAATGGGAGGAGGGTGGCCAAAAATGTAATTTCATAGGTTCTTTTAAAAAAAAAACGTATGTTGGAAGTAGGGGTGTGCATCGGTCGGTCGGTTCGGTTATTGACATATTTTTAACCTAACCAAAATTTTTCGGTTAATTTCAACCATTTAACCAAACCAAAATTTTTTAGCGGATTAACCATCGGTTCGGTTAACCTAAAATATCGGTTTGGATTTCGGTCGGTTCGGTTAATTCCAATTATTTTGGGCCAAAGTCAAAGCCCAAGAGCTAAGTTCACAAAAGCCTTATATTTTCATTATTTTGGGCCAAAGCCCAAAAGCCACTCTATACACATGCAACCTGCCGCAACCATACAACCATTAATTGTAAAGGAATTGAAAACATTAATTTGTTTTACAATGGTGCAACCATTAGTTCTGCAATCTTGATAAATATAAATATATAATATATTGAAGGTGCTACATTACATGGTAACTTGGTAAGTTACTAAGTTGGTAGTTGGTAACATGAATTAATACTTATTAATTGATGTATGTTATATTTATTTTGAATTTTTATATAAGTATTAATAGATTTTCATATTATATACATGTACACATTTTATTATATATATTATATATTTATATAGTATGCTATAATTTCGGTTCGGTTCGGTTAATTTGGTTAATTTTCTCTGTTAACCGAACCGTTAACCGAAAACCGAAATATTCAAACATCTTTAACCGAACCGCCCGATCGGTTAAGAATAACCGGTGAATTCGGTTAACGGTCGGTCGGTTCGGTTCGGTTAATCGGTTTTAACCAAACTATGCACACCCCTAGTTCGAAGAGATAAAAACGGTGTGCCAGAAGAACGTCCCTTATTTAATTCTCTATCTTTTTCATATATATATTCTTATTTTTTTTATATTTTGAGTTTTCCAGGAGCAATTTTTGCTAGTTACAAAGGTACTGATTTCAATCTCAGACTCAATTCTAAAATGTGTCCTTTTATCTAATGTGATCTCACAAATGTTTAGCATGTGTTGTACATTATCCATGGAGTATTATCCGAGAAGATCCAGACTTCATATTGACATCTGATTCTATAAATATATAAGGGAAATGATCGGGTGAGAACAGTTCTCACCCGATCTGTGGGAACTCTTATCTGGGCCGCAACTTTTAATCCTGCATCCAACGTTCTTTCTTTTTCGTATAAAGCATTCCAAAATCCCAAAGCCCTCCAAGAAACATCATCTCTCCCGCTCCTCTCAACGAAAAAGAGAAGATGGAGCAGCGATCGTCCTAGGCTTTGCGGCGGTTCTCCGGCTGTGCTATTTAGATTCCTTCTTCTCCCTGGTTGGGTATCTTCTCCTCCTCCTCCTCCCGCTCCTCTCAACGAAAAAGAGACCAAGAAGCAGCGATTGTGTCTAGATCTAGAGCTCATCTGTTTTGGTTTCTTTGGCTCCCTGTTTGGGCTTCTTCTTCTTCTCCTCCTCCTCCGAGCATCTCCGGTCATCATCGATGCCTCTGTCCAGTGAGATTTTCCCGTTGATCGTCTCTATCGCACCTGCTCTCAGGCCCTCCAAATCCCTCAACGAAAAAGGGGAAAAACCTCTTCCTTCCCTGGTTTGACAGTCATCTTCTTCCCCTTCTCATTTCATCTTCGACGCCGGTCTTCATCCCCAGATTTGCTCCACAGCGTGGCCCAAGGTTCTGATCTGTCTCCTCTTCTCCGGGCGTCTTCGAGGTCATCTTCTTCCCCCTCAAATCTTGTTTGTGGGATTGGTGCACTGGTGAAGAAAATACATTTCTGAGTAAAACCTTGATTGAATGTTATTTTACAATCCAAAAAAAAAAATGTGGTGATTATTTCCATCTGATTTTTTTTTAAATCATGGAAAATTTTAATTACTTGTCTGAATCCTGATTATTTTTATTTAGTAGCTTTCTCCCAAGTTCAACTTACTGGAAACAAGTTTAGCAATGTCATCGTCGAATTCTAATTCCAATCAATGGGTGCCAAAGTGCTCATGTGGTGATATGATTTGTTTGACCTCTCATACAATGGCTAATCCAAATAGAAAGTTTTGGAGATGTCCTAATTGGAAAGTAAGTGTTTGATATGGGTTTTTTGTTACCAATAATGCTATGATGTACTGATTATAGATAATTTGTGTTTTTTTTTTTTTTTTCAGCATGAACATGGTTGCGGAAGCTTCAAATGGAAAGATGAAATTGACAATGAAAAGAATGTAGCATATATGAGTGAAGATATGAAAAAGATGATTGCTAGTATGATGGATAGGCAGAATGAGATTTTATGGGCAGCAGTTGAAGAGATAAAACATGCATCTGAAGAAACGAAGAAATCAAATCAACGAATTTGTGTAGTGATGTTTTTGAGTTGTCTTATCAGTGTAATTTGCATGTTGAAAATATTATGTTAAAATATGTTTTCAAGAAGTGGAGGAAGGTAGTGTTGAATGGATGTTGTATATGTTGACAAAATTGAATTAAATGGATGTTAGCCCAAGCGTAGATATGGTTATGCTCTCATGTTTATTGTTCTCTCTTGATTTTTGACATTGTAAGTCACATTGGTTCCTATTTAAAAAAAAAAAAGAAATACATGTTACACTGCAATATGAATGAACACCACCTTTTAGACAGACCTTGCTGGGTACCCCCTGTTTAGGGAAGTTTTTCGCCCACTTCCCGATGGATTCTTTGGCCCAAATTCGGGGATTCTCAAGTCCACATATTGAACTTTAATTCTGCTAGGTTGTAGTTAATTACGGCTACGTTTGCCCAGTTTTAAACCTGTGCACTTTTTGAACCATGTTAGGAAAATCTGCACAGACCTTGCTGGGTACCCCTGTTTAGGGAAGTTTTTCGCCCACTTCCCGATGGATTCTTTGGCCCAAATTCGGGGATTTTCAAGTCCACATATCGAACTTTAAATCTGCTAGTTTGTAGTTAATTACGGCTACGTTTGCACAGTTTTTAACCTGTGCACTTTTTGAACCATGTTAGGAAAATCTGCACAGACCTTGCTGGGTACCCCTGTTTAGGGAAGTTTTTCGCCCACTTCCCGATGGATTCTTTGGCCCAAATTCGGGGATTCTCAAGTCCACATATTGAACTTTAAATCTGCTAGGTTGTAGTTAATTACGGCTACGTTTGCACAGTTTTTAAACTGTGCACTTTTTGAACCATGTTAGGAAAATCTGCACAGACCTTGCTGGGTACCCCTGTTTAGGGAAGTTTTTCGCCCACTTCCCGATGGATTCTTTGGCCCAAATTCGGGGATTTTCAAGTCCACATATCGAAATTTAAATCTGCTAGGTTGTAGTTAATTACGGCTACGTTTGCACAGTTTTTAACCTGTGCACTTTTTGAACCATGTTAGGAAAATCTGCACAGACCTTGCTGGGTACCCCTGTTTAGGGAAGTTTTTCGCCCACTTCCCGATGGATTCTTTGGCCCAAATTCGGGGATTCTTAAGTCCACATATTGAACTTTAAATCTGCTAGGTTGTAGTTAATTACGGCTACGTTTGCACAGTTCTTAACCTGTGCACTTTTTGAACCATGTTAGGAAAATCTGCACAGACCTTGCTGGGTACCCCTGTTTAGGGAAGTTTTTCGCCCACTTCCCGATGGTTTCTTTGGCCCAAATTCGTGGATTCTCAAGTCCACATATTGAACTTTAAATCTGCTAGGTTGTAGTTAATTACGGCTACGTTTGCACAGTTTTTAACCTGTGCACTTTTTGAACCATGTTAGGAAAATCTGCACAGACCTTGCTGGGCATTAGGAAACTATATATTTTCAGAGGTCTATGACTTATAAACCCTTGATAGAAATACATGCCGTGAATATGAATGCACCTCAAAGACAAGTTGTATTTAATTAGAAATGATGTCTATAGTCATATGAAACTACAAAATGACAACATCCACAACCTCAATACAACCTGTGGAGCACCTCAAAGTTACAAATCAAAACAACTTAAATCTGATGCCACCATTTGAAAGACAGCCAGCTGCAACAACTTAAACAAATCCACAACAAAATTTACTCATTACAGCATGCATTAAATCACCCATCTTTCATTTGAATTAAATGACCATAATACATTTGAAAGTCCAACATCAACACAATGTCTATAGTCATATGAAACTACAACATGACAACATCCACAACCTCAATACAACCTGTGGAGCACCTCAAAGTTACAAATCAAAACAACTTAAATCTGATGCCACCATTTGAAAGACAGCCAGCTGCAACAACTTGAACAAATCCACAACAAAATTTACTCATTACAGCATGCATTAAATCACCCATCTTTCATTTGAATTAAATGACCATAATACATATGAAAGTCCAACATCAACACAATGTCTATAGTCATATGAAACTACAACATGACAACATCCACAACCTCAATACAACATGTGGAGCACCTCAAAGTTACAAATCAAAACAACTTAAATCTGATGCCACCATTTGAAAGACAGCCAGCTGCAACAACTTGAACAAATCCACTCGTACGTTTACACATTACAGCATACATTAAAACACACATCTTTCATTTGAATCAAATGACCATAATACATTTGGAAGTCCAACATCAATACAACCTGTGGAGCACCTCCAACATCAATACAACCTGTGAAGTCCAAAATTTGCACAGACCTTAATCAGCTAGATGCAAAATGACAAAATCTGATGCCTTGGCTATTGAAAGACAGCCAGCTGCAATTGATATTAAACAACATGTGGAGCACCTCAAAATTAGACATCAGCCTACAAAATGAAATTGTAAAGGACATTAACATTCATATAAACCGAAATATGTGTCAGTGTATTACACAAATAAAATATGATAAATCTTTTTTACCTCGAATCGCCAAGACTAAATCTGTGTCAAAGTACCATCATCAGAAATACCCCTTTCAAAGGCCTCACATTCAACAAGATCCTCATCCTCGTCTTCTACCATACTCCCATCGTGTCCAGAGACATGATCCATAGGACTGAGAAATAATTGAAAGCACAATCCATATGATAATAAAATAAAAAATCGTATTTATCAATTCTATTGTTAAAAATAAATTATACCTCTTGATGAGCATAGGACAGTTGCGCATGTCATGTGCAACGTCACGCCTGCCACATCCACGACAAAGCCGTGGTTTCCTCATTGCTTTTTCTTTAGAAGACTTCAATCTCTTTGGACGACCTTTTGTCTTAGCATTCTTTGGCGCAAGATATCTCTCTTCATGGTAAGTCCCCTTGTCTCTTCTCTTACTGTCATCTTTTGCAGTTACTTCCTTTTCATTTATCTCACGAATACTCTTCTTTAAATCTTGTAAAACCTTCTTCGCATGCTCGTATGCCGTTTTACACATGGATGCCTCATCAACGACTACTGCAGCATCATATGATAAATCTCCATGTCGTTCAAGCAATGAACCATCACATGAAACGCATGCACTGCTATCAGATTCATCGTCCATTCTTGCGAACCTTGTCCATCTTTTTAAAATATACTGTTGAGGCAATTCATAAATTTTCTCTTGTTTGAAACACAAATGATATGTCCACATGGAATTCCCCGAAGCTCAAATAATTGACATGAACATTTTGCTTCTTTGTCGTCCTTTTTGAAAAGGACGGTTCTTTCAATTTCTTCTCTATTTTTGAATGAAGAAACATTATAAACACGTTGCTCGATGTCATCATATATGAGCTCAACAATGCCGCATGTTATGTAAGAGAATTGTTCTTGGAACTTGTAGAACATCTTTTTCGTATATATTTCGGACATTCTCTTCTCCATTAGCAAATCTGTCATCAATTTTGGTCTTCCATTGATAGTGTCATGATCAGCCTTCAACTGACGATACTTTTGAGTTGCGATGCCTCGCTCATATCGCAACATAAAATCATACAAACCATTCTTCTGTGTCACGTATTGCTTAAGGAAGGCATTGATACTCTCACTTCTTGAAGTTGTGGACATCCCTCCAAAAAAATGTCTCTCAAGTAAATTGGCACCCACATCTGACGAATACCATACATCGAATGCAGCCATTCATTATCTACAACATCAAATTCTGTCAACATATCCTTCCAAGCCATCTCAAATGCTCTATTGTGACAGAATTGTATGCAATCTTCTTAAATGTTTTGATGAAGTTTGGATTATGAATCGCAATTCTACCCAAATTCTTTTGTAAATTCTGTATAATGTGCCACAAGCAATAATGGTGGCATGTGGTGGGAAAAACTTCATTGATCGCTTTTGTCATTGCATGATCTTGGTCCGTTAAGATCGCCTTTGGTGGGTCCCCTCGCATTGCTTCAATCCATTTGTTAAAAACCCACATGAATGTATCAGAGGTTTCATTTGATATAAGACAACATCCAAATAATATTGATTGATCATGGTGATTAATTCCGGTGAACGCACCAAACACAAGACCATATCTATTTGTATTGTATGTTGTATCAAATGAAACAACATCCCCAAATTCTGAAAATGACTTTTGAAAATAATAATCAGCCCAAAACACATGTTTTATGTGATCATCATCATCTTTCTCAATAGCAAAATAACATCTTGGGTCTCTCTCTTTCATTTGTGAAAAGTATTCAAAGAACATATCACCATCTTCATCTTTTGTTTCTTCCCTTTTGTTTCTAATTTGGTTTCGAAAATCTGTCTCAGTGAAACCAACTTTATCCCTACCACCCGCTTGTAGCTCTAAAAGTGTCATTTGATCCCTTGGCCGTAAATTAGCAGCACCATAAGTATAGATCAATTTTTTCTTCGGAGCGCTGACTATACGGTGTGATCGTAGCATATGAGTCTTTCTAGGGGTACTTAATAAATGAGTGTGTTCCACAATAATTTTAAACACCACCCATTGCCCCTCCTTTGTTTTTTTAATTTGAAGATGTGCCCCCACAATTTTCCCGCGTATCTGAGTTCCGTCTCTGCTGTATAGAGTCATCGCCTAATTTTTCTTTCCTACAACCTTCTTTGGAGCAAACAAATTTTTTCCTCACAACATTATTATTCACCCTTTTCTCAGAGCTTCTTCTGATACTAAAACCCGCCAATTTCGCATAAATGTTATAAGCATCGTAGGCCTCCTCTATGTTTTCAAAAATAAATCCAACTTTAGGAATTTTCTCCTCCTCAACTTGTGGTATAAATGTACTAATTGGTAAAGATGGACATGCTTTGTTCTTTTGGACGATTTAAGGACAACAATAGAACCAGGCCATGAAAATACATGCAAAACAAAACAAAATAAAAGTAATAAGAATGATGCTTTGACAGCTGTAAACTAAATGGCTTAAAGAAAACTTATCCAATTTGATTGGAAGAAATTGCATTGCAATGTGAGGACTTTGTTAAATTTCTAACATACCCAAAATTGCACAGAAAAATTTGGGCATACTTTTCATGTGCTGAGTGTCATCTGAATCATGACCAAGGGATAGACGGCAAGTATTGAGCAAGAATGGGTTAAACTAAGCTGGTCCTTTATGTAGAGGTTCTTGGTGAAGGTCATTCAGCCCTTGCATTAACAAGGTCACAAGTTTGAGAAGGACCCGAATCATTTTACATCCAACTCCAACATCTTTGTTCCTAGCTTTTACAAAGATTGGAAAAAAAAATTGGAAAAATAAATCGTATCACAAAAACCCAAACAGGGAAAACAGAGTTCGATTTTGGGAAGATCGAAATGAAAATGAAATCAGGCAGCGCGTCATCGGAGAAAATCACATTGCAAAAGTGTCAAAATAAGAGTACCAAATCACATGGACGGGGAGAGAGGGAAAACCTGCAGAAGCTCGCTTGGGAATGATTGCTGCGAGAGGGTTGTGACATCGACGGGGGTTGATGTCCCTGACGGCGATGTGCCGTGAAACTGAGATGGGAATGGCTGCTGCGAGGGGGTCCAGACCTGAAGGCACAGTTGGAGAGTTGGGTCTTCTGCATCCATTTAGGGGAAAGAAGATGGAGCCGGACAGCTGGGACGATCGCTGGGAGCAAGTCGATCGCTGCTTCTTCTACTCTTTTCCGTTTACAGGAGCAAGAGGAGGAGGAGGAGAAGAAGAAGAAGCCCAAAAATGGAGAAGAAGAAACCGAAACAGAGGAGCTACAGATCTGACACGATCGCTGCTTCTTGGTCTCTTTTTCGTTGAGAGGAGCGGGAGGAGGAGGAGGAGGAGGAGATACCCTACCAGGGAGAAGAAGGAATCCAAACAGAACAGCCGGAGAGCCACCGCAGAGGCTAGGACGATCGCTGCTCCATCTTCTCTTTTTCGTTGAGAGGAGCTGGAGAGATGATGTTTCTTGGAGGGCTTTGGGATTTTGGAATGCTTTATACGAAAAAGAAAGAACGTTGGATGAGAGGATTAAAAGGTGTGGCCCAGATAAGAGTTCCCACAGATCGGGTGAGAACTGTTCTCACCCGATCATTTCCCAATATATAAAGAGATGGTCTCACTTGTTCAGTGGTGTTGGCACCTTTAGGCCCCGCATAACATTGTCCCTGTATTGTTCCGGATTCTTTGTTGGGATCGGGTCATGTTGAGTGTTGAGATCAGGTTGTGCCAAGAGTGTGTTGCGCAAAACTTATTTGGCAACATTTTATAAGATTGTTCTAACGAGAGTAAGTTATTAAAAGCTTATTTGATAACATTATATTAGTATTATTCCAAGGAACATAATCAACCAAAGTATGTTTGGCAATATAATCAAATTTAAATTTATCATAATATTCTTAAGTTAACTGCTTGGACACATGATAAAAAAAACATATAAAACTACGATGTCACATCTACTAATATTATTAATTACTATGAGGAAAATATGAATTTCATTATCAAAAGTATTGTAGTTTTTTTCAAAATCCTGACTATAATTTCAAGCAAACTTTCTCCAAGATAGGAGCAAAGATAAAACAAAAAACACCATCAGTTTAAAATCTACCAAAACCCACAAAATGAAATAGCTACAGAAAATAAATAGATGAACTAACTGAAGGTCATGAAAACTGAACACAGATATAGCAATCAATAAAAATTGGATTCCCAGTTAATTAGATCAATCACTTATAAAATATATAAGTGATTAAAACATCTCATCTAAACGGCCAGCAATGATTGCTTAGTTTTGACCATATGGCCGTATGTTCAACTGGGACCATACCCACTCATCCACCAAACAGAAACTATGCAATACAGCACTAGTAATTTGTGAACCAAAATGAAGACCATTTACACCCTCTTACTCAGAAGGTTCAGCCATTCAGCAAGTGGGGTGAGTCCAAGCAAGCTCAGGATAAACACGCTTGACAAGAAAGATAAGATCCCTTAAGTCGAAAGCAAAATGAGGATCCTCTGAGTAGTCTACACACAGTGACTGCGGGGCAGTCTTTGTCTGAATGCATGACAGACTGTCCGCGGTAATATAACGGATTGTGAATGGTCCACTCACAATCACGATAGAATTTTACCTCACCAAATCAGGAGACTTGAAAGCAGGACTCTTTTAAACTCACTTGTATATGATCGCTGGAACGTCCCATAAAAACGATAATAAGTCGTTTGGAAAGACCCATGCTCCCAAAATGATGTTCCACAAAAAATTTCAAAGTGGAACGATAGAAAATCACCAACCAAACACATTTCTTGGTGGTTTGTCCTATAAGAACACAGGAGCATCCTAGGCTTTAAGTTCACAGTCTTGCCCAGGGATCAATCCATGTGTCCTCAGGTTAAAATAGCAATCATGGTTCAGTAGGTATAAATAAGAAGCTACAGCTTTACTAAACTAAGTTGACCCATTTGGATCCTCTCAGGGGGAATAGCTGCTTTCCAAAAAGACTAGAAAGACTAGAAGACGTGAAATATAAGATAAAAAATCCCTGATGGGAATCTGATGGGATGCCTATTCTCTCTACCCTCATACCACTTGGAGTGTTTTTTTTTTTTTTTTTTTAGTAAACCACTTAAAGTGATTGCATGCAGTTGGATAGTTCATTTTGCAAGCTGCATGTGATAATTTCAAGTTTCATTGAGAAGACAAGAATAAGAGTGGGGAAATGGAGTATAAAAAAAAAAAAAAGATTATATAACTAGTGGCCTCAAAAGATCATTTTAACCCCCATTGCACCGTATCAATCATTTTACACGAAATGGTATTTTTTTTTAGCACTTTCAATTAGCGTCCCTAGCGACTTTAGTTTTATAATGTTAAGGGTCGCTAGGGACCCTGTGGTGTATACAAAAAGTAGAACAAAAAAGGATTTTTTGTCTCTCATTCGTTGTCAACGGGACAAGTCTTCTTCGCCAAGCCGTCTGCGCCCAGCACCGACACTGTGGTCTCCTATCTCGTCAACGTCCTTTTCCTCGCCCTCCTACCAACTGTGGTCCCCTCCCACATCCTCTTTGTCAAAGGTATGTGCTTTTGGATGCTTTCCTTTGGCATTTTTTGAGTCGTCTGCGACGTTATTATCGTCTAGGTCATGTGTATATTGTGTCTCCATGCCTTTTGCTTTGGTTAATATTTCCTCATGGCTTTTGTTTGAGATCTTAATGGCCAACATATGTGTTATACACTGTATGATGGTTCGTTGATTCAAGTATGAGGGTTTGATGTATTATACATTTGTTTGTAAAAGATCATCTGTTTAGTCGATTCTAGAATAATGGTTTGATGTGTTCTTTTTGGGTTTCTCAAACATGTAGTCTTTTAAGGTTCACCGTTCGGAATCTTGATCCATATGATTACTGTGAGCATTGGTACCACACCTCCATGCATCAGATGACCTACAGTGAGGTTTTACATGCCACCCGTAATAGAAAGCGGTAGGAATCGTGCTCTTGCAAACGCATTCTTCCCCCATTTGCAAGTATGCAACCGAGTAGGCCAAAGAAGAATCGGGTTCGGGTGAAAGATCACAACCGCGTCAGAAGGGTTGTAACCTACTCCAACTGTAAAGAGATGGGACACAATCGAGGGACCTGCCGTAATCCACTCATTGTTCAGTAGAGGAACCAGTTTTTTATTTTTTGCTCTCTTATGTCACATGTAATTTGATGGGTTTTGTTTATGCATATGAAGAAGACAATTTGTATGACATGTAATTGACATTTTGTTTCATATGTTTTTTTATGGTTTCTTTATGCATACAAACAGCAATGTAATCAGAATAAATGTAATGATATGTCAATGACATTTTGGGTTTTTTCAGATGTAATGATCCATCTGGCTTCTTCTTGGTTATTGTTAACATCATAATTTCCCTCACTTCGTTGGATCAAGCTTTGCATATATTTATGTTGGAATGGACCCGACTTGCCCATCAAAAATATTTCAGATCTGCACTATGTTTTAATATGTAAAGGTCGCGAGTGACCCTTATTTATAAGTAATATAGGTCGTTAGGGACGCTAGGAAGGAAACAGATGATGTTCAATGGGTCCCTAGCGACCCATATATATAATTAATGTAGGTCGCTAGAGACGCTGGGAAGGGTCTAGAAGCTATTGCATGGGTCGCTAGGGACCCTATTATATAACTAATATCGTCGATGAGGATGCTGGTAAGGATCTCGATGCTGTCGTATGTGTCTCATGGGACCCTTATCTATAACAAATATAGGTCACTAGGGACGCTGGGAAGGCTTTCTGTTTTTAAATCATGGTGGATTAACAACAAGTAATTATTTTTTTACAATTATGGACTCATGTTTGCCATGTACAGTGATGCACATTCTTCCAAAACAACAAGTTTATTAAATCATACATCAACCTCAACTTCAACAAACAGGATACAACCAAACAACGATTTCATTATATCATTTTCACCCAAAATAATAAGTTAATTACAGCATACATGAACTTCAACTTACAGAAAATTGTATTGTTCCAAACATTACAGCATTTTCACCCAAAAGAATAAGTTGATTACAACGATTTCAGCAAAACATAAGCTATTAAGGGCTTGATTTAATCCGTAACAAAACTTTACACGGCTGGGAGGTTGGGGAGTTGAAGCCTGTCAGCATTCAGCAGCCAGCTTCTCTTGAATATCAAAACCAAGATCTTTCATCGGTAATACGAAGTGTCAGCTTGGGTGAACCTTATGGGGCGACGGTGTATGCAGTGATTTACGTATCCAATCGCAAAGAAACCACAGTCCGTCCCATTTTGCTGATATGGGATATCAGTCTTTGTCACGAATGTCCAAACCCAAGGCTCACCCCATCCGTAATCTTCAAATCGATGTGTCAACCACAATCTCTGTTTACAAATTGAATAGGAAAAACAGTCAATAAATAATAGCATCCGAAAGGGCAATCCATGAATAATAGGAACATCACATGTGGGTATTGTACTCACGAAACCATCGCAAATGTTCTGATGATAATGGTCGCTCTTCGAACTTTTGTAGAATTCCTAGCGATTTTCGTCCGTTTTACCGACGAGAAGAGTGAAATGATTGTGCGCGTGTAGGATGTAAACGAGGGTCCTACACTCTTTTGCATCCCAAACTCTGGATCCATCCAGGCCAAAAGCTGCATCATCTCCGGTCTTCTGTTTCCCTTGCCACCAACTCTATAAACGAAAATAAAAGAGGCAATTTACGTTAGAACAGATAAAGTGAAACAGTAGAAAATGTAGACAGTCAGGAACTTCAATCAAGACACATTCAAAAAAGTGTACATATTGATTGGAGTTAAAAATAGAATGAAGACCACGGTAAATCATCACATTCATTAATGGGATGAGTAACGGTTTTATAACTCGCTAAGCATTGTGGAAAAATATTTTACATACAAAGATTTGGCCGATAATAACAAGGTGAAGTTTGTTACAATTAGGCTTCCTTAGAGATACATAAATAAAAAAGTGTGATGCAAAAACACTAAATAGCATGCTTGCTGAGTGGAATGTGTGATTGAAATTGCAAGTTGTAAATTGAAAACTATCTGTATTCAGGAACATGAATGAAAAATACTAAAAGGCTAAAATAACAAGGTGATTTATAAAAAATAATCCTAGATTAGACCTAAAGTTGTAAGATGTGAACGCTCAATGTTGCATCTTCTAGTACTATAACTGTAATTCTAATCTGCCACAAGTGATTAGCCATGCCTCCACTATCTATTCGGTATGATGATCCTGTTTATTAAGAACATATGACAATTAGACTTTGTGGTTCAATTAACAAATAGATGGGCTGGAACCTTACACGATTCAGCCAGCAGGATTACAACAGTGACCAATACAGCATCCTTGTAAACATTATGTAACTTGTGGCATATGTTTCTATGGCACTCACTTATTGATAGGTTCTAATTTAGATCCTATTGTTGGCATTTTTCTTGATCATTGCGGTGATTTTTCTTCTTAGCCATCTTTTGAAGGCTAAAAATCTTGGAAATTGTTTGGATCTTCTAATTTGGAAATTCTGTAGGGCATCTCCCATCCAAACAACTACCTGAATCAGGAAAAAATGGAACCCCTTCTGTAAAGAGAGATAATCCAAAAGGTCTTTTCATAGCACAACTGAAGAGAGAGGTGTAATAAAAGCTATAACAACTTCATATTTGAACACATAGTGCTGCTAAAAGCATTTTTATACTTATTGCTGGAATGAGTGTGAATGAGAAATCCAAACCATTAAGTGGGACCCATCATATATTTATCATCGCTTAAAAGGCCTTATATCTCATCTTTCATGGCATGTGTACTAAATCCAAATCAATCATCTGAAATCATCTTCTCATACAAAAAAAAAAAAAAAAAAAAAAAAAACATCAATTGTTGAACATCTTAAACATTTAATTGGAGATTGGAGGATTTTCAAGAGAAAAAAACATATGCTTAGGAATTAAGCAAATTAAAGTTCCATCAACTGCACCTGTAATGCTCAAAACCAAACAAATACAATCAACTTCATAGGCTATTGGCTTTTATGTATCTCACTACCTGCAATCCCAAATATTTTAGTATTGCCAAATCTTTTCCTTAGAGTTAAAAAGAGAATGAAGACCACGGTAAATCAACACATTCATCAATGTACAAAGACTTGTACATTTCAAAATGTAAGGATGTGACTTACACATATGCTTGGGTCAACCAAATATGCATCTTTACAGCTCCTCCTAATACAATCGAAGTAATAATAAATGACGTTCTTGTCCAGCAGCGTGTCCTCCTCCAATAATGCATTTAGCAGCGTGTCCTCCTCCAATAATGGAGTTAAGCATTCTGATATCAAGAATCAATCACCCTTGAAGTATCTTTTGCATATTAATGTTTTTTTTGATCAAAATGATGTAGTCTTCCTCAACAAAAGTATACAATGTATTCACTCCACAAAACAGGGAACATTGGTTGCAAACCAATAGATTATTCAAAAACAAATTTATAAACTTCATTCAAAAGATATAAATCTACTGAAAATTTTAAACCCCATCAGAAGATTAGATGACGTATAAAAGAATTGCTCGCCCAGCTGTGTTTCTTACATGTCCCTTTGTCACAAGGGACTATATGTTCTGATGCAGAGTGGTTTGAATCCCCAGATGATCCAATCTATCAAGAATTTGGTGCACAAAAATGTTAGCAGTAAAAAATTGAATATTAAGCGATGGTTCATACCAAATTTGAATCAGTGAGGCAGAAGAAGGAAAAAAATGATGATAGAAATAGAAATGGTTTGTGAACCCATGGACATGGGCTGTGATAATCAAGCAGCCAAAGACATTTCAATGGATTTTGATTTCTGTCTTCATCAAATGGCTAAACACATCAAACACATTGGAAGCTTCCCCAACAAAGTGGGTGACCATTAAGAATGTATACAAGTGGGTGACCATTAAGAATGTCATGCACAAAAGAATTTTAATACTGCCCTAGCTATTTTTTAGTTAGACCATCCACTGAAATTTAAAAAAAAAAAAACGCTTAAAAATGTTCATATAAACTGTCAAACCAAAATAAAAAATAAACATCAACCATGCCACTCAACAAAATTTTATAATAATCAGTTTGAATAGAGATTAAAGCGATGAATTTGAAGACCTAATTCAAGAACTTAATTTATATGTACATTTTCCTTTTGCGATTTATATGTGCATTTGTCTTTTGCAAGCGATTCAGAACCGAAAATGATAGAATCCACCTCTCTAGGGTTCTTTGCCCATTGTCTTCCAGAAAGGGCTAAAGCCATTTTTAGGGCATTTTTCTTGCTATCAGGTAATGCTACACAAGGAAGACGAAAAAACCCTTTTAGAGAGGCGATTCTCGAGTGGAGAGTAGATGTCTGCCATGAGGAAACATTAACCAAAGCAAAAGGCATAGAGACGCAATATACACATGACCTAGAAGACAATAACGTCGAAGACGATTCAGAAAATGCCAAAAGAAAGCATCCAAAAGCACATACCTTCGACAAAGAGGATGTGGGAGGGGACCACAGTTGATAGGAGGGCGAGGAAGAGGACTTTGATGAGGGAGGGGACCACAGCGTCGGTTCTAGGCGCAGACGGCTTAGGGATGAAGACTTGTCCCGTTGACAACGAAAGAGAGACAAAAAAACCCTTATTTGTTCTACTTTTCATATACACCACAGGGTCCCTAGCGACCCTTAACGTTATAAAACTAAGGTCGCTAGGGACACTAGTTGAAAGTGCTAAAAAAAATATCATTTCGTGCAAAATAACTGATGTGGTGCAAGGTGGGCTAAAATGATCTTTTTAGCCCACTGGTCATTTAAACTTTTTTTTTTTTGTAAAATCCACTTTTTTATATATATATTTTTAAGTTCAGGGCACCAGATGGCACACATCTCCACCACATTGGGCGGATAAAACAAACGCTGGTACTTCTTTTACCAGAGTCGATTTCCAAACCACCACACATACTAGCAAGGACAGATTTAGGCATTTTTATTTTCATGCAAATTTACCTTATTTTTAGGTAACGAGGTGCTATTGTCACAAGATGTTTCTTATTTTGCTTATGGGTCCCACAAGACCCACCATGTTGTTCATGGCCAGAGGCTCATTCTTCTATGCGTAACATTGAAAAACCGCTCTATCCATGTTGCATCTAAACAACGGATCAGTTTCCCTGGAAACTCCTCATTTGGCCATAGGAAGATTTCCATAAGATGCCTCTTCCTTCTTTAGGTTGCATATACAAGAATACACAGTGCAAGTTATTTATGATATTGGAAGTTTTCGATTGATTACCAGCTTAACCGCACCACCGCGCATTCTTGTTGCTCGGCTTCCTTCACTTATTGCCAAGAGAATCAATTTTTTTTTCTAAAGGTAAAGGCCCGTTTGGATGTCTACAGAATAAATATTTATAGATTTAAATATTACAAGAATAAATAATATAGAATACAATAATGCAATATTATAATAGTATAATTTTTTACTATTTGGCGATTTTTGAAGAATATTACAGATTTTAAATTGAGTTGTTTGGAAGGTGCTATGATTAAAGTAAATTACATTATAAGAATATTTTTTATTAAATATTTTAATTTATATGTAATTTACCACGTCTAGATAAAAAATAATGTGGTAAAGCTTTCATGTTTTTACCATAAGTTACTTTTCTTTTATCACATAAAATCATGGAAAAAGTATAGTACAGTAAAGTCAATAAAGAAAACAGCTACCACATACTTCATCTGACCTTACTTTACCTCACATTTTACCATGATATGATATCAATCTTTATTTTGCTTTACCACACCTGTAAACAAGTCACTTTTTATTTAGCATATAAACTACGATAAAATGTAATAAAGTAAAGTAAAAAAAAAAAAACAAATTTACCATTTCTTTCCATTTTACTTCATCATGTACTTTATCCCACCTTTACAGTCCTGTGAGATTTACTTACTTTACTTTACCATATATGTAAACATACACATCATGATGGAATTGGTGAACTAAAGTCTTTACTTTACTCTACCACTTTGTAATCATTATTTTGAAAGATTTTTATCTTGTAGAAAGTTTTCTATACGGGGTAGCTATTGGAGAGAATATTGAGCTTTTTGAAATAAATTAATATTTTCTTCAGATTTTTCTTGCGTTACCAAATGCCCAAGATTTTCTTTTTTAAAAAATGAAAGATTATATTATATAAAATATTAATTTCTTGTGCATCCAAACAGGCCTTAAAATGAATAAGTTAAAAAGAAGGGATTAGGCCCCAAAAAGACAGAGACAGAAAGCTATACAAGCTCAAAAAAGTTAAAATGGAAGAGACAGTGACCACAATTAAAAATCAAAAGACAGTCAAGAGGTAAGTGGTAAGTGGTTAGACTTAATCTGTCAGTCAGGTTACTCCAAAAGAGCCAAGATGGATCTTGAGCTCAATGCTTGGAGTAAAGGAGGCCGAAGACGCTTGAGGCCAGGTAAATCTCATGACTGCATAGAGAAGCCATTACCATAGCTTAGATGCAAAATAGAATTCAAAGAATAAGTGGCAATCATTCTCTACACATTCTGATGCAAGATTAATTTTAATAGACTTGAGTTCAACACTGAGTTTGGTGTCTTCCGGTGAAACATTCTCCAAATTAAATAAGTAAGTGATAGATTTCCCTGTGCAAGGAGAATCAAGTAGAACATTGAATTTGGACATGTTAAAATTTTTAATTTCTATACATGTGGGCCTCATTATTGTTCATCCTTGTCGTTGAGGGTTTGTTTGTTTTATTTATTTGGATTGGTAGAACTTCTAAGATTATATTTTTGATGAGTGTTAAATATTGCATATTTTATCCCTCATTAGTCCGGATTTTATCAGCATCTCATATGCAAATCATTTGCCTTACATAGAGATTCTATCATTCTATTACATTAAACGGATTATCGGATTATCATGCATAAATCCGATTATTTATAGCGCATTTTTATGTAATATCTCTTGTGTAGGTGGACCCCACGACTACCTTAACCATCCGGCTAGTGTCCTGAGGCATCAAGAAGAGATTTCAATAAAAAAGTTACATGAATAAATCTTGGTGAAGTGTTGAAGAATTCCAAAATAAGAGGATAAGACTTTAAGTATAAAAGAAGTCATTTTCTAACACAAATGAATAGTTGGTGTATTGGTTAGAGCTTGGGATCCTATGAAATAGGTTATGGGTTCAAACTAAGGATTTGGAGCACTTTCTTGATGTTTAGTTCTCATGCTCTATCTTCACACTTGATGCTTGGATAATTTCAATTGATGCTTTATAGTTTGATTAAGTTCTCTCACATGGCATGCTCTAGAACCTTTATCTTTGATTTTTTGTAACTTGATTTTGATGAATTATTATTAGAATTAGAACATGCATTGTTTGAATTAATTATATACTGAGTGGGTTTTTAATTGCCTAATCTATTATTCTTATTTCTGTTAATTTAAATTTTTATTTGATTTGTTATTTTCACTTCTTGATTGTTAGATCTATACTTCACATCTAGAGCTGTAAATCTGGGCCGGGCCGTGCCGGCACCGCCCACTGAAGCAAGGCCCAGCCGTGCTGTGCTGGGCCCAAGGGTTCTGGGGTCAGCCCAGCACGGCATGACTAGGGCCGTGCCGCACGTGGGCGGCCCACATATCCCCCCCTCCCCCTTTTTTTTAACTTTTTTTAAAATTTTTTTAAGTTTTCTGAGTCTTAGAGAATTAGACTCTTCATTGTTGGCCTTGGACCATTTTCATTAAAATAAAAAAATTAAGAGAAATAAACAAGTAGAATAACACTAATGATGTTTTGAAAAAATACATCAAATAAATTGTATTTCCAACTTGGATAATTATATAATGAAATCTAAGTTACAAAAGTTTAAAAAAATTACAAGTTTGAACTTGGATCAATTATATAATGAAATCCAAACCTTCTGATAAATGAAAAAAGAATTTCAACTTTAAAAACCAATGATATATTCTAAAAAATAAATTACAACTTTAGAAACCTATGATACATTCTAAAAAATAAATTACAATTTCAAAAACCTATGATACATTCTAAAAAATAAATTACAAGTTGAAGGCCTATTATATACATTCTAAAAAAATTATACTATAATATATTTAATGCTGCTAGCTCGTCTTCTATCTCGATCTCATCATTATCGAGGTGTTGTTCCATATCCATTGCTTGATACCAATCTCATAAGCATATGCAGGTCTCAATTGTTTCTTCTGTAAGCAAAGTCCTCCTGGGGTCAATCAGGTGCCACTTACACTAAATGCCTGCTCTGATGCAACTGTGGATGCTGGTATTGTTAGTATATCACAGGCTATGGCGGAAAGCACGGGAAACTTAGTTTCAAATGATTTCCACCATGCCAAAATATCAAAGTCATCTTCTTCATCATCCGAGATTGTAACAGGATCGCTCCCCAGGTACATTGTTAATTTATTAAGGTTGTAAGATCCTCCAGAAGAAGTGGAGTTTCTTTCCTGAGATTTCCTCATAATACTCCAAATGGCCTTCTTTTTTCCTTTATGTACTTGGGGAGGGCCTGTCGGGACCGTGGGTACTATGGATCTACCTAATAGGGTAGCATATTCCAAATAAAATATTTTTAATTGTGCCTTAATTGTTGTCATGTCATTTATATTAGTTGTATTCATATTAAAGTGTATTTCATCAAGAAAGGTTTCTACACCTTGTAATTTCAATCTAGGGTCTAATGCAGCAACTATACAATATGTTAAAGGAGCTATTCTCCAATATGATGAAAACTTTTCCTCCATTTGTACACACATAAGTTGAAAAATTAGAAAATCTCATTACTTTTTAAAAGTAAGACTTATTTCATAAAATTGGGCTAAAGCTTGATTTGATGTGGGATAATATACCCCCGGAAAAAAATAATATTGCATCATGAAAAACTTCTAAAAAATCTCTTATTATCTCAAAAAGGGTCTATTTTTCATCACTTATAAAAATATCTCCATGCTCTAAATAAAGTTGACAATATTGAATTAGTGCCATTTTATAGGCACGTGATTCTTTTAACATTTTATAGGTAAAATTTCATCTATGTTTTACATCATATAATATTTTCTTTGGTCCTTGATTCAAATTTACACATATGTCCCTCCACCATTGTTTTCGCGAAGGAGAACAAAAAATGTGTCCTACAATCCATTTAATAATTCCTAAATCATCTCTAATTAATTCCACCCCTACTTGTATGATAAGATTTATTATGTGGCATGCACACCTATTGTGAAATAGATCTCCATTTAAATCAAGTTGAATCGCATGTTTTAGTAACTCTGTTGCGACATTGTTGGTGCTTGCATTATCTAAAGTTATAGAAATTATTTTATTTTTAATTTTATATTCTCTAAGTTTTTCAAGGATGGTGAACCATATACTAGCACTAGTGTGTGGGAATTCTAGCATAAAAAACGCTATCATTCTTTTCTGCATCACCCAATCACTATAAAATTAATGTGATGTGATTGCAATGTACCCCAGATTTTATTTAGAGGTCCATAAATCTGAAGTTAAAGCCACTTTTCCAGGTATATTTGCAAAAATATTTTTTAAATTCTCTTTTTCTTTTAAAAAATCTTTATTCCATCACTTCTAGCAGTATTTCTAGATATTTTCTGCCATGAAGGAACAAAGGCAGACCTCAAAAATCTTTCAAAACATCGGTCTTCAGCAAGTATAAATAGTGCATGGCGATTGATTATATACTTAATAAGTTGATATCTAGCATTATTAGAGTCATAGTTGAAAACTCCTAAACCACCAGATAAATCTGTTTGAGAAAGTTGTGTTTGAATCATCCCACCTCTTGCCCCATCGTTAGCGGTATTCGTGTGTCTACGCAAAAACATTTTCATGTGTCTACTAAGGTGGCCAGTGTCATTTGATGATTTGGCACTGAGGAGATCTTTGCAATATTTACATTGTGCCTTCTCCTCTGTTCCTCCTCTGAGACAAGAGATAGTAACTTTAGCTAAATGAAACCATACAGGAGAAGTCAATCTTGTTTTTCTCTTCTTTTTGGTTGTAGAAACCGAACATACATGATCTTATGGATTATTACTATCTACTTCTATGCCCTGACTTTGATCTAAATGAATAAATCCAGGATCTTCCTCATTTAGAGATAAGTCATGGTTGAAAGGTTGTGATGGTCCAGCCATTTTTCTAAATCAAAGATTTAAAAAAACTTAAATAAATAATTATATATAATGCATTTTTTGTGATAATTTATATAAGTAAGGGGAGAAGATGTGACTTAATATATAATATTACTATTTATATTATTACTAAATAAAACTCAAAATTAAAGATAATAAATACCTTTATAAGAGAGGAGATAGCTAATGGAGAAGTCCTTCTTAGTTGAATCCTCCACTTTAGAGAAGTCACCCTTACTCTTCACTTCTTAGAAAACTTTGTAAAGAGAGCTTAGACTTTAGAATGAGACTTAAGAGAGCTTAGAGCTATAGAACTTTAGAGGAAGTGTGAGAAATGAGAGATTAGATGAGTGTAGAGAAATGAGAGGAATGAAATACCCCATCATATGATCGTTTTATAGCAGTTGGGGGGTATAATGGTAAAAAATGATTAAAAGACACTAATACCCCCCCCCCCCCCCCCCCCCCCCCCATTTGACTGTTTATAGCTATTGGGGGGGGGGGGGGTGTTAAAAAAAACATTTTGACCATTTTTTTAGAGGGGGGCATTTTTCAAAAAAATAGTCGTTGGGGCTGGGCCGAGCCTGGGCCATGCCTCATGCCGGGCCTTGCCACCCGCGGGCTCGGGGGCCCAAGCCCAGCATGGCACAGATTTTAATCGTGCCGTGCCTCGGGCCTGGCAGGCTGGGCCAGCATGGCCCCGCGTGACTGTCGGACCGCCCTGTTGACCAAGTCAACGGGCCAAGGCATGGCCTAGGCACAATTTTTTCGTGCCAGGCCCGTGCTGGGCTTGGGTCACCCGCCCAGATTTACACCACTATTCACACCACTTGTTTTAAAATCATACACATTCACACCACATCTTCACCTTAAATCGTGTATTTCCACCACCATTCATCCACTAGTTTAGTGTAGTTTGTTAGATTAGCTTAGATCTTGTTAATTTCATATTTTAGATTGTTAATTAGAGTATTCTAATTGCTATTTTAGTTTTATTCTACATTTTATTTAGTTTAATTTCATTTTTCACACATAGTTTATTAGTTTTAATTATTCACTTCAATTGTCTATATTAGTTATATCTTAGTTCAATTCCACTGAAATTGGATTCATTGCTTGTTCCATCCTCTCTCTTTGGGATCGATAATCCAGACTCTTTAGTCCTTTACTACTTGACGACACCGTAGTCTTACGGTTAAGCGTTGCACATTCAAGTGTCGATCAATTTCTAAAAGTGGTTAAAACTAAAGAATTGAAATTGAATATCAAGAAATGACCATCAAATAGCCTCACTTTTGTTTAAAATTGAATCATGGAGAAATAGGAAATGAATACCAAGTTATCATCCTATTAATTTTAATCCTAAGAGAAGGTCTCAATTACGTTGCTACCTTATGTAAGAATTTAAAATCGTTGGCAGAGAGGTGTCTCGTTATAGCGAGACACATGCTCGCTATAGTAAGCCGAGCAAACATGCCCAGTCCGATCTGAACTCTGATTAAGAGTTTGTTTATGACTTCTACTTTGATTAGAGTGTAATTAGAAGTCTTATGCATGGAATTGGGGCTATAAATTGGGTGATTCTCTCGACCCAAAGAGATAAGACAAGAAGTTAATTCTCTCTCTTGATCTGAGGTTAGAATACGATAAGAGAGATTTTCTTATTTCTCTAGAGCTATTGAGAGATTGTTCTGAAGAGCTGCTCTAGAAGGTTTTTGTTGCTTCTACTATTTTGTAAAAGATTTATCATCTTGGTGAACAAGGTGCGAGGAGATCAAGTAAAGAGAACAGTGCACGGTGGAAGTCGTGTTAGTGGATTTTGTGCAAAAACAACTACGGTCCTTATGTCGAGGTACATACTGAGATAAAGGAGCTGTGAGTATATCTTGTAACTGTTCGTGAAATCTTGAGTTCTAGATCATTTTTTTTCTCCCTGTAAAGGGTTTTCACATTAAATTTGTGTCGGCCTTCTTGTGATGATTGTTTGGTGGATTTATTTGCTAGTTCGATATTATGTGATTGGTTACATCCGCTGTATTTATTTGATTAATTAGACTAGCATCCATTCTAGCGGGTCCTGCAAAACCTTCAATTGGTATCAAAGCGGGTTACACTATTTTATTGTGTTGATCCAAATATTGCTAGAATGGATATCCACCATGAAGGTACTTCAACCAATGAGCCTCCTTTGTTGGATGGTTACAATTATGCTTATTGGAAATCCAGGATGGTTGCCTTCTTGAAAGCCATAGATCTGAAAGTTTAGAAATCTCTCACTATTATTGCTGATGGGTAATTGGTCCCAAACCTGAAGATAAGGGGACTAAGGAAGAAGAGTTGGCTGCCACTTGTAACTCTAGAGCTTTGAATGATATTTATAATGGAGTTACTGTGTCTAAGTTTCGAAGAATTTCTACAAGCATTACTACAAATGAAGTTTGGGATATCCTGCAGACTGTGCATGAAGGGACTGACACTGTCAAACAGTCGAGACTTCAGAAGTTGTATACAGCCTTTGAAGCCATAAAGATAGAAGAAGATGAGTCTTTCAATGAATTTAATAGTAAGATGAATGCAATTGTCAATAATACCTTTACCTTAGAAGAACCAATTCCTGAAATCAGAATTGTTAAAAAGATTTTGAGGGCTCTCCAAGAAAGGTTTGATAGAAAGGTTGTGGCCATAAAAGAAAATAAAAATCTAAATACGCTCAAAGTTGATGAGTTGGTTGGCACTCTACAAACTTTTAAAACAAACCTTAGGTCTAATGGGAAGACACAATCTCAAGGTATTGCTTTAAAAGCACTCAAGGAATCGTATAAGAAAGCATCTAATGAATCATGCAAGAAAGCCGCAAGTGATACAGATTCAGATTCCGAGGAACTGATCCACAAGTTGCTGTATAATTCATGAAGCAAATCAATCTTTTTATGAAGGGGCAGAAAACCATTGTGAGGATCCCTAAAAATTCTGAAAATAAGAAATCTTTTAAAGGGATTTAATGTTATGAGTACCAAGGCTATGGACACATTGCTAATGACTGCGGAAATAAAAAAATCTAAAAAGAAGGCTTTGAATACTATTTGGGAAGATGAAACTTCTGATGATAAAGATGAAAATCTTGAGTATGACAAACCTGACATTGGCAATGAGAAGTTTATTACTTTTATGCCACTTCTGGTCCTGTTGCTTCACATGTTTCTTCCGAAGCTGAGACTGATCAAGATACTGAGTCAGAGGAAGAACCAGATTGGAAAGGTGAATATGAAATACTTTTTAATAAGACTACGAAGATGGTTAAGGTGAATGAAAAGTTGCTGTTAATTGGAAAGTGTCTAAAGAGCAAAATGCCTCCTTGAAAGCTGAACTTGTAGATTTACTTGCTAAACTACAAAAATTGGAGGATGAAAATAACAAGTTCGCTGACAAATTGACTGCAAAATCACAAAAGTGTGACTTACTTGATTCTGATATGAAGACTTTGAAAGCAGAGAATTATGATCTGAATGGAATACTCAAGATGGTTATATCTAAGTAAAATACTACTAAAGCTTCATTGAATAGGATGAATACTGGATCGAGAAAATTAGATGACATCCTGTGCAGTCAAAAGGCAAACGCTAACATGTGTGGCATTGGCTACGCTGACGGAGAATCTACTTCGAATGCTAAATGTACAAACTGTTTTGTTAAAAATTCAATTGTTACTAATCATGTTGTTAGTATTGTAAAGAAAATTCCAAAGAAGATGAATGTGTCACGCTATAGAGGTGTCTCGTTATAACGAGCCAGGCGGACATGCCCAGTTCAAAGAGTTTGTTTATGACTTCTATTCTAATTGGAGTGTAATTAGAAGTCTCATGCTCGGATTTGGGGCTATAAATTGGGTGATTCTCTCAGCCCAAAGAGATAAGACAAGAAGTTAATTCTCTCTCTTGATCTGAGGTTAGAATACCCTAAGAGAGATTTCCTTATAGAGCCACTGAGAGATTGTTTTGAAGGGCTACTCTAGAAGGTTTTTGTTGCTTCTACTATCTTGTAAAAGATTGATCATCTTGGTGGACAAGGTGCGAGGAGATCAAGGAGAACGGTGTACGGTGGAAGTCGTGTTAGTGGATTATACAAGAATAACTACGGTCCTTAGGTCGAGGTACAAATTGAGGTAAAGGAGCTATGAGTAAATCTTGTAATTGTTCGTGAAATCTTGATTTCTATATCGTAGTTTTTCTCTCTTGAAAGGATTTCCACGTTAAATTTGTGTATGCCTTCTTGTCGTGATTGCTTGGTAGATTTATTTGCTTGTTCTATATTATGTGATTGGTTATATCTGCTACATTGATTTAATTAATTAGACTAGCATCCATTCTAGTAGGTCCTGCAAAACTTTCACCTTATATCCTTCACCCATCACTCTTTAATAATCCTACTATGGATCTTTTGACCTGATACATTTTCCTTGGGGGCCACTATGTAAAAAAATTCTTTGGGTGGGGGAGCCACAAGTAAAATATGTATGGATTTTAAAAATACTTAAAAGGGGTTTATTAAAAATTGAGGGGTGGAGGTGTGGAATGTAAAAAAAAATATGTAAATTTCTTCAAATGCAAAAGGGGGTTTTCAAAATTTTGGAGGATGCAAACAAAGAGGCCCAAGTATAGCTAGCCATCCTAGTGATTAAAATAATCACACCCTTGGTTTAAAGTCTCCATTGTTTTGCTAGTCCCATATGGGATAGATTTTTGTCCAAGAGCCGTGCCGGATTTTTGTGCCCGGGCTCTGACACGGCTCCCGGGGGGCCATTTGATCCCATTTGAATTTGGGATCCAACGGCTCTTGAGAGGGAGCCGTGCCAGAGCCCGGGCACAAAACCCGGGCTCTAGAGACTTTTTCTTTGTCCAATTCTCTATGTATGTGGGGTAGGTCATGCAAACTTGCTGTGAATACTTGTGTTCTCTTGGTGAACCAACTAGGGCTCCCAACATAAGCAATGCAAGGGTTAATCCTAGAATCTGCCATGGACCTATGGCGGTCAGACCACACGTTTTCCAAAATGTTTACGAAAAGGTCGAAAATGTATGTAGCTTTGATATTAAGATCTGAGTTGTGGAATATAATTTCAACCCTAGCCTCTAGCAAATCACTGAAACATGTCTTTAAGAAAAGCCTGCTCTGCACCCTCAAATTCATCAAAATTATAAAGGAGGCTTTTTAGCTTTGTTAAAGCAAGAAAAGGTTCTGCAATGTTCGTCTCTTCTGTATTCCTTGATTTCTTTGGATTAATGATTACTAGTCTGGAGGAGTATTGCCTACTCTTTTCATTGATGATTATCAGGTGCAGTGATCCGGTGAGGGTGTATGGGCCCATCTATCCCACTGCTAATACGTGATCGTGGGTGTGTACATGGATAGATGTGGATCTTTTCACACTATGCAATTATCCCAAGACATCAGACCAAGCCATGCAAAATTTAACGATGTTAGGAGCTTAGTTTCCTTATTTCGAACTCCAAGCCTATTTTGGAAGAGGGAAAAAATACTCAAAACACAAGTAGAGGAGAAGACTTCAGTTGTCCCATCTCACACGCCTGTCTAGGGATCGATCCCTAGGCTGATAAATAATTTTACAAAATTTATAGCATTCACTAAACTAGCAAGAAAAAAAAATAATAAACAGAGACAAGTAGAGGGGAAACAAAAGATTACAGATTGAGTCCGCAGGCTCATTGAACCATAAAGTAAGTCGGATCAAAGGAAGATTGAGTTTTAGCCATCTGGTGCGCGGCAAAATTAAAATTTCTAGGAATGTAAGAAAAATTAATACCAACAAAAATGCAAAATTTTTAGTGGTTTAAAACATGACTAAAATTAGGCCCTCAATGTCCCATCGCTTAGTTCTTTTGAGGGCATTCACCACTTCTAAAGAATTATAGAGCACCATCACTCTGTCAAAACCTCTTTTGTGGTCCAGAATTATTAGGTGCTTGATCGGACAAGCGTCGGGTTAAAAGACTGAATTTTCTTTGCAGACACTTTCCTCTTAACTGGTGCAGCACTTTTTTGGGAAAAAAAAAAAATTTTGAACTTATTTTTCTGAAGTCCACAAAAAAACAACCGTTCTCCCTAGAGGGATCTGCTAATGCAAAATAGACAACATTACACAAATATATCTTAAAATTACTGAATGGAGGTAAAACTTTGCTCACCCTCTATTAACGCTATCTCCAGCTTAGTCTACTTTGCAAGAATTTCTACAAGCCTAGGTTGACCCCACAGCTCCCACCATACCAGCCTTACCTAATTGCAACTCATCCTAAAGAACCCAACCACCAAACCCTTGAAAATCAGAACCACTCATCCAGCATGACCCATTAATAAATAGTTTTCAGGTAAAAGCCCCACTCACTACTCAGTGAAGAACCCAAACCTCCAACATCCATCTGCATAGCATGGCCCATTGGACTGAATCAACAGTTATTATGACTAACCATTTCAAGTTGTCCCGAACCTTACCTGATTCTCCCAATTGGATTGAGTCTTGTCTTCGACTCTTATCTTAACTGATTAAAATCAGAGAGATTATTTTTGCTGTCTTTCTTGGTCTCTCTTTCAGTGTAAAGTCATCTTGTCATTTGCAACTTCCATGCACAAAAGTGGGTTCCTATGAGCATTAAAGCATGAAAAAGGATCCCTTTTACATATGCTGCTGTAGGACCAAAAGCAGCCCTTGACCTTTCAATTAAGTTATAATATATGAATCATCACAAGATATGTTCTTCTAACATTCACCACCAGAATATATGTTCTACTGCCACTAAGTGAGAATATGAATCTTCCCTCAAGGATGTATGAAGAGGAATAGATGCTTGTGTGTTAGTGCGATTCTCCATAGTCTCTTTAAATTAGTTGAGGATATGTACATCTAAGCAAGCACAATTATTTGTATATAAAGTAGGTCAAAATACTCAAATGAAGGACTTGGTCATGGTCAGAGGAGAATATGTGATAAATAGGGGTGCTCATTGGCCAGGACGGCCCCAGCCACTTGTTCTAGGTTTCGACTTTAGATTTTTATTTTCAAGCCGGGCAGGATTAAAAGTTGAGCACGTTAACATTTGGGTCAGATTTGGACTAAGTATAGAAAGCTCGAAGCTAAGCTCGACTTTGTTTGAAAAATGGATGTAATTTAGTGATTGATTTTTCCAAATAAGTGACAAGAGGCCCAGGAAAAGTGGCTTGGTCCTACTAGCTAAAAAAGCACGAATTGGTCCTTGCATGTCTAAGGTAGGACAAGCAAGGTCCAGGCAATTATAGTCCTAGTAGGGTATGAGCCAGATATGAGCCTAAATTTCTGAAGTGGAACTGGTCCTAGATATGTCTTAGCTCGGCCCGACTCGGGCCATAAACACCCTTAAAGACAAACCATGCAATTAGGGATTTCTTTCAGTTTTTTCACCTTTTTTAAGATTTTGGGATTCGTCTGTTGCTAGGGTGCAACATAGGTCAGGCCGAGCTTGAGCCCCTATTTTATGAAACTCTTTCATGATGAAGCTCAAATAATAATAAATGAGTATATACTTCATATAAACAAACATGTCCTAAGACAATGGGGACTCATTTGGTTGAGGGCATTTCTAACGAGAATTTCCTTGTTTGGAAATTCCTGACATAATGTAGTTCTGATTGCCCCTGAAAGCATGAATTCTCTATTTGATTGGGATTTAAGAGTGGGATTTAGCTAAGCTCACCATGTAAAAAGTCATTTTTTGCCAGCTGCAATCTCTAAATTTTGAAATTCAGAATGACCTTTGAACATTAAGATGATGAAATTTTACGTTTAAGAATAGCATTTGAAAACAGAAATTATCATCTTTAATACTGTGGACAACACCCTGACCCTTTTTTTTTTCTTTTTTTCCTACCAATACCAACACCAACACCAACACCAACACCACCATTTGTCATATCCATGGAAAGGAGGGACTAGGGAAGGCCTGACGAGCAGATCAGCGAAAAGCAATACCATACCATCTATACAATACAATGTCAAGATGTTAATCATCAAAGGAACGAAAGAAAGCTATAATAAATAATCATATGTCACCTCCTGACACGCTCTAAGAGCCTCTGGAGTCACGTCGCGAAAAGACGTAGAGAAAAATGTCCTTTTAAATCACCACCCTGCCCTCCCCTTTTCTCACAACCCCTGTGCTCCAGACCTGAAATGAGAGAAAAAAAAAAAGGCTCGTCTCGAAAAGGGTGATCCACATCGATATCCAAAACCCAAAAAGCTGGTGTATGAGATATGCAAATAAGATATTAAAAAATCATAGCTTTCACATGAGAGAAATTTTAAGGTGTGCTTAGCTCCTGTTAAATGGAAGTTTAACTGATGCATTGTTTAATTAGTTCTCTCATATTATATGAGAATTTTCTTATGAATTTCACATTTGGGGATGGGACCAGTGAGATGGAAAGATCTATGTGAGACCACCCCCAAGTATCAAGTTTGATCCCAAACCCATGCCTCTAACCCCTTCATCCGTGACCCACAAGTTTAATGGCTTCATATTCAAAAAAATATTCAACCATCGATCCAACGGTTTCGTCCATTCGGATGTGTGCCAATCCTTGGGATTAGTGACTATCAGGGAGTTCCCTATTTGTTACTAGGCTTGGATGGGTTGCTCGTTGGGCCCCGCAAAAAAGTTCTCATATAATAGGTGAGAACTAGTTCTGACTTAAATATTTCCCTTATATATATAAGAGAGTATTTCTATGCATCTTTTCCTCATAGGATGAGGGACATTCCTATTTTTGAAAAGTTTCAAGTACACAGAGAGTATCCTATGTACTTCAAAAGTCACTTTTGTACTTTAAACTTTTTAAAAATGGGTTGAGGGATAGATGCACTTGAATATTTTCCATATATAAATACCATGTATCGAAAATCCATTTCCGCACCTTATATGTAAAATACCTTGTATGTTTAATTTTTAACCGTTGATCTTTCATAGATTGTGAAATATTTGCAAAATATTTTAGGTCATCTGATCTTTCAATTCTGATTTTTTTGGGGGGGGGGCGGGGGGTGGAGGGGGGGGCGCATAATTTTTCCTATCAAAATCGTTAATCCCCTTCACAAGGCCAACAAATTCAATCGGGTTAAATCACATCGCTTGATTCATCATGGGTTTTTCAAAAGTGAGAGAGACTTTATTAGCTTTTAGGGGCTCTCAACGTTGAAATATTATATATATAATTGGGAAAACTACCGGAAAAGTCCCCTTAGCATGTCATTGGTAGGATGACAACTCACTAGGAGTTTAGAGACGGAAGGGGTCCTTTGGGTGTGTTTTAGAATTTTTTTATGTCATTTAGGACATTGTCGATATTGATCACTCTATACAGGTTGTTATTGATTTGCAGAACTAAAATAAAAAGTGGGGTTTTCTTTTTTTGTTGCCGGTACTGCTCTAGAGTGGTGGATGTGGCTAGGGGAGGCAGGGAATGGGATGATATGAACAAATGGAGGGCGGCGATCATGAAGTCGTCTTCTTCGGAAGAGGAGGGAGGATCGCCATGGAGGGAGGGAGGAAGAGGAGGGAGAAGAGGGGAGGGGAGACGGAGCAAAGTTGTAGGAGGAGAAGAGGAAGAGGGCCCGGGCCTTTAGGTGGTGGGAGAGGGAGGGGATGAGTGCCAGGGACCTGCAGATCCAAGAGGAGTGAGAGGAGGCGAGGTTGGATGATCCTTAGGTGAACCTGTAGATTCAATGTTAATGTCGTCTTCTTTTTTTTTATTCGCGATATTGTCGATATCGATAACTTTTATCTGTTCCAGCAACTGCTGACTTACAACTTTTAATTCATCCTACTGACGAAACTAGTCGATATCGACAACTTTTATCTGTTCCAGCAGCTGCCTACTTACAACTTTTAATTCATCCCACTGACAAAACTAGTCGATATCGACAACTTAATGTTGTCGCTATCGACAACTTTTATCTGTTCTTGCGAATTCCGAAGGTTGTGGAAATGACAACAGAAACATCAAACAGCTTCATGCAATTCATAATAAACAACTCATTTATCAATCCACCCCCAATATAGCAAAAAACCCCCCACCCCCTTCTCTTTCTTCTCCTCTTCGGCAGGAGCTGACAATCTGCTTGTCACTCCTTTCTCAATCATTCTATATATATGCATTCAATCATTCTATATACATGTTGTAGAACTCTAACACATACATTCAACCATTCTATATACAAACTGCTAACAGTAAAGAAAAAATACCATCAAACGCAAAGTATAAATGATCCAACAAAAGGATTCTATATAGAAATACAATTCATTCTGTACAATGGCAAAAGGAGGCTAAGTACAAGTCTATCAACCTGACAGACTGATGAAACATAACCATATCAAAGCCAATGTTACAATTTTCAATAAAAAAGTACAACAAAGAGGTAGCCCCATAAGCAGTATCCACCAAAAAGTGAAGAAAACAAAAGAGGGATACCATGAAAATAAGGGAGCATACCTATGAAAATTGAGAGGCCAACAACCTGGGATACCATTTTCTAGCATAGTTGAAGATATATTTCACCAAACAACTACCAAACTATAACTATTATCTAATAGCTAATCGACAGGTTTGTATGGTTTTATAGTGTGAATCCAACATCTTAAACCCAACTTATGGTCATTAGGAATGTCTTAAAAAGCAAACAACATGGAATACCATATGCCACCGTTCAACTATAAGACACATTACATCAAACACCTATAGGGCAACAACATATGCATCTCTTTAGCTATAAGACATATTTCATCAACTACAAAGAATCCAAAAATTGGTATAGTTTCAGAAGAGAGAATACAAAAAAAAAAAAAAAAAATCCTAGACATGTAGTTTACAAATCTCACTCCACTCAAGAGAGATCACAAAAAAAACCACCATCCATACAGCCAAAGAATCAAACTTACATTTAATTTCTAGTGATTTAATCTACACATAACATAAATAAAGAAAACAACCATCATTCCCCAAAAGACTTCTGATGGAAACATCTAAAAAAAGCATAATTTCCCAAATAACTCTAGCAGAATCAAGAATTTCAATAGGCTCTCAACATTCTTCAATCAATAGCCCTTAATCCCCCACGGCACAAAGACGCCAACAGAGTGTTATAAGCGACCACATCTACAGCACAACCTCTCTCAAGCATTTTGTCGAACACCCTCAAGGTGTCCTCCCCATTTCCATGATCGCCCCATCCCTTCATGCTGTAACTCTTCGCCCCTGTCTTGAACTTCGACTTCACCTCCTCAAAGAACTCTTCCGCCTGCCCAACAAGACCATTTCGACATAGAACCGATAGCAAATGATCGAGATCGTCGACGCGCGCTTGGAGGCCAAATTCACCCATCTTCGAAAAGGCCCTAACGACATCCAGCGGCAACTTTGCACGGCAGTAAGATCTGAACATGACCCAGAAAATGTCCAGCCTAATCTCGACACCCCATCTCTCATCTCCGAGAGAAAGTCCCAAATCAAAGGGCATTCTATGCAACTGCCCAAAATATCCACAAGGATGTGGTAGCTCTCTCTGCTGTGGAAGAAACCCGGAACTTTGGCGTGAAGGTTTTTTAAGACCCACTAGAATGAATTACTAGTTCTAATTTAACCAATCAATGCAGCGGAAATAAATCAATCAGACAGAACTAGCAAATAAATCTACCAAGCAATCACTATAAGAAGGCAGATACAAATTTTACCGTGGAAACCCTTTCCGGGAGAAAAACCACAAACCAGAAATCAAGAGTTCACGAACAGTTTACAAGATATACTCACAAGCTCCTGTACCTCAGTCTATACCTCGACCTCAGGACTGTAGTTGTTCTTACATAGAATCCACTAACACGACTTCCACCATGTACCGTTCTCCTTACTTGATCTCCCCGCACCTTGTCCACCAAGATGATCAATCTTCTACAAGAGAGTAGAAGCAACAAAACCTTCTAGAGCAGTCCTTCAGAACAATCTCTCAATGACTTTAGAGAAACAAGGAAATCTCTCTTATGGTATTCTAATATCAGATCAAGAGAGAAATAACTTCTTGTGTGTCTTCTTTAGGTTGAGAGAATCACCCAAATTATAGGCCCAATTTCGTGCATAAGACTCCTAGTTATAAACCATTCAGAAGAGAAGTCCCTTTTCAAACTCTTAAAAGAGTTCTAACCGGATCGGGGTGGGCTTGGTCCGCCTCGCTCGCTATAGCGAGGTGCCTTACTGTCTCACGGATTGTATCATCCGTTTTTCAAGCCCTGACATGTATTGTTCTGTCATGTGACATGTCATGTTGACTTTTAAACCTAACAATCTCCCCCTTTTGGCAATTCTTGGACAAAATCCCTAGAAAAATATAATTTGATCTGCCCAAAAGTAAAACCCAAAATACATTGAATTTAAAATAAAAAAAAATTAGCACTGTAGATCTTGTATTGCCTTTGCTTGTTTGAACTTTCAGATCTTGAATTGCCTTGGCTTGTAAAGCTCCCCCTAGCTTTATTCTTCTCTCCCTATTTTTGTCCATAATTGACAAACCAATATCATCATGCAGCTTCTGTCAATCTGAATGCAGTAGCTCCCCCTCAATATGATCTTCGTATCAGCACTGGGGTGGGGGTTTGATCTTTCAAATCAGGGGTGATGAGGTTTAGGCACATACACTTGTAAATTTAAATATTTCAGCAAAGTGTGTACCAATACAGAAGAGAGGTCTTCTTTCTTGACCCAGATAGCTTTGATATTCGTCTTTTTCAGCTCAGTCTTTTGTGTTTTCCATTGCTTTTGATTCGGTAAACTTCGCAGCTTGTTACAATGGGGTCGAATGTGTCATTTAATTCCACAATGATGACAAGTGGGGATTCATTCAGGACGTAACACATTCTGCTTCGTTGGAGCTTTCTTTGCAACACTAACAACAGAATTAGTAATAACTGATTGTTTAACAAAACAATTGTTACCTTTGACATTGGAAGTGGATGCTCCGTTAGTGTAGCCAATGCCATACTTGTCGGTGTTTGCCTTTTGACTGCACAAGATGTCATCTAATTTTTTAGACCCGGTATTCATCCTGTTCAATGAAACTTTAGCAATGTCTAACTTAGATAGAACCATCTTGAGTTTTCCATTCAGATCAAAAATTTTTGCTTTCAAAGTCTTCATATCAGAATCAAGTAAGTCACACTTTTGTGATTCTGCAGTCAGTTTGTCAGCCAACTTGGTATTTTCATCCTCCCATTTTTGTACTTTTGCAAGTGAATCTGCAAGTTCAGCTTTCAAGGAGGAATTTTGCTCTTCAGACATTTGCCAATTAATAGCAACTTTTTCATTCACTTTAACCATCTTCATGGTTTTCTTGAAAAGTGTTTCATATTCAGCTTTCCAATCTGGTTCTTCCTCTGACTCAGTATCGTGATCAGTCGCAGCTTCAGAAGAAACATGGAAAGCAACAGAATTAAAAGTTGCCATAAAAGCAATAAACTTCCCATTGCCAGTGTCAGACTCAGGATTTTCATCATTCTCATCAGAAGTTTCATCTTCCCAAGTAGTATTCAAAGCCTTCTTTTTAGATTTTTGTTTCCGCAGTCATTAGCAATGTGTCCATAGCCTTGACACTCATAACATTGAATCCCTTTAAAAGATTTCTTCTTTTTAGAATTTTTAGGGATCTTCACATTGGTTTTGTCCCTTCATAAAAAGCTTAAATTGCTTATGAACTGTACAGCAACTTGGGGATCAATTTCCTCGAAATCTGAATCTGAATCACTTGCAGCTTTCTTATTTGATTCATTGGACGCTTTCTTGAATGATTCATTGGACGCTTTCAAAGCAATATCTTGAGATTTTATCTTCCCATTAGACCTAAGGTTTGCTTCAAAAGTTTGTAGGTTGCCAACTAACTCATCAACTTTGAGCGTATTCAGATTTTTATTTTCCTCTATGGCCACAACCTTTCCATCAAACCTTTCTGGGAGAGATCTCAAAATCTTTTTAACAATTCTGTTTTCAGGAATTGGTTCTCCCAAAGTAAAGGTATCATTCACAATTGCATTTAGCTTCGAATTGAAATCATCAAAAGTTTCATCATCTTCCATCTTTATGGTTTCGAAGGCTGTATATAATTTCTGAAGTTTCGACTGTTTGACAGTGTCATTCCCTTCGTGCACAGTCTGTAGAATATCCCAAGCTTCTTTCGCAGTAGTGCATGTAGAAATTCTACGAAACTCAGACATATTAACTCCATTATAAATAGCATTCAAAGCCCTAGAGTTACAAGTGGCAGCCAACTCTTCTTCCTTAGTCTACTTATCTTCAGGTTTGGGACCAGTTACCCCATCAGCAGTAATAGTGGGCAAGGAATAGTCATTCTCAACAGATTTCCAAACTTTCAGATCTATGGCTTTCAAGAAGGCAATCATCCTGACTTTCAATAAGCATAATTGCTACCATCCAACAGAGGAGGCGTATTGTTTGAAGTGCTTTCGCGGTAGATATTCATTCTAGCAATTATGGATCAACACAATAAAATAGTGTAACCTGCTCTGATACCAATAGAAGGTTTTTTAGGACACACTAGAATGAATTACTAGTTCTAATTTAACCAATCAATGCAGCAGAAATAAACCAATCAGACAGAACTAGCAAATAAATCTCCCAAGCAATCACCACAAGAAGGCAGACACAAATTTTACTGTGGAAACCCTTTCCGGGAGAAAAACCACGAACCAGAAATTAAGAGTTCACGAACAGTTTACAAGATATACTCACAAGCTCATGTACCTCAGTCTGTACCTCAACCTAGGCATGTCAAACGGGCCGTGCCGGCTAAAATCCTGGCCCGCCCGTGCCGTGGGCCGGGCCGGCACGGCCCGCCCCAGCTAACGGGCCGGCACGGCACGGCCCGCCCCAGCTAACGGGCCGGCACGGCACGGCCCAATGGCACGGCCCACAGTGGGGCGGGCTGGAGCGGGCCGTGCCAGCGGGCTGGAGCGGGCCGTGCCAGCGGGCTGGCGGGCCCTTTTTTTTTTCTTTTTTGATAGACTGATATAATTACCGTAAGGCGTAACGTAAGCGTAAGTCCGTAACGACATGGATTTGAATTTGATTTTCGATCAATAGACATTAATTTTTCAATAGTTACTTTTCTAAACATTTAAACTTATACAAACATTTGACAAATAATTGAGTGGTTCAAATTAATTTATAGATATTTACTCACATATTACTTAAGTACTATATATGAATTTTCTTTTTCTTATCAGTATTAAAAATAAAAATTAGAACACAAGCAAGGAGAATGATAAAGATATTTAAGTGGTTCGGTCAAACTCGACCTACTCCACTGAGAAGAGAGAACCATTTGGATCTTAACTTCTTGAAGGTTTTTAAATAGGATTACCTTCAAAACCTTACAATCTTTTTAGAAAAAAAAAAGAAAAGAATGACCAACTTATAAATTACAATGAAGAAAAAAGTAAAAAATCAGATTTGTAGTCCACTAATGTATTCTGCTAGATCAAAATCTTCCATTAATGATGTTAACTCTTGCTTCCTCTTATCTGCCAAGTACCAATCTCGTAGGCAATCACAACACTCCACCGTTTCTTCAGTGAGATTTGTTCTTCTGTCATCTACTACACGTCCACATGCACTAAAAGCCTGTTCTGATGCTACAGAAGACATAGGAATAGTCAATAGATCACGAGCCATGGCTGCCAACACCGGATAAATGCTTTTTTGTTGCTTCCATCAGGCTAAAAGGTCAAAGCTAGATGCATCCTAATTACACCTACGTCAAGATACGATGATAACTCCGTCACAGTGTTGTTACTTGAGCTTGAGCTGGATGCCATGCCCGTGGACAGGGAAGAATACCACACATCCCACTCACCAACACCTGTCTGCTGGACTTCTGAATTGCCCATACTAAGCCCAGCTGTACCCATTTGCTCACAATAAAATTGAAAAAGTGCTTATAAATTTGCCCTTATATTTAAAAAAACATTTAAATCTATATAATTCATATTTTTATTTATTCCATCAATAAAAAACTGTACACCACTTAATTTTAACCTAGGATCAAATACAGCAGCTAAAGAAAATGTCATTGGAGCCTCTTTCCAATATTTATTAATTTTTTCTTCCATGACTCTAATAGTGCTACCAAGTAAAAAATGATCTCTAAATCTACTGAATTGTAAAGTAATTTTAAAAAGTTTCACTAAAGCTTCATTAGATGTGGGATAATATATCCCGGAAAAAAATAATGTTGATGTATAAAAAGGTTCTAATAAATCTCTTATATGGGCACATAACTCCCAATGTTCATCACTAATCATTAAATCTTGTGCATGAAAAGCACAAAATTCATTCAAAACGGCTTTTCTAGAAAGTTCCTTGTTTAACAAATCATACATAGAATTCCATCTATGTTCAACTTCTTTAGGCATTTTAATAGCTGATACGCCTTGCCTTGCACATATTTGGGCATACAATTGTCTTCTTTGTGCGGAGCAAAAAACAAATCTAGCAATGTCTTTAATAGCATCTGTATAACTTGTAATATGCTTTAAACCAACTTTTGCAATAAGATTTAAGATGTGACATACACATCTATTTTGAAAGATAGAACTATCTATCAAAGTTGCAAGTGGCATCTGCATTCTCATTAATTCAATAGCCACTGTATTATTACTAGCATTATCTAAAGTTACAGATAAAACTTTTTCCTTAATACTATATTCATCTAGTTTTTCCAAAATTAATGTACTTATCCTAGTTCCATTGTGTGGCCATTCAAGAGTGCTAAAACTAAGTATATGTTTATTCATAATCCATTTTGCATCTATATTATGTGCAGTAATACAAAGATAACTATCACCCCCTTTAGAAGTCCACATATCTGTGGTTATGGATATTCTACCAGGAGATTCTGCAAAATAGTTTTTTATATTTATTTTCTCTTCCTGCCAGAGTCTAATAGCATCATTTCTGGCTGTATTTCTTGATATACTGTGAAATTGTGGTTGACAGTATTGCTGGACCCATTGTTCGAAAAACTCATTTTCAACAAAAGCAAATGGTAATTTGGATAAAACAACCATTTTAATAAGACCTTGTCTAGCACTTTGTGCATTAAAAGAAAAAAATCCAAACTGCTACTACTACTACGTACCACCACCAGTAGTAGAAATTTGGGTTTGTGAACCAGGCCCCCCTGTCCCTACATTCTCTGGCTTATGCTTTTGTAAACATGTTTTTCCTATGTCTTGACAAATGGCTGGTACCCCCTTTTGACTGGGCACTATAAATCTTACCACACAATGTGCATTTTGCCTTTTCAACATTCTTTCCATTTTCAAAAACATCATACCTTGTATATATATCCAAACTGCTGAAGTTCTACTCCTCTTGTTTGGTTTATGGGAACTCTGAGGAAAGGGGGGTGGTAAAATCACCTACTTCATCTTGTAATTCAATAAAATCTTCTTCTACCTCTAAATTAACGGAAGAAGCTTCTGTGGGAAATCTTCTAGCCATATTTCAAAAGAATAAATTTATAAATAATAATAGTAATATGCTAATAGCCTTCTTTTGTGATAATTTATTATAAGAAAGGGGAGAAAATGAGAGTTAATATAATATAATATAAACTTATATATATGGAATCTCAAATCTAAATATTATAAATACCTCTAAATCTTTGAAGGCCCCTTTAATCTTGTCTCTTGATGACTTGATCTTGGTCCTCCAAAAACTTCTTAGAGAGAGTGAAAGAGTTGAATGCTTTGAGAGAGAGTTAGAGAAAGAGAGAGTTGTGTAAATTGGTGAGAATGAGTGTATAATTGGTGATGAATGAGAATGGAGGGTTAGGATATTTATAGACTTAGTTTAATGAAAAATGACACAAATACCCCTTATATGACCGTTTTATAGCTGTTGGGGGGGGGGGGGTAAATGGTATTTTTTAAAAAAATAGCCGTTTTTTTGGTTGTTGGGCGTGCTGGCGAGCCGTGCTGGCGGGCCGACCGTTGGGCGGGACTGTCGGGCTGGCGGGCTGGCGGGCCTATACTGGCGGGCTGCAAGGGCTGGCCCACTAGGCCGGCGGGCCTGGCGGGCCGTGCGCAGCTCGGCCCAGCACGGCCCTCATCATGGACCGTGCCCAGTGGGCCGTGCCGTTGACCGGGCCGTGCACGTTGACTTTTCCGGCCCGGCACGGCCCACTTGACATCTCTACCTCAACCTCAGGACTGTAGTTGTTCTTGCACAGAATACACTAACACGACTTCCACCGTGCACCGTTCTCTTTACTTGATCTTCTCGCACCTTGTCCACCAAGATGATCAATCTTCTACAAAAGAGTAGAAGCAACAAAACCTTCTAGAGCGGTCCTTCATAACAATCTCTCAATGGCTTTAGAGAAACAATGAAATCTCTCTTATGGTATTCTAATATCAGATCAAGAGAGAAATAACTTCTTGTGCGTCTTCTTTGGGTTGAGAGAATCACCCAATTTATCGGCCCAATTTCGTGCATAAGACTCCTAGTTATAAACCATTCAGAAGAGAAGTCCCTTTTCAAACTCTTAAAAGAGTTCTAACCGGATCGGACTGGGCTTGGTCCGCCTCGCTCGCTATAGCGAGCTGCACCCTCGCTGTGCCTTACTGTCTCACGGATTGTATTATCCGTTTTTCAAGCCCTCACATGTATTGTTCTGTCATGTGACATGTCATGTTGACTTTTAAACCTAACATGGCGGCCTAGAGAAAGAATCGGTGGCTCGAGACTGCGAGATTTCGGCAGCGTTTGAGGACTTGCTCGACGGAGTTGGTGGAGATCTCGGAGGAGAAGGGTTGGAGGGCGGATTCAAGAGATGTGAGGGTTTAGGTGGTGAAGGGGATGATGGGTTAGTGTTCTGATTTGATGGCGGGAAATGAGTAGTACTCGAACGGCCATTACAGGAGAGAAATCAGGACTTCCCATTTTTAAATTTTTCTTTCCTTCCTGAAATGGATCGAAAGACCTTTTATTGAGCACGAGTTGCAGTTTACGCATATTAGTTACTATCGACAATATATAATTGTCGATATCAACAACATCGCTAAATAATAAAAAAAAAAAAGACCCCTACCGTCTTTAAACTCCCGCAGGATATTCTCCTTGCTAATCCGGTGATCTTCTCCTTACTAATACCTCACCGTGGAGATTTTCCAGGTAGTTTAGTCTATATAATTAACAACGAAAGAGAAGTATGAACTCCACAGCAAGTAAGCCAAAAGTGCCACAGCTTAATCATAACCCTGTCATTCAAAACCGCCGGATCAAGCCGTCAAAAACCTTACCTTCAGCTCCGTACTGTCAGTAAGACAACTGACGGATCGTCCAGGACGGTAACGGCGCCCCAATCCGTCTATACTCTATTTATAGTATACTCAGTAGTAGGAAAGTTACCTCCACTTTGCCCACTCAAAAGTTTTAGTGAGTTTTCCTCATCGATGCTGGGCCCCGCAATACGTGCCATGATCAGTCCACATTTTTTTCCTGTGTTTTTTGGTTGGATGGAATGGGCCCCACCATATTGATTTGAGTAGTAATCTATAGTTTAATCACGACATGGGGACCAGGGTGTTGGTGAATCCAATCAGCTTGATCTTTCAAAGGTGGACCGCACCATGCTTTTAAAGGCAAGGGGATGCAACATACATACTACAATGGTAGTCTGTCCAAAAGGTCATGTAAGAGAAGATTAGTTTTGAGATCCTTACTAATTGAAAAGTAAAACTAATATGAAGTCAATGATGCTTTATAAGAATAAAAAGTTAATTTATAACTGGAGAAAAATAATGTATTCACTATTCACCATTCCACTGAAGAAAATCTGAAAATCTCTTCTACTTCTTGCAAAACAGTGGTTAAATGAATCCAACAGGAGAAACAAGAAGGAAATTAAAAACAAAAGGTTTTCTAGATAAAAGAGTGTTTTTCCTCTTTTTTATCTTTCTCTGATTTGAACACTCATGTTATCCAATTGATTGACAAGTGGATCCAACTCTTATATCCAAATATTCAAAAACAGTTTTCTTGATACCAAGACTTAAGAGGTTTTAACTTACTAGCTTTGCATTTAATGGACTCAAGGAAAGGACTTAGACGGCTGCACATTCAAACAGGGTAATTCATCATAAGAAAGATATCTATATAAAAAGATCTTCTGATTTGTATACCATTGCCTTTTCTTTTGTGATAGGGTGTTTTGATTTGGCTGATCATTTTTCCTTTTTAATTTAATTTGTCATTACCAATATAAAGAAAAACGAGTGAGAACTTTGAGACTGAATCCTCTTAGTGTTGAGAACTTATGGTAGGGCCCGTTTATTGAAAATTTAAGTGGTTCAAAAGAGATGCTCTCGCCTTTAAATTTTACTCTAATACAAATTGGTCATACTGTAAATATAATTAATGCATATTTAATTACATTATTCATCATATGGTCAATCTTACAGTGGCGTGGGGTTAACTTCTATTGGAATAAAATTTGAGATATCTCATATAAGACGGCAACATTTATTTTGAACGGCTTATATATTCAATGGGTGGGCTCCATTGTAGAGCTATGCCTTTTTAGCTAAGTAATTCTCTAACTCACCCGCTAATTGAAACCTATAAACTTACAAATAATGACTTCATATGAAAATTTGCTTATTTATTTAATACTGCTCCGCTACACTCAATGGCTGAGTGGTATTGACACAAGCTTCACACACACGTAACTATACTCAGAAATTGAACCAGGTCCTCGAGTGAAGTATCACTCCCATACCACTAGCCCAATCCAACATAGCAAAACAAAATTAAAAAATAAAAAGTGATTTCTTTATTTGATACTTGGCTTTTAAAAAATTCAATATAATTATGACTAAATTAAACTGCCTTTAAAATGTTGTAAATTCTGAAATTTCAATAACTTTTAAAATCTATATTTTAAGAATTCAATGATAAAAACTCCTACAATGATCCAAATGCTTTTAAAAATCTCACCAAACAAAAAAAAATTGCTGCTTCAAGAATTGCACCGAGACCTCCGTCAAACTTCCGTTAGTCTCTGTCCCCGCTAGCGGGTACCGTCACATGAGTCCCTCGGTCACGTTACGCATCATGAGAACCACGCATGCAGAGTCCAGAGTCCAGACTCCCTATTCCCTTCCAAGTTCCATCTCTCCCTCTCTCTTATCTCCCTCTTGCCAAATCCATCCAATATTCCCTCTCCTCCTCTGAGACTGAAAGGCATTTTCTTTGATTCTCAGATTCCATCTTTCACCACTCTCCCCATATATCCCCACCTTCTCCCCTCCACACAGAAACCCATTCCACCCCCAAAAAAAAAAAAATGGAAGTCCTCATTCCCCTTCTCCTCTTTCTCAGCTTCCTATGCATTTCCACCTCCTCTGTCCCATCAACTGAACTCACCTCTCTCCTCAAACTCAAATCCTCCCTCCTCGGACCCTCCACCTCCGCCTTACCCGACTGGAATCCGTCTTCCCCGCACTGCTCCTTCACCGGCGTCACGTGCGACTCCAACTTGCACGTGACCGCCCTCAACATCTCCTCCCTCCCTCTCTACCGCCCTCTCCCCCCAGAAATCGGCCTCTTCCCACACCTCATCAACCTCACTCTCTCCAGCAACAACCTCACAGGAACCCTCCCTTCGGAGCTTTCCAACCTCACCTCTCTCACACTCCTCAACATCTCCAACAATGTCTTCTCAGGCCCCTTCCCTCCCCAAATCCTTCCCAAACTACTACTCTTAGAAACCCTCGACGCCTACAACAACAACTTCTCCGGCTCTTTACCCCTCTCTGTTGTCGGTCTCAAACGAATCCGCCACCTCCATCTTGGCGGGAACTTCTTCTCCGGCCACATCCCGCCGTCGTATTCCGAAATACAGTCGCTCGAATACCTCGGCCTCAATGGAAACGGTCTCTCCGGCGAGATTCCGGCGAGCTTAGGCAGGCTGACGAATCTCAAAGAGCTGTACATTGGCTACTTCAACAATTACCAGGGCGGAATCCCGCCGGAGTTTGGATCGCTCACTGCGCTGACTAAGCTCGATATGGGCAACTGCAACCTATCCGGCGGGATCCCGGCGAGTTTGGGGAATCTGAAGAAGCTCGATACTCTGTTTCTGCAAATCAATCATCTGTCCGGTCAGATTCCGCCGGAGCTGTCTGGATTAGAGACGTTGCAATCGCTTGATATTTCCATAAATGAGCTGAGTGGAGAGATTCCCGAGAGCTTATCGGAGCTGAAGGAGTTGAAGCTGCTGAATCTGTTTAAGAACCATCTGCTCGGTCGGATCCCGGCGTTCGTCGCCGATCTGCCGAAGCTCGAGGTGCTGCAGGTGTGGGAGAACAACTTCACGTACGAGCTGCCGGAGGGGCTCGGCCGGAGCGGGAAGCTGAAGAAGCTCGATGTCGCGACGAACCGGCTGACCGGAACGATTCCTCCCGATCTCTGCTTCGGGGGCGTGCTGGAGACACTGATGCTGATGGATAATTACTTCTTCGGACCGATTCCCGAGAAACTCGGCGAGTGCAAATCGCTGAACCGAGTCAGGCTCGCCAAGAACTTCTTCAACGGAACGATTCCGGCCGGGTTCTTCAACCTCCCGCTCGCTAACATGGTGGAGCTGAGCGAGAACTACTTCTCCGGCGAGCTTCCGGCGGAGATGTCAGGCGAGACGATAGGGATGCTGATCGTCTCCAACAATCAGATGACGGGAAGGATCCCGCCGGCGATCGGTAACCTGAGGGGCCTCCAAGTCCTCTCTCTCGAACTGAACAGGTTTTCCGGTGAGATTCCGGCGGAGATTGGGGATCTGAGGCAGCTATTGAATCTTAATCTGAGCGGCAACGAGATCGTGGGCTCGATCCCGTCCGATCTCACTCGCTGCTCCTCTCTCGCAATCCTCGATCTGAGTCAGAACAATCTCACCGGAGAAATCCCAGAAGATTTCTCGAAATTCAAAATCCTCAGCACGCTGAATCTGTCGAGAAATCATCTGAATGGGAGAATCCCAAGCGAGATGCGATGGATGCGGAGCTTGACCTCCTTCGACGTCTCCTACAACGATCTCTCGGGCCCGATCCCAATAGGTGGTCAGTTGCTCGTCTTCAACGTGACCTACTTCATCGGCAATCCCAAACTCTGCGGCCCACCTCTTACATCATCATCAACCTGCAGCTCCGACTCAGATCCGACGTACGATTCGAAAAACGCCCTCTCTCCTCTGCAATGGACGGTCCTGATCATCGTCATGATCGTGGGGGTTTTGATTGCAGTGGCTTTGATTATAAAGGCGAGGGCATGGTTGAAGAAGAAGGATAATTCAAAGGCGTGGAAGATGACTGCATTTCAACGGCTGGATTTCACTGCAGAGGATGTGTTGGAATGCCTCAAGGACGACAACATCATAGGAAAAGGCGGGGCGGGTACGGTGTATCGCGGGTCGATGCCGGGTGCTGTGGATGTGGCGATTAAGAAGCTGGTGGGGAAGAGCGGGAGGAATGATCACGGGTTCTCGGCGGAGATTCGGACTCTGGGGAGGATCCGACACAGGAATATTGTGAGGTTGCTGGGATACGTGTCGAACAAGGAGACGAATCTGCTGCTGTATGAGTACATGCCGAATGGGAGTTTGGGGGAGCTTTTACATGGGAGTAAAGGGGCGCATTTGCAGTGGGAGACGAGGTATAGGATCGCGTTGGAGGCTGCGAGGGGGTTGTGTTATCTGCACCATGATTGCTCGCCTTTGATTATACACAGGGATGTGAAGTCGAACAATATATTGCTGGATGCGGATTTTGAAGCGCATGTGGCGGATTTTGGGTTGGCGAAGGTGTTGCAGGATGCGGGGGCGTCGGAGTGCATGTCGTCCATCGCTGGCTCGTATGGGTACATCGCGCCAGGTTCGTAATTTTAAATGCACTCTTTCTGGCTTCTGCTACCTGCTAATATGTTTGACTAACGAGTACCTACAGGCTACATAGTCTAGTCCAGTTTGTTCTTAGTACCTTGCTTTCTATCCTTTCACTTTTGGTGGGAAAGGAAGGCTTTTTGGCATTTCCTTGCCTGCCTGCCTGCTTATAAGAGGGTGTTTCAACGGTGGCCTGTAGGAGGCGTCATTAAGATGGGCCTTGCCGCTTACCTATTTGATATGTCCGTCCACGCGGGTTCTGGTCGAGTCGGGATTTAACTCATACTGGGGTAATACTTGGGACTCTGAGTTGACTCGTTTAACCCATTTCAGGCTCGCAAGGTATTAAAAAGCCTTTGCTGGTCATGCAATTTTGTTAAGTATTTTGGGCTAGGCTGGCTGGACCATAAAGCACATTTTTTAAGACAGGGTCTGGCTCATTGAACAATTGGGTCAGGGAGTGACTCCCTGGTTTGGTCCACGAGCATAAAAGTATGAGCCCAAGTCAGGCCCAAAGAAAGTGGGCGGTGTGATGAGCGTGCCTACTGTTTTAGAGGATAACACGCTGGAATTCTCCTTTGGTATTGCCATTATTCTTAACTGAGCCGGTAGTTTGGATCTGCGGAGGCAGCCCTATAAACAAAGGCAGAACATGAGTTATTATAAATTATGCGATTCGTCCGCTGGTGGCCTACTCTGGTTGGACTTTGGAGTGTGACCCAAATACAAAGGACTCTGATTTGGGGTCGCCACTCGCCACCAATAATAGAGGAGTCCGGATTTTTTTCACATTGCGCCGTTGATAGAAAGGACACGTTGATCGATTGTGGCTCCCACTGTCCGACCAGACAGAAGCGTGCCTCGTTGACTGATTTGTCATTTACCGTATACTGAAACCTCCTTCCTGTGACTATAAGCTGAACACCCTGCCTTTAACTATCAACGATTAATTTCATAACTGGCTATGAAGGTTCATTTCACCTTATTAAGTCTCTGTGAATGGGCCCCACGTACTTTGCCATCATTCCTCTTTTCTATAGCTGACGAAGATGTCTCTGCTTTCCTGAACCAGAGTACGCGTACACACTGCGGGTAGATGAGAAGAGCGACGTGTACAGTTTTGGAGTGGTACTACTGGAACTCATCACAGGCAGAAGGCCAGTGGGAGAGTTTGGAGATGGTGTGGACATAGTAAGATGGGTCACCAAGATCACAAAGGAGGTCCCAGAATCAACCGACAAAGCAGACGTGCTAGCAGTGGTGGACACTAGGCTGACTGGGTACCCACTATCTGGGGTCACCAACCTGTTCAAGGTGGCCATGCTCTGTGTTCAAGATGAGAGTTCTGCTAGGCCCACCATGAGGGAGGTGGTTCACCTGCTGGCTAACCCTCCCTCTCCTCCACCAGCTCTCCTAACCCTTTGATGATGATACCCCTAAAATGTGTCCTATCTTCATGGTAAGAAGGTCGAAGTACAGTATAAAAAAAAACATGGCTATTACTATCATTATCTAATCAAGTGGAAAGTGAGAAGGGGGGACGAAAGATAGTGTGCATTGTGCATATGGTTGTGTGGTTATGGTATCTAACTACCAAGGTCATGATATATCTTGTATGCTTGTTGCAAGAGGAGGATGCTCCGTGACTTTGCACTGCCAAAAGGTGTTTTGATCATTGTACTCACAATAATTGAATCATTCTCCTTTGATTGAAAGTCTTTTTGTTAGTACTTTTTTAACTTCTTTGGGTTCGTGTGTAATTTGTATTACTCTTTGCAGCCTAATTATAAAGCGCAATGAAATTACAGACTCAATGCATGCCTGTATCGACCATCAGCTGTTTAGAGAGACAGACAGTAATCCCACTACCCCAGCCGAGTTGGGCACGGCATGGGCCATTTAGTGCACCTCTACCCCACCCCACTATATGTCACGGACCTCATGGAGTTCACACTTCTTCGTTTGTGGGATTGAATTGTTGGATGAAGGGGTTTTGATTTTTTCATCTTTTTACATTTGTATGCACATATCCGACTCTTATTGTATCGCGGGACCACTTGGGCCCCACTAATCATTGGATGGTTGGGCATGAAAAGATCCACGTGGGACCCCCACAAATATCGAACTTCAAGACAATTTGATGATCGAAATCCTTGATTCATGGCTTACAAGTTTGGATGGTCCATTTGGATTGGTGATTCCATGCTACCTCTCACAATAAATTTGTGTAAGGTGGATGCACATCATGCATTTGCCTACATAGATGTGTAAAGTATCCAGTGCACACCGTCTAGTAAAGCTGCTACCTCATCACAGACCTAAATGAACCATCCAAACCCTTTCCCAGTATGTCAAGGATCCCATGGAGCTTGCATTGATTCTTTGAGATTGGACCTTGGATTGGGAATCAAGCATTTCTTTTTTTATGTAAAAATCATGTGCTTATGGGACACGGATCGAGCCCCCCAATTTCCAATCCAATGAATCAAGAAGTTAAACTCATTTGAAGAAATGAATAAGTGAGGAGTTCCTGGAGGCTTCCATGCACACTGAATAGGGTTGTATATGGTCGGTTCTAGCTAGTCCGTGAACCGGTACATCGTGAGATGGATCCGGACCTGGTTCGGAACTTGTTTCTTGGTTTCAGAACCAGAACTGATAATGAGAAGATAGAATCGGAACCGAAATCGGTTCAGTATATGGGACGAGTCCGAATCAAGTAGAGAATGATATAGAAAAAACTAGCTCAATGATTTTTAAAAAACTAGCTAAATGATTTTTAAAAAAACTGGCTTTTAGGATTTTTTTTTTTCAAGAATTGATGTAATATGTCCGCTCTCGGTTCCACGGGTTGGAACTAAGAAGGAACCAGATCCAGACCTAGACTTGAACGAAACCTAAATAAAGACCCAAATCTGGTTATTAACGGGTCGGGCAATCGGAGAATCGAGAATCTATTTACATCTCTAACGCTGAATAAGCTCTTTTCTCAGTTCCACTGACAAGTAGGGTTGCAAACGAGCATTTGGTTCTCTGATTACCCAGAAATTTCGATCTGAAATACAAATTCAGACTCAAAATTGGGTCCGAAATGAAAACCAAAACCATTATAGAAAAACAGGTTGGGATCTAGTATTGTACCAAGCTGGAACCGTCCGTTTGCAACCCTGCCGACAAATGCCCTATGTCTGTTTTCCATCCATTTTATGGTTTTACCGGAGAAGGAGCAAACTATCCTGCTTGTATGGGCTGATGGATATGACCATGACATGACAGAAATGTCGTTTTTGTAGAAGACGATGGGTGATCTTTAAATGTCCTCGTGACCATGTTGACTAGAACTGGAAACATTTCCAGATTACAAGCGGTCCCAACTTTTGTTAGTAATTTGATCTTGTCTCATCTATCTATCTGTCTACTGCCCGAGTGGTGTAATTTCTATAATACAAACACAGCATACTAAAAGATACGACGAGTTAAGTCACTTTCTGCCTCTGAAGTCTGAACTATGTATAAACTTTCACAGGACAACTTTCATCATCTCTGTTCGTTCAACGCAGAAGAAGACAGAAGCAAAAGAGCAGAAGATTAAACTACTTCTCCCAGAAAGTTTTATCTCTCTGCTTTTCTACTCTATATGTACTCTTACAAGCAGAAGCAGCAATCCGTTTCGATACAAACAACATGAATGAACTCTCTCTCTTTCTCCAAAAAAAAAAAGTTGCAGACTTGCAGGCCCGCCCCCCCACTACTCCTGCCTACAGACCAATATTTTGGGTATTGTATGGTGAATTAAAGTCATAAATAATGAGATTTACCAAACAAAAAAAAAAAAAGGTCACAACTATAATAGGAGGAACCACTCTAACTGGCTGGGTTCTGCCGTTACAATACCCCTCATATGCGGGCCGTGACAAAGTCATTTATGGCTTGAACCCCTATCCTCGAGCATTGTCAAGCTTGGACCAAATTTGGACCAGGGCTGAAAGAAACTAAAATTCTTTTTTCCCCTTTTTATCTATGTATTTTAATGAGATATTATGAAATTAGTCAGTTGTTTTAGGTGTAATTGAAACTTATCAAATGGGACAGTTACTAAATTTTGATATGTTTCTGGTCAAATCCCTTTACATATAAATGGAAGGATAATTTACTTACAATATTTAAACTAAAATAACTTTATCATGAGACCCCACCCAAAGCGTTTCCCAATAAATTATAGAATGTGTGTTGGGCAGGTCGAGGTGTGCAGCGTGTGCTTACTAGCAAGGATCTTCCATTTGGGTTTTCATGAGGGGCTAATGAGAAGGAGAAAGCCTATCATTGGGACTGATGCTCAAGCCTGGATCAATACATGGGCCTAAAAGTTAGCACTATTTCTAGTCTACTAGTTATATTGGGCTGGTCATGGCCATAAAACATAAATAGGACAAGGACTTGCCCAATTGACTATCATGCTAGAACACTACCTAGGCCTCAAGTCTAAAAACACAGCCAGTCCCACACAACATCTAAAAGCTTGGTTTAGCCTTGGTCTAACGTGTGTTGAGGAGTGTCACGTAAGGGGAGTATTGAAAAGTATTTATATTGTCTGTACTAAAGTTTGGAGGTTTTTAGTAAGAGTGATTAACTAAGGAAATTTGATGTGGTATCTGATCCAACCATTCCCAAGTTCACATCTCAAGAATGACTTGGTGTGGAAAAAAATGCATGTCTCTAAAAGTGTGACAGTCGGGTTTCCACATGAGGGGGAGTGTTGAGGAGTGGGCTCCACCTAAGGTGAAGTATGAGATTTAATGATGGGCTCATGAGAGCCCTAATAGTTCTTCCTTAGGGCGTCATTTATTTGTAGTAATTTACATATGTATATGATTCACATGCATAATATTTATGCATCATCACATTTCTTTCTAATCATTGCCCTGTGATGTGCAAATGAAGCATAATAATGTTATATAAATAAGGCCATTTACGAACCAAAAATTTTACACTTAAAAGAGATGTGAAAACCACTTTAACAGCTCTCCTCTAAAAAGCACCAGTGCAACTCTCTGACAGATTGCGTTCCTATGGGGCCCAATCAACCACCCTTAATATTTTTAAATTTATGTGGGTTCCATATTTGTAATCCAAGCTATTCAAGTTATTTATCGAACTAATGAACACCACGACCTCAAAGTTTATTATTTTTAAATGTTCATAGATTTTGAGTAACTTGTGAAAAACTGTAAACTTATAGAATTTCTTCACTTTTGAATGCTCACGATTCATGATCCGAACTATTCAATAATCTCTTATTAATGCTAAGCAACAAGAAGTTTATATAAGCTTGATATCTTAAATCTTCGTGGGTTTTGAGAGATTTGTAAAATTGTCCAAAACATCCAAATATATCTAAAACAGTTAGATCTACTTAATTTACTCATGTGAAAATGATGATTTTGACAGACATAATAACTTATATCACAAGTTTAACATTTACATATTTAGTATTACAAAATGTAAAATTCTAATTTTTCTGTCTCAAGAGTTAAAAGGGCAAACGACCCCTTATAGATTATTTTATCCACAACATAAATCCGGCAAGGACCATCAGGTGGTCTAGTGCTAGGCTGCTAGCCAAATGGTCTAGATATTTGCAATGGTAAAATGTTTTTATTTTTTTTTTATTTTTTTCCTTTTTGAGTTTGTAACACTTAAAAAAGCTGCACTTCATATTTTATTCTCAACAGATATAATGAATCCCACTCTATTTGCTTCGTGTAATTAAATTCCTAGGAATGAAGAATCAAAGTTTAATATTAAAGAAACCAAAAACATGAACAGAATAGGAAAGTAGCCAATAGAAAAACAAAAGAAGACTACAAAAGCAAGCAGTTTAACTACTTTGCATCACAATTAAAAGAATAATAAAAGAATAAGGCAATCCGATGCGCCCACTCATTGAAACTACAAGGAATTACAACGGAAGAAGATTTTATCAAAAGCTCTTGACAATCTAGAGAGTCCAAAATAATTTGGACCAGAGCCCAGCCTTCATATGCATTGATCATGTTAGGTTTAAAAAGGCAACATGACATGACATGGCAGAATAGTACATGTCAGGCCTTCAAAACGGATTGAAACAGTGACGCAGCTCGCTATAGCGAGGGTGCTATAGTGAGCGAGGCGGACCAAGCCCAGTTTGATCCGGTTAAAACTCTTTTAAGAGTTTGAAAAGGGACTTATCTTCTTAATGGTTTATAACTAGGAGACTTATGCACGAAATTGGGCCTATAAATCGGGTGTTTCTCTCAACCCAAAAAGATACACAAGAAGTTAATTCTCTCTTGATATGAGATTAAAGATATCCTAAGAGAGATTCCTTGTTTCTCTAGAGCTATTGAGAGATTGTTCTGAATAGCTGTTCTAGAAGGTTTTGTTGCTTCTACTCTCTTGTAGAAGATTGATCATCTTGGTGGACAAGGTGCGAGGAGATCAAGTAAGGAGAACGGTGCACGGTGGAAGTTGTATTAGTGGATTCTGTGCAAGAACAACTACAATCCTGAGGTCGAGGTACAAACTGAGGTACAGGAGCTTGTGAGTATATCTTGTAAACTGTTCGTGAACTCTTGATTTCTGGTTCGTGGTTTTTCTCCCGGAAAGGGTTTCCACGGTAAAATTTGTGTCTGCCTTCTTGTGGTGATTGCTTGGTAGATTTATTTGCTAGTTCTGTCTGATTGGTTTATTTCTGCTGCATTGATTGGTTAAATTAGAACTAGTAATTCATTCTAGTGGGTCCTAAAAAAACCTTCAATTGGTATCAGAGCGGGTTACACTATTTTATTGTGTTGATCCATAATTGCTAGAATGGATATCTACCGCGAAGGCACTTCAACCAATAAGCCTCCTCTGTTGGATGGTAGCAATTATGCTTATTGGAAAGCCAGGATGATTGCATTCTTGAGAGCCATAGATCTGAAAGTTTGGGAATCTGTTGTGAATGGTTATTCCTTGCCCATTGTCACTATTGATGGGGTAATTGGTCCCAAACCTGAAGAAAAGTGGACTAAGGAAGTAGAATTGGTTGCTACTTGTAACTCTAGGGCTTTAAATGCTATTATAATGGAGTTAGTATGTCCGAGTTTCGTAGAATTTCTACTTATACAACTGCAAAAGAAGTTTCGGATATTCTGCAGACTGTACATGAAGGGACTGACATTGTCAAACAGTCGAAACTTCAGAAATTGTATATAGCCTTCGAAACCATAAAGATGGAAGATGATGAAACTTTTGATGATTTTAATTCGAAGCTGAATGCAATTGTGAATGATACCTTTACTTTGGGAGAACCAATTCCTGAAAACAGAATTGTTAAAAAGATTTTGAGGTCTCTCCCAGAAAGGTTTGATGGAAAGGTTGTTTCTGGTTTGATGGAAAGGTTGTGGCCATAGAGGAAAATAAAAATCTAAATACGCTCAAAGTTGATGGGTTGGTTGGCAACGTACAAACTTTTGAAGCAAACCTTAAGTCTAATGCGAAGACAAAATCTCAAGGTATTGCATTGAAAGCGTTCAAGGAATCATTCAAGAAAGCGTCCAATGAATCATATAAGAAAGCTACAAGTGATTCAGATTTCGATTCAGAGGAAATTGATCCCCGAGTTGCTGTACAGTTCATGAAGCAATTTAAGCTTTTTATGAAAGGACAGAAAACTAATATGAAGATCCCTAAAATTATGGAAAGAAGAAATCTTTTAAAGGGATTCAATGTTATGAGTGTCAAGGCTATGGACATATTGGTAATGATTGCGGAAACAAAAAATCTCAAAAGAAGGCTTTGAATACTACTTGGGAAGATGACACTTCTGATGAGAATGATGAATATCTTGTGTCTGACAAGTCTGACACTAGCAAGGGGAAGTTTATTGCTTTTATGGCAACTTCTAGTTCTGTTGCTTCCTATGTTTCTTCTGAAGTTGAGACCGATCACGATACTGAGTCAGATGAAGAACCAGATTGGAAAGCTGAATATGAAATACTTTTCAAGAAAATCATGAAAATGGTTAAAGTGAATGAAAAAGTTGCTATTAATTGGCAAATGTCTGAAGAGCAGAATTCCTCCTTGAAAGCTGAACTTGCAGATTCACTTGTAAAAGTACAAAAATTGGAGGATGAAAATAACAAGTTGGCTGACAGATTGACTGCAGAATCACAAAAGTGTGACTTACTTGATTCTGATATGAAGACTTTGAAAGCAGAGAATTCTGATCTGAATGGAAGACTCAAGATGGTTCTATCTGAGTTAGACACTGCTAAAGCTTCATTGAACATGATGAATACCGGGTCTAAAAAATTAGATGGCATCTAGTGCAGTCAAAAGGCAACCACTGACAAGCATGGCATTGGCTACGCAAACGGAGCATCCACTTCAAATGTCAAAGGTAACAATTGTTTTGTTAAAAAATCAGTTATTACTAATCCTGTTGTTAGTGTTGCTACGAAAGCTCCAAAGAAGCAGAATGTGTCACGTCCTGAACGGATCCCCACTTGTCATCATTGTGGAATTAAAGGACACATTCGACCCCATTGCAACAAGCTGCGAAGTTTACCAAATCAGAAGCAATGGAAAACGCAGAAGACTGAGCTGAAAAAGAAGAATACCAAAGCTATCTGGGTCAAGAAAGATGACCTTTTTTCTGTATTGGTACACACTTTGCTGAAATATTTAAATTTACTAGTGTGTGTGCCTAAGCTTCATCACCCCTGATCTATAAGATCAAGCCCCCACTCCAGTGCTGATACGACGATCTTTCTGAGGGGGAGTCAATATTGAGCGGGAGCTACTGCATCCAGGTTGACAGAAGTTGCATGATAATATTTGTTTGTCAATTATGGATAAAAATAGGGGGAGAAGAATGAAGTTAGGGGGAGCTATACAAGCCAAGGCAATTCAAGAGCTACATGTTCAAGCAAAGGGAATATATGATCTACAAAACTGATTTCTTTTATTTTAAAATTCAATGTATTTTGGATTTTATTTTTGGGTAGATCAAATTGTATTTTTCTAGGAATTTTGTCCAAGAATTGCCAAAAGGGGGAGATTGTTAGGTTTAAAAAGGCAACATGACATGACATGGCAGAATAGTACATGTCAGGCCTTCAAAACAGATTGAAACAGTGAGGCAGCTCGCTATAGCGAGGGTGCAGCTCGCTATAGCGAGCGAGGCGGACCAAGCCCAGTCCGATCCGGTTAAAACTCTTTTAAGAGTTTGAAAAGGGACTTATCTTCTTAATGGTTTATAACTAGGAGTCTTATGCACGAAATTGGGCCTATAAATTGGGTGTTTCTCTCAATCCAAAAAGATACACAAGAAGTTAATTATCTCTTGATATGAGATTAGAGATATCCTAAGAGAAATTCCTTGTTTCTCTAGAGCTATTGAGAGATTGTTCTGAATAGCTGTTCTAGAAGGTTTTGTTGCTGTTCTAGAAGGTTTTGTTGCTTCTACTCTCTTGTAGAAGATTGATCATCTTGGTGGACAAGGTGCGAGGAGATCAAGTAAGGAGAACGGTGCACGGTGGAAGTCGTGTTAGTGGATTCTGTGCAAGAACAACTACAGTCCTGAGGTCGAGGTACAGACTGAGGTACAGGAGCTTGTGAGTATATCTTATAAACTGTTCGTGAACTCTTGATTTCTGGTTCGTGGTTTTTCTCCCGAAAAGGGTTTCCATAGTAAAATTTGTGTCTGCCTTCTTGTGGTGATTGCTTGGTAGATTTATTTGCTAGTTCTGTCTGATTGATTTATTTCCGCTGCATTGATTGGTTAAATTAAAACTAGTAATTCATTCTAGTGAGTCCTAAAAAAACCTTCAGATCACCAGAATTGCCTCATTTGTATCACTCAACTAGACTCTTTTCATGAAGAATCGAAGTTCAATATTCAGAAATTGACCATCAAATAATCTTCCCGGTGGTGGAAGTTGAATAAGGAGAAAGTGGGAAATGAACACCTAGCTAGATACTCAAGTAATTCAAGGTCCCATGTCCATCACTACCTTATATGATATAACCTTCAAGCCTGCCTACCTGATGTCCTTCACCCCTCACATCTTTAATAATCCTTTGACCGACCATAAATTCTGATGTACTTTATGCCCATGTTAAAAAAAAGGGCCTTAACTTTATCTGATCGAATGGTATTTATGAAAGTTCTTTTCTTTTAACTTTGTGGAAAATGAACAAAAAAAGCTATTTGATGCCCATAATTGGATCCTCTTTTACTCGATTTATCTGCAGATTTCATATGCTAGAGCGTTTCAGGCTTAATTAGATTTTTAAATGAGTGAATATGAGAATGTTCTCCACATTAGTGGGAGGGGTGGCAATGAGCACTTATTAGCTGAACAGACCCAACCTTTAAAATTAAGATCCTTGTACTAATTTTGAGCCTATATAATGTTAAAGCTATGGGTTCAGGTTACTGAATTGGACTGGAAAATACCCAGAATCAAGGACTTGGTCCATGTAATTATGCCCCTGACCTAACCCAAAACATTGCATCCAGCGTATTTGTTTTGGACCTAATCATTTCTGGGTATTGTTAGGTCTGCTTAATATAATCCAGACCCAAATTTAGATTCAGATCTGACCTGTAAGAAGTGGGGTCCTTGTACTTATCACGGGGCCTTAAGGCCATTTAATTTTGGTATTGGTTTGGTGCAATTTTTTATCCTAGGGCCTTTGCAGGAACTAACTAACCTGCCTGAAAACAAATCTTGCTCTTTAATACAAATCTTCCTATGCTGAAATCATAGGGGTGGTTTGTTTTCTCATAGGGTGGGTCCTGCGGACGCCCGCAGAAGAAAAACCTCTTGGCATGGATCTAGTAAAATGGGCCTGAAAATATTCAAGGCTGGGCTTGGGCCCATTTTTTTACACCCCTGTAAAATCTAATCTGGATAGAATATCGGTGCTTACCAAAACCTACTTAAACTATTTTTATGTTTTAGAGTGATCAACTGAACTGGATCCGTAAATATTATGGCTCCAGTCTGGGTCCACAAAGTTTCAGGTTGTGGTCGTAGACCTGGATTCAACCCATAAATTACGATCTGGATACTTAGTTTCGAGATCTGGGTAGTTAGTTTAGACCCATTTAAGTTTTGGTTCTGAATCTGGATTTACTGAATTGGAAGAATCGTTAAATCTAGTGCCCAAGAAATTCAGGCCAGGCAATTGCTAACTTAAAAAATAAGCTCTTATTTTATAATTTAGAGCGTAGTTATATGCCAAGTGTTTGATTAGCCTCTAACTATTTTTTAATTTTAGTACTTATTGACAGATTAGAGTTTTTGTCTTTTCTTTGCAAATCTCGTTCTAAGAAGCCGACTTCACCTTCTTCACAAGGTAATGACCGGCCAATGCAAAACGTAAGGCAAATATGAAGTTCCTTCGCTGTTCTGTCCCCACAAACAGTTCCCAGTGTATTTATTTATTTTCTCTGCTGAGAAAATAGGCAACTCTGTATGTTGGTGTTCTTTTCATTTTGACTTGTCATATCAAGGCCCCAAAGTGGTATCAAATTAAATTCTCTCTCTATTAAAATCAGTGGTAGATTACAAAGATTAACAGAGGGAAACATGCGGGAGGAACGGAGCACAAGCGATTCTCTATTGGAATGCCTGGTCACTCCCCTTCAATTAAACCGAAGAAGATTGGCTTGGATTAACCCATTTGAAAGCATCATGAATGGATTAATGTATTTGAGGTGTTTATGTAAATTTCTCCATTGGGTTGGGTTTGGAAAAAGAGAAAAAAGCAATAAGATGGGGAAATATGACTGCTCAGGGTTGACGTCGACCCTCTACACAAAAAATAAAGGTCGATGTCAACCCACGAAAAAAATAATAAAAAAATAAGGGTTTTTAGGCGGAAAGGCTAGTTTGGTGTTGGTCTGGCTCAAGTGACCGTTTTGGAGCAATGGCCACCTAAAATATATTTTTTTCTATAAAATCTTTTAAAAAATAATTTAAAATAGTATGTGTGCAAACAAAAGTGAAAGGTGCATTTAGAAGCTCTCTTTGTCGTGCCGTGTGAAGGGGCTGCAAAGATTTTAACGTAAGGCCCCAAAAGTAGAAGTCAAAATCATTATTATATACCCAAGAAAAGGAGAATGATTAAATTAATTATTATTTGTATTAACCACGGAGCAAAACACCTTTAGCTGGGGAAAATTAGCAAGCATCCTCCCTAGCAACAAGCATATAACTAAGATATAAAGGCCATCTAACCATGGGTATGAGGCATGTAAGGCCCAGCTTATCATCAATTGGTTACAAGAGCTGGTGGTGGCATGGGAGGGTTAGTCAGCATGCGGACCACCTTCCTCATGGTGGGTCTGGCAGAACTCCCATCTTTAACGCAGAGCATGGCCACCTTGAACAGCTTGGTGACCCCACATAGTGGGTGCCCAGTCAGCCTGGGGTCCACCACTGCCAGCACGGCTGCTGTGTCAGTTGATTCCGGGATCTTCTGTTTGGTCTCTTTGACCCACCCTACTATGTTCATACGTTCTTCAAACCCTCCCACTGGCCTTCTGCCTGTGATGAGCTCCAGTAGTACCACTCCAAAGCTGTACACGTCGCTCTTCTCATCAATCCGCAGTGTGCGTGCGTTCTCTGGTCCATCACAGCATCCTCATTAGCCAAGAAGCACTACAACAAAATACATTTTTGCCAACGCAGTCACCGCATCTGGAAATGTAGGTTTTGCGTCGGCAAAGGATTTTCCAACGCAATTCAGTGCGTCGGCCGCGCGTTGGCAACCATGTGTATCCAAATCCATAGCCGACGCTATTTTAACTGCGTCGGCAGATCTCTGTACAATTACCAACGCACTGCAGCGTCGTCCAATACATCGATAAAGAGATGTGCGTCGGCAAAAAGTCCAACTTTCCTTATTCGAAAACGATATTTGCCAACGCAGTACCAGCGTCAGCAAAATAACAGCCGACGCTGGTAGTGCGTTGGGAGTTCCAAGTAATGGCCGATGCTGGCAGTGCGTTGGGAATTCATAATAATGGCCGATGCTGGCAGTGTATTGGAAATTCATAGTAATGGCCGACGCTTGTGGTGCGTTGGGAATTCATAGTAATGGCCGACGCTGGCAGTGCATTGAGAATTCATAATAATAGCCGACGCTGGCAGTGCGTTGAGAATTCATAGTAATGACAGATGCTGATAGTGCGTTGGAAATTCATAGTAATGGCTGACGCTTGTAGTGCATTGGGAATTCCCGGTAATGGTCAACACTACTAATGCGTTGGGAGGCCGACGCACATATCACGTCAGGAAATGTTGTAATACTTTTTCTTTTTGGCAATGCACACCGGTGAGTCGGGAAATATTATTTTTTAAAAAAAAATTATATTTGTGTTTTTCCCTGTATATACCACAAATAAAAATCTAAATACATGTTCAAACCAAGAAATTTAATGCACAAACCAATTTAAAATAGATTCATCAATAATTCCAAAAAACATCCACAACAAATATCTGACATCCATACACCAAAATAAACCCACAAATCTCTAAAATATACAAATATCACTACTTCATCATTTTCAAAAGATTCTAACATCCACAAATGTCTGTGACCAAAATAAACAAGGTAGATCCCTATGAGTCTGCAGCCAGCATGATAAAATCCAAAACCAATCTGCAAAACAAAAAACGAACACCATCAAATACAAGCTTAATAAACTTCCTACATAAAAGGATTTTGAGATCTAACATCAGAACACGAGTTTGGAGCAAAAAATGTTGGTTACATAACTCATACAACAAGATCAATAATTAATCAATACTACATCAAACTTCTTGTGAAATCTCACAGAATGGAAGACTTGCATAACTCATACAATAGGATCAACAAGCCACGCATTGATTTCATACTCATACAGAAACAGAAGCAATACTTACCCAATGCATTGATTTCATTAAGATAGTAATTCATGCCCAATGCTAAATTAAACACTGAATTCGAAAAGGATACCATGTGCTTGGGACATTGGCAACCATAGCCTGAATGGTTTGAGTTTCTTGTTAATTACTTGATACTCATTAGGGAAATGGGTTATTTATTTTAATCCTTTTTTTCAACACAAGGCCATGTTTGATTCAGCAGTCTTTTGGGTCCTTCTATAATGGCCATGGAATGCATATTTTGTGGGTGTTGTTCCTATTCTCTTTACCGATGTACATAGTTAGGGAGATGAAAGAGCTCCATTTTTAAGCAATTCTTGATTGACAACTTATTTTCCCAAATTGCATTCTACTCATTAGTTTTTAGCTATAATAATGATTTATCCTTAACAACTGACATTTTAACAAATGTGGGTTTTCTTAGTTAATGCGTTGGAAGTTGTCTCCATTATTATGCTTATTTCTTTGGGTTTTGTTACAATGCATTCATTTAATATTTCTTATATATAATATGGTGCTTGAATGTTCATGCTGAAAGCCCTAACAAAATAGAAAACAAAAAAAAAAAAACTTAACAATAAAAACAGAGCAGCCCAAAAGAGTCACAAGCAACCAAGCAACCTACTATTTCAGTTGTTTCTAAAGGTTTTCATTCCATTTTCAGAGTTCACTTTTTTGATGTTATATATGATTCATAAGTTTCTTATTGTTATTTTTCTTTGGCTAGTAAAATATAAAAGAGAAATGAGGGAAGCTCTCTGAGTAAACTAATTCAGAAAGGAAAAAAACTAAGCTAAAGTCCAAAAATCTCAAAAAACAAGAACTACCGGAGCCTGTATTAAGATACTGGTTTTAGATTTCTAGAATGCAAATCACCAAATTTGGATGGACTAGGTCTGGCATATGCTTTTCAAACATAGCCAAAGGTCTTCATACATACAGATAGATCACAACTACCCCATATTATGCAAGAGATATAACCTAGGTTTCAGTGTCCTGCTCATCACCATTAAAACTGAGTTGGCTTAGGAGGAGCATGCAATTTAGTAGAGTTACACGATCCTGTGTGGGGCTTTTAAGTAGATGGTTTGAAAAAAATGCAGCCAGATTTTTGTAACAGTCCAAAGCTTGGATGGCAAGAATCTGTCGTTGCATAAATTTTGTTTTTCAAATAAAAATACATCATGGATTGGCGATATTTCAAAAGACTTCCTCTAACGAATATACAGGGCTCTAAATTGTGGTGCCATACAATGTGCAGCCTGCCAAAAAATTACCAACAACAAAGTAAACTGACTAGAAAGAGTCTTTGGTTTGTATGGTTAGCATCCATTTGTCTAGATGATTTTCAGGCATTCACCCTCCAGTGGGTCTTGTCAAATAATAGGCTCCACTTCTAAAGGAATGGTTGAATCAGGATGATATAAATGTTATGATGCATTAGGACCTTCTAATTAATTATTTATGGGAGAGCAATGAAGCAGTTCTCTACTATTGCAAACTAAATCGAGGAATGTCTCAAAATTATAAAAGAAATCCATCTTACCAACATCTGGTAGTCCTTCCTTAAGGATGACAAATGTTATCTTCTTTTCATGATCAAGTACTGCAATTACATTGGGAGAACTAAGATAAACTCGATCCACCTATTACGAAGAAATTTCATTAGGTGAGAGTCCTTGAATCATCATAATATTAAGGGAACACTATCAATACCTATGATCTTCACTCATATCGAAAAAGGATCTTAATTTAAATACAATTACCTCATACTCAAATGTTATAGCATCTCCTTGTTCAATGAAGCATTCTCGCTGGCGAAGGTTGTCCAGATAATCAAGTGTCTCCAGCCCTTTTATCCGCACTTCACTGCCATTGCAAACCAAGTTCACACCACATGGAAACCATACTAATATATCACAATTATGCACAAGCAATTCCTCCACAACCTATCAACTGTCTAATGTACAACACGAGGGAGGAAAATGAAGTTCATCTGCTTCTCAACTACCCAATTCTAATTCTTAGCTGCAGAGCATTGATAGTGCCCAATTCTAATGTTGAATATGCCAACCAAGGCGAAATATTTTGCCCAACTCCACACAACTGGCTTAAATCAGCCAAAATACAAATTGGGGGAGGGAAAAAAAAACAGGTAGCAGCTCAAATTCAGACTATATTATGGACTTATATTAAAAGATGAAGCAACATGCCAACAGCATAATAAATAGCTTCATTAATAGATAGCACCATAACTAAAATAATGAGTAACACAACAGTCCAGTCCAATGCAGGCAAAAACATATTATATTTACCTGATGTCTGAAACAGAGAAATATGTGTGATAAGCAAATGAAAAATTGAATGGCTTGTTGTCAATATTCCTGACGCGTGACACCATAATTAAATCTCCATCCAATCCAAGCGACACTCCAAGACGAAACTCAAAACTGAAATGAAAGAGAAATTTTCTTTTGTTAGCATGACATGATTTCATACTTGAAGACACTATACCCCACCCACAGATCCACCATGTCAAGGCCCCCATAGTGCATGTGTGTGTGATAGGGTTTTTTCTCTTTATTTTTTACTCTCATTAATTTTTGGTGTTGGGAAGAAGAGGAGAGAGAAGGAAGGGGGGCATGGGAGAAGATGAGACATGTGGACCCTGCAAGAAAAAACTCATGCGCATTTGACTCTTGTCATTACATTTCCTGAGTTTCTTAGTCAAATGTAGAATCTAAATTTCAAATCCCAATGCTTAGCTCAAGATTTAGAAACAGCTAGCACAATTCAAGTGTTGCCTACTTCAAATGTTCTTAGTCCAACCAAATCCAACACAAACTTCTAAAAAGAAACAAGCTCATACCAATGAGGCCAGCATTTAAGGTCTTCCTCTGATGGTTTCAGCAGCAAGTTGATAGAAGACCCGCCTTCACAGTTGTTGGGGTGAAGAGGTGGAGGATTATCATTAATGGACCAAATCTTGTTCCTTGCAAACCCATGTTGTTCTAGGGACCCACAATTCCCAAACTTCAAAGCATTGAAATATTGGCACATCAGTTGGGTCCTCAGGGAATAAAAGTATTTGCTACAATAGAAAAGGTCATAAGCACAGTTCAACCTGTGGAAAACAAATAGGGATTCCTCCTCTCATAGCTTTTTGTGGTTTAGCTCTTTTGTTTTTTTACTCTTAGTTTGATATTGTATTAGACTCTCTTGGCTTGATGTAAATAGTTGCCAATAAAAAAAAGAAAAGAAAAAAGAAAGGCAATGGAAGCTGGTTAAGTAACCCATCAATTTTGAAGGATGAAACTGATGAAATAAACACTGACGAATTGAATCAAACAACAGGCCATTTTGACTAAATTCTGCTATTCATTATCAGTTTTTGTCAAATTCAATGTCACTTAAATCTCAAGTTGTTTTCCAACAGATTCATTTATCACAATAAGGTTTCAATAATTCATAATTGTGCTTTTAAGAATTGAAGAAAGGGTCATAAAAAAAAAAAATTGTAAAGGTTATAGGGAAGTTCAAAGATATAAGGCCTTGGCCAAATGGTATATAATCCTATCATTAACAGTTTTCTCCTTTTTCTAACAAAAAAAAAAAAAGTTTCTCCTTGGAAACACATACCAAAGTTGGGGCTCAACTGGAAAGATGATCAAAGAAACCAAAATGCAACCAAAGAGAAAACAATGAACAAGCATTTAAATTAATACATCTCTGTGTGTGTAGAGAAAGAAAGATAGGAGTGAAAAGATGTCCAATGAATCCAAGATGCAAACCAGGTAAACAGAATCTTTATAAACAAGCACTCAACTTCTAAAAGACATAAGGAAGAAACTAGCACAAGGTTAGAAGAGTTTCACCAAGGTTTCCTTTTGTGTATTTTAAATGTCATGAAATTGGCATTGACTTCTTTATAAAGAGGAGATACATGTTATGCTCGCAACGAAGAGGCGAGTCCCTTAGATCTCTCCACCATCAGAAAATCAAACCCATAGATAAGATAAAGATTTTTTTTCCAGGGAAATGGGGCCATTGGCTAAATCGTCCATTTGCAGGCCACCAACAGGAGAAAGTCAATGTTAATATACAATAATGAAAATTCTAGCATGGGTCATCAAATATCACATTACAAAAAGAAATCAAATCAATAAAGCAGCCAGAAAAGAACATTGGAGTGCTTCCAAATACAACATCTAAGGTCGCCTCTTCTATTAACACAGAGAAGTGTGCTTTGATATGCTTATTTTTTGAAGCAAAAATCATCAGAGGCTCTCTCTCTCTCACTCTATCTATCTACACACACATGTTGGCCATTTATTTTATCAATCGCTACCTAATTCTATGATATTTATGTTCCCTCCCTGAAAATATTATTGGCTCACACATATTGGCTCATTTTTTTTTTTTTTTTTTGTATTGAGTAACTTGTGAGAACGCAATCTCATCCTATGAAAATATTTCTATTCGTTTTTATGTGCAACTTTTATGCAGTAAACATTTATATGAAAGGATTTTCTAAATGATGTAGCCGAAGATTGGGAAAATAGTAAGTTATGGGAAACATAACTACTAGATCAGGAGATGCATGTGTAGTGAGAAAGTGAAAAACACGGTATAGCAAGAAGTGCAGTAAGAAGCAGGATTGATTTACATCTGCATTGAATTGAGCCCAGCCATGCACCAAATCCTCTTTTTAAAAAAAAATAAAAAAATTTAAGGCCCACTTTCACACATCAAATAAAGACCAGCTATAAGATTGATATCATTTTGCCTATTACAATGGGTATAAGTGAATTTAATAAACCTCATTTATGCATACTCAATTTATGAAAATCCCAAAGGGCCCAAAAGTTATTGTCGATACACTCATAGGCTATGGGTATAAGTTATTGTGGGTAAATGATAGGCTGATGATAAAAGGAAACAGAGAGCTTTGGAGAAAAAAAAGAGGAAGAAAAGACAGTAAATGGAATGAGAAAGAGATGATAAGACGATGGGGAATGATGAAGAGAGGAGAGATGATGAAGAAATGAGGATTTGCTCCCCATGAAGAAATGGAAGAGAAGCACCTCCTCATACACAACATGGACTATCTTCCGGGCAGCCATATTTAATACACCCAAATGCACGTCCTACGCACATTCCTGTCCATGTTCCTCCAGTTTTCCATCCTCTGCGTGGGCCCATTGTACCGCTAGTGAGCATTCCAGAGAACAGAAGAGAAGCAACTCCCCATACACAAAAAGGATTATCTTCTGGGCAACCATATTTACCACACCCCCCAAATGTATATCCTGAGCCCATTCTTATTCATGTTCCTCCAGTTTCGCATCCCCTGCCTTGGCCCGATACAATGGGAATCCCAGAGAACTAAAGAGAAGCACCTCCCCATACACAACATGGATTGTCTCCCGGGCAACCATATTTACCACACACAAATGTACATCCTGTGCACATTCCAGTTCATGTTCCTCCAGTTTTCATCATCATATAAAATTGCAGGGAAGTTTGCTTTTGCCGACCCATGTTTTGCAAAATCATATAGTTTTCTTAAAAAAGAAAAAAAAGTAGATTTTCGACACAGGTATAAACCCATAGTATATATTCTTTAAGAAGAACACTTTGTTGGAACACATCCATCAAAGGCTAAGAAATTTCCGACCTTTATCCAAAAAACCCTCTAATAGAGAAAATAAAAAGAGGGCTTGCAGAGGTTTTGAGCACAGGTTATATTACACTTCAAACGTTCGCTCCCCATTCCCCAACGCAACCATCCAAACAGTAGAATCTAGAGTCCATGGAAACAACATGCCCCAGTTTCCTATTTCCAATAATATGTACAAAGAAGAGGATTGCCCCTTTCATCATGAACGATGATCTGAACCTTCCAGTCCAATTTCCATGGCTGGGTCATTTTCTAAAACTAAAATGAGAGTGCTCATATTAAATATTGCAGGGAAAAAGAAGAAGGATTCCTCAAATCGGACCAAACAAAACCCAGAAAAAAAAAAAAGACAAGATGAGAAGAAAAAGAATCTAAAGGAAGTATAAAAGAAGAGAATGAGATGAATGCATGTAACAGAAGAGCCAAACCGGCACAACACAAAAACTAATGCCTGCAGGCATTAAACTTCTGTTTCGATGTCCGAAAAGGAGAGATTGAAGGTCTGACCTATGAAAACCAAACCAGACCACGCACCTCCTTTCTTATTTCCGAACCATTGGAACCCTAACTACAGCTTATATAGTGATTCCTCATGATAACAGAGGAATGCCTTCGAATGTGCTTAATTTTTCTTTAGCAGAAGAACAATCAACCAAAAAAGACACACAAGAAAAAAAAAGAAAAAAGAAAAAAACAGATTGAAAGGTGATCGATTGATGAAAATAAACAAAACCCTTTTGAAGAGAGGAGAATAGGAAGAAAACCTGTAGATTTGGAGTCTCCGTGAGACGTTGCCGGAAGGGAGAGGTCTGAGTATTGCCTTCACTCGAGATGCCAGCGAGAGACATACAAGAAGGAAAATCTTGATGGGTGTGTTCGTTTCTTCTTCTTGTTGTTCTTCCTCTCTCCATCTCTTATCTTCTTCTCCCCTCCACTCTCTGCTCGCCCAAAAACTCGCCCTTTTTCTCTCTCTTTCTTCGTCCTAGGCCGGATTCCTCTCCTCTAACTCGCCCTCCCATCCAGACTCCATCGCCGCCGTCCAGTCCTCCTCCTAAACCCTCACCCGCCCGATCCAATCCAATGATCTCCGAAGAACCCTCTCCGGCCATCCGACGCCTCCTCCCCCTGGCGCCGCAACCACCTCAGCCGGAAAGAGCGCCTCCCCCGTGCCTGCACTTCCCGCTCCATCGCCGCCGCCTCTACCCCGACCTCTCCCCCTCTGCCGCCGCCGATTAGAAGGACTCGCCTCAGCAATGCAGCAAGATCGTCACGCCGCTCGTTCGCGACGGTCTGCCGTCGGAGCTGCCGCTCCGTATTCTGCGGTCAATGTCGGAGCTGGCCTCTGTTCTCCACTTCTTACATGTGAGTGATTGTGGAGTTCGGGCGCCTCTTCTTGATCTATTTAGGGAGCGAAATGAAAGAGGAGGTATTTAGGGCAGTGGAACGGGCGCGCGCGGGAGAGAAAATGTTTTTAACGACGAAAGGGTCTGAACTCATCTATATTTTTAATGCCTAAACGATGATAAATCTGCTTGGTGAAAATAAAAACTCAGAGCTTTCCCATTGTACACCTGTGGGTGGCCAGTAGGCAAGATAATTGTCAACGCATTATTGGTCGTCATTAAAAAAACACGCGTCGGCAAAACCTTCCCTCTCTTTTGGGGGGATTTTTTGTTGGCGCCAATGTGGTTTCCACAACTTTTGACAACGTGGTCTTACTTGCGTCGGTAAACGTACCAATTTTCTATGAGTTTTGCCAACGCAGTCCAAATATGCATCGGAAATAATTTTTTTACCAACGCCAATTTTCACTGTGTCGGCAAATAGCGTCGGAAAATATTTTCCACAACTTTTGCCAACGCGGTCTTACTTGCGTCGGTAAAAGCAGCAATTCTCTGTGACTTTTGCCAACGCAAATTTTCACTGCGTCGGAAAATAGTGTCGGGAAAGGTAAGTTTGTCAAAGATGGGGTTTTGCGGACGTAACTCATGTGTCGACAATGGTGTGAATAAAAACTCAGACCTTTCCCAACGCACACCTGTGCGTCGCCGGTAGGCAAGATAATTGCCAACGCATTATTACGTCGCCATTAGAAAAACACGTGTTGGCAAAACTTTCCCTCTCTTTTGGGTTTTTTTTTTTGTTGGCGCCAATGTGGTTTTATAAGCTTTTGACAACGCGGTCTTACTTGCGTCGGTAAAAGTAACATTTTCTGTGACTTTTGCCAACGTAGTCCAAATATGCGTTGGAAATAAGACTTTTACCAACGCAAATTTTCACCGCGTCGGCAAATAGTGTCGGGAAAGATGTATTTTGTTGTAGTGAAGATAATTAATGCAAATGTATGACCCACTAGACCAAGCTTACAATTAACAATCGACCAATGGCCGGTTTGAGCCTTCATACCTCATAGCCGGTTATGAAAATATGAAATGCAGGAGGATACGAATAACACAATAATTCCTTGTTGGTATTGTGACATTAAGGTGCTTTGCCACCTAGCTATTAGTGGTCCAGGACCTAGAGTGAAAACAGCAACAGTGGCAGTGATGATCTTAAACGGGCCTTTGGTGGCAGCCAACAAAATACCGGCAGAGGCAGGCAGCACAAAGGTAGGGGTGCTCATGGGTCACGTAGCCGGAGCCTGATCTGGGCACAGTCCCCTTTGGGCTGAAGTTGGATATATATTTTAGGTCCATTTAATAATTGTACTGGGCTTGGATTACACAATATAAAGTGCAAAGCCCTGCCCAGCTCGGATAAGGAATGTTTATAATTTAGAGAGAGTTTGTCCAAACAGCTCCCAGAAAGGCTTTACAGATCATAAAAGCCTGGTTCAATTGACTAAATGGACATGCTTGGGCCTAAATTTATAGCTTGTGTCGAGCTTGGGTCGAATACGAGACTATATTTGTAAAGTCAGACCGGGCCTAAATTAATATGCCTCGGCCATGACCAAGCCCAGCCCGTGAGAACCCCTACACAAAGGCCCTTCACTTGCGAATAAACGCCTCGAACCCAGTGGCAAAGAAGAGTCCCACCACATAGCCCTACACTTCTCACCGCCAAAATATAAATAAAGAGGGGCCAGTTGTTCGATAGTCCTCTGGACTATAGAGGCAGGCGGGAAAGAGAGAACTCGATGGTCATATCATATGTTCATTCTACGAGATAGAGAACTACTGGGCTTTTAAAAATGAACCTGGTGCAATGTACCCAAACGTCCCAGCTATGGACGACATGCACTCGGATGACCCTGCGTTCTGCCGCAGCTTAGCCAACCCAAAGTCCGCCAGATGTGCTTCAAAATCTGTATCGAGTAATATATTGTTTGACTTCACCTCTCTGTGTATGATAAGCAGTCATGGTGCAGATAAGACAACCCTCTCGCAGCCTCCAACGCGATGCGATGCCTCTCCTCCCACTGCAACTCTTCTCCTTTGCTCCCATGCAGCAGATCCCCAAGGCTCCCATTCGGCATGTACTCGTACAACAGCAAATTCGTCTCGGTCTCTTTGTTAGACACGTACCCCAGCAACCTCACAATGTTCCGGTGTCGGATCCTCCCCAGGGTGCAACGTCCCCTCTTCCCTACCAGTTTTTTGATGGCTACATCCACACCGCCCGGCATCGATCCGTGATAGACAGTACCCGCCCCGCCTTTTCCTCCTTGATGCATTCCAGCACGCCCTCCACATTGAAATCCAGCCGTTTAAATGCAGTAATCTTCCACTCCGTGCATCTTCCTTTCTTCTTTGACCAAATCCAGCCATTCAACATCGCGGCACCTATCATTATTATTACCGTAACGACAACAGCCAAGACGATGACCAGGACCTTCAATTGCAGAGGAGAGTGGGCGTTTTTCGTCGGATCTGAGTCGGATCTGCAGGTTGATGATGATGTAAGAGGTGGGCCGCAGAGTTTGGGATTGCCGATGAAGTAGGTCGCGTTGAAGACGAGCAACTGACCGCCTATTGGGATCGGGCCCGAGAGAACGTTGTAGGAGACGTCGAAGGAGGTCAAGCTCCGCATCCACCGTATTTCGCTGGGATTTTCCCATTCAGATGATTTCTCGATAGATTCAGCGAACGAAGCTCGTCTAGTTGTACAGTTCAAATGGATGTAAAAAGTGTCTTTTTTAAATAATTTTTTAAACGAGGAAATTTATGTTAAACAACCAAGGGATTTCAAGATTCTTATTTTCCTGATCACGTTTACAAGTTGAGAAAAGCCATTTACGGTTTCAAACAAGCACCAAGAGCTCGGTAACGATTGATGTATTTCTGGTTGAGCATGGATTTCAAAGAAAGACAGTTGACAAGACCTTGCCAAAAAAACAAAGAAAAATGATACAGCAAAAATAAAAAATATATAAAAAAAAAAAAACAACTTTGATAAAAATGAAAATGAAAGCCCACATAGTATCTTCTTGCTGCACATGCTATATAAAGGACACATCAATTATCAAATAGAAAGTGCACATGCTATATAAGGATTATAAACATTGGCCCATTTAATCATTTGACACGTCAGTGTTAAAACTCATGCAGATTGAGTTGAGTGACTCAGGTGAGTTTGGCTGGAATCACTAATTATAATGGTAATCTACGTTGATTTATCTCATCAACCACTCAAAATGGGCAGTTTGTGAGGTCTTGCAATGAAACCAGATAGAGAATTGTTGAAACAGAGCGTTCCTAGAGAAACTGAATACTCTTCATGGCAGAAGAAGATTATAGCAACACAAGATCAAAACTAAGCATCAGCTACATCATATATACCCCTCCAGACTGCTGATGGGCACTTAGCACCTGTAGCTGTCGTGCTTGCTTGATAGAACAGTATCAACATTTTAAAGATGGGAAAAAAAATGTAAAGAGCATGCCTAGAAAATCAATCAAAAAGAGGAAGAAAGTGTGAAAAATAGAAATAACTATTGAAATGAATTGAAAATTAACACATTAAAATGAATTAAAACAAATGAGACAAAAAAAAGGTTAAAATTTTAGTGAGCAGGTGTAATACTCTCCCTCTCTGAGAATTACAATTCATTGGAACGCCAATCCATGCAAAGATTGTTTCACAAAATTAATATCACAACAGAAGGCCACAAAAAAAAAAGGGAAGAAGTTAATATGCATTAAAAGCTATTTGATAAGTAAGAATTTAGGATTGGCCAGTGACCTCCACCATTAGCGATTGGTATCAGAGCCTCATGTTGTCCCTCATTGGTGCTTCGTCAAACAGGTTAGGGGTGTACAAAACCCGTATCCAATACGACCCAACCCATCAACCCGACCCAACCCATCAAAAGCCGACTCCAACCCACGGCACAACAGGTCGGGTACAGGTCCAACTATGTAACCCATTTTATAAATGGGTCGGTTATATACGTAGTACATATCCGACCCATATGTACCCGACCCAACCTGACATAATACAAAGCCTGGGCTCCAATATTGAGGCCCATTTCTGGTTGTCACATTCTACGCGGGTTTTCGATATTAAGGCCCATTTTCTGTTGTGAGATTCTGAGCCTGGTCTCCAATACTAAGGCCCATTTCTGGTGGCCAGATTCTGAGCCAAGGCTCCAGTTTTAACACTCATTTCTGGCTGTCAGATTCTGAGCCTGGGCTCCAGTATTTGGCCCATGATTTTTAGTAGAGCCAAAATGAGGTGATGTTGGCATTACTAGCCCTCGTTCATTGAAATATGACTTTATGTTCACTTGTTGTGCACTTTAGTTACACTTACATTATTCATTCTTATACAGGTACAACCCATTTAAACCCGACCCAACCCATCAACCCGAATAACCCGACCCAACCCAACCCAGCCTAGTACAGGGTCAGTTAAGGGTTATAAATGTTTAACCCATACTAGTTTGGGTTGGATGAGATATTTAGCCAAATCCGACCCAACCCTACCCATGTACACCCTTAAAACAGGTTGTGTGGGACTTCATTCAAATAGGTTGAATGCAGTAGCAGGTGACGATAGGACATCAGGAAAAAAAGGAAAACAGAATCTTTTTATCGCCACCTAAATTGATTTACTTGAATCTTTGTAACTCCATCTAAATGCCAATAATGGACACAAAATTATTCCGATTTCAAACACAAGTAGTTCTTCACTATCAAATGGATAAGAAAAGATAAGCTGAAAAATAAGGAGAATGGGATAAGAGAGGCACAGTACCAGGCCTTGGATCTGGATTTGGACTACCCTCATTGTGTGCAGGTGGAAGTGCAGGGAATGGGGGAGAAAGGGGTGTATCTGGTTGCGCAGGTGGAGAAAGAAGAAGATGGAGAAGAAGGGAATAAAAAAAAATGGTGATGGTACCGTGTGTGCGGTGGGTGCAGGTGGAAGTGCAGGGAAGAAGGAGAAAGAGAGGGGAGGTGATGAAGGTGGCTGCGCGCAGTGGGAGGAAGACGAAGATGGAGAAGAATAAAAGATGATGCAGGTGCAGTGTGTCCGGTGGGTGTAGGTGGAAGTGCAGGGAAGGGGGAGAAAGGGGCGTACCTGGTTGTGCGGGTGGAGAAAGAAGAAGGGAAGAAAAAAGAAAAGAGAAAAGAGAGGAGAGAAGAAAAAAAGACGTGTGCGTGTGTGCAGATGATAGGGGGGGGGGGGGGGGGGGGTTAAGGGGGTTAGACTGTTTGAGGGAGTCCAGAGATCTGGGACTCCTCTCTCCCTTATCCAGATGATGGGCCATGCACTCTTGGCCAGGCCGTGGGTTAAGTACAGGTTGGGTTCAGGTTTGATGGGTTTGGTCTTACATTTGGTTCACTTTTGAGGGATTTGGTTCAGGTATGAGGACAGGTTTCGTGGGTTGAAGTTTGGGCTTGGTTTGATGGATTAGATTGAGTCTGGACTCAGGAAGATTGATTCGGGCCCAGAAGGTGGGATGTAGTGGGGTTTTAGTAGTGGTATTGCATAGGGATAGGGATTTAAAGGAAAATATTGCAAAAAGCGTGAGATTGCGCCACGTGTCGTTCTCCCACGAAGCCTCCCTCCGCCACGTGTCACTCCCTCGCGAATTCACCTGTTGCTTTGATATACTAGTGGAGTAGGCCTGCGCCCAACGCAGGTCATGATAAAAAGTAAATAATATTTTAATTAGAGATATTTATAATTTTTAAATAAATCATAAATAAAAATTAATATATAATTGGTAATACAAACACATTTAAAACTGAACTTAAAAAATTAAGGTAAGAAAATAAGTAAAATGATCTAATTGAATCATCTTTTATTGATTGTGATTGGACTAAAACCTGTAACATTGAGTAATAGAAATTGAATGAAAAATAAAGTGAAAGGAATTTATGGATCGTCACAAAAATCCCAATGCAAAACGCAACTTCTTTTAAAAGAAAATTGTAATTTTACGTTAAAGCATTTACTAAAAAGAAGTACAATAACAAAAAAAAAAAGAGAAGAAAATCATACCTCTACTACTTGAATCTGACCATAATAAAAGGAAGAAAATTACAAAAAAGAACTACAATAAAAAAAATCTATAAAAAATACAAAAGAAAAGAAATCATACCACTTCGTGAATAAAATCTTGTTTCCCAATGTGAAATAACATCCATGTCTCTTTGTTTTTTTTTTTTTTTCGAGAATAAAAGAGGACTCAATCTCTTGTAAATCAAGATCATTAAAATAAAAAGTTCAAAAACCAATGAATCTATTAAAGAATTATTTTTTCAAAGAAAACATAAAGACCTTGTAGATGAAGTAGGTTTAGGTGATGGATCAGCAAGATATAGATTGATGGGCCCAGTTTGCGGGTTGCACAAATCAAGGGTTAGTTTCAATGGGTGGGTTGGATAAGTTCAGCAAAAAATTTTAGAACGCACCACATGTCGCTCCCCCACGAATTGCTACCCCTAAATTTTAGATTAATTCACTAAAAAGTTTCTGGGTTCATCACAAATGCTTTATTGATGATTTTGTACTTTGGTGGGCACAAGATATACACGGAATCCATATGAAGAAAATACGGGCTGACCATTGTGGACAGGTCGGCCCATCTCGTGTCATGACGAAACTGGCTGACCGTCCCTTAGTCCTCGGCTCAGCACGGCCCAAGGCACTGGTCGTGTCGATGACCAGGCCATGCCGTGCCGTGGGCCGTTGACTGGTGGGCCGGGCGGTGTCGTCGCAGGCCAGCCCGGCCCATTTGACATCCTAACAGATAAGAGCTTATAATATAAAACTCTAGATTATCTAATTAAGC